>OY283143.1:8650555-9250555 GCA_958299785.1 Medicago lupulina | reverse complement strand
AAAACAAGTTGGAAGCAATTTTTGCTCGCATCCAGGTGTAGATGGCGCCTATAGGGGGCGGATAGCGCATAAGGTAATAGCAACACTGCCTCATGTGCAGATGGCGCATAACCAGACACAAATGGCACATGAGGCAGCCCTCGATGTGTGAATTCTTGTGTTTTTTCTCCCGTTTTCGATCGTTCTTCTGTTTGGAAACTCATAGGAACTTGATATGAATTCTCTTCACTTTGTACGTACTATCTTCATAAACCTTCTAAGAACCATTGACTTCAATCTTCATATCCTTGATCCCTCACTTAATGTTTTGATTTGTCGATTTATATGATTTCTCACTACAAAACACTTAAAACACCTATGTAGTTCATGATCTAGGATAAAATTGTATTACAACGACTCAAGTGAAAACAATACAATATGTTCGTGACAACTCATTTATCTCTCAACTTATTTGTCTTGAAATGCAAAGAAAAGTACTAAAAATATAGTCAAAAATGTCATATGATACTCCGTCATCATTAAGGATACCCGACTTACACAAAAAAAATTATACATTGTCCTATCAACTGAGTTAAACTCACATAGACAAAAAGTCCCCAACACATTTTTAAATTGATGATAAAATAATTTGATTTAAAATCTTTGTTGAGACAATATTAATTTCAAATAAAATTTTCTTAATTTTAATTTTGAAAATAGTATATTAAAATACCTTTTTTATTTGAAAAAAAAGTATTTTTATCAAATAGTAAAATTTTGAAAAAAATATCTCAACTACATTCACTAAATACTCTATTAATGCCTAATAATGTTCATTAAATTCCACCAACACTTTCCCTTTCCACTTCTGTCTGTCCGTCGTTAGGGACAGAAGACCCACTTAACGACTAATCAAGACGAATTACCCCCCCTCTCTCTCTCTCTCTCTCTCTCTCTAGGTTCCTTCTTCACTCACTCTTTCTCTTCAACCCCAAAACCTCTCTCTCTCTCTCTCTCTGCAATGGAAACCAACAAACAACAACACAAGAAGAAAAAATGGTTCCTACCACTCATCTTCTCTCTACTCCTCACCACCTTTCTCATCCTTCTCTCCATCTTCATCTCCTCAGATTCCTCTTCCTTACTCTATCTCACCCACTCAAGAACAAGCAAAAACACGCCTCATTTCGTTGAATCAAAGCTTAGAATATCTTCAACATCACCCCCCAACTCAGTTCCAAGGATCGCTTACTTGATCTCAGGTTCAGTTGGTGATGGAGAGAGTTTAAAGAGAACCCTTAAAGCCCTTTATCATCCAAGGAATCAATATGCTGTTCATTTGGATTTAGAAGCTTCTCCTAAAGAAAGATTGGACCTTGCTAACTTTGTTAGAAATGAACCACTTTTTGCTGAATTGGGTAATGTTAGGATGATTGTTAAGGCTAATTTGGTTACTTATAGAGGTCCTACTATGGTTACTAATACTCTTCATGCTGCTGCACTTTTGTTTAAACAAGCTGGGGATTGGGATTGGTTTATTAATCTTAGTGCTTCTGATTATCCCTTGCTTACACAAGATGGTAATTTGTACCCTCTTTCTTCTTTTCTTGTTATTTACTTTTTTGAATTTTGAACACTAAAGTTTGTGTTTTGGTGAAAGAAACAATGCAATGTTTTTGTTTTGTTTTTTGTTTGTGTTTTGGTTGTAGTTTAGTAGTGATGTTTTGTTTTGGAATGCAATTTTTATGTTTTAAGAATTGATATTTCTCTATGATATTTTTGCCAACTGTATTATTTTGTTGTTGCTAATTTTGTTCCTAGATAAATATAGAAACTTTCTGAAAAGTTAAATGAGTGATCTAGTTCTAAATCTGTGTTCAATTAGATAAAACTTATTGTAACTCACTAGTTTATGCACATGTATATTGGATGCATACTAATATTCTTAAAAGGTTATTTCTTGTGTGAAAATTTTGATGGTTTGCTTCCAAAATTGATTTGGATTGAAATTGGATTATATGCTGCTTTCGGGGCGGCAAATTATCAGCTTATCAAATTATCATCCTAACAATCTAGATGTATTGTTTTGATAATCATGTACTGACTCTTTCACTTTACTACATTTTTTTTGTGCAACAGATCTATTACATACACTGTCATCTATTCCAAGACACCTTAACTTCATTGAGCACACTAGTGATATTGGCTGGAAGGAGTATGTTGTTAATCCTTTCTTCCCTTTATTTTAATGTAGCATGCAATTTTACTTGATTTTCTTCATCAACTGAATGTAGCATGCAATTTTGTGAAATATCGAATTTATCTTTTCTTTGCTGTTTTTGTTTTTTTGATAGAGATCAGAGAGCCAAGCCTGTTATAATTGATCCGGCTCTTTATAGCGTCAATAAATCTGATGTGTTTTGGGTGACAGAGAAAAGAAGTGTTCCCACAGCATATAAGCTGTTTACAGGTGAGAAACCTGGTTTCTGATGCTTCTCATATTTTGTTAGTTTCTTCACTCCCGCTCAATTAATCTGTTGTCTTAAATTTGTAGAATGTTTTGGTAGTGAGGCATGTACGCTTGCATATCTAAGTTGAAGATATTAGAAATATGAGAAAAGAATGATAGTGTCGTAAATCCAGTTTATAAAAAACTCAAGTAGTTGTGGCTTTGAGTATGATTACTCAGGAGTGCTGGATCATCTTTTCACTTTTTCATTAGCTTTTTACCTGAATCTACGAGATACAACACCTAGTCATCAGCTTAGTTTTTTCATTACCTGTTCATACCTGGAAGGCATAGAATCTAGAGAAATTAACATGAATTCGTTTCGTTTGTCCTATATCACATCTGTGCTATATGATTCATGATTGCTCTATTTGATTTTGCTTAGGTTCTGCATGGATGATGCTCTCTCGCCAATTTATCGAATATATGTTATGGGGATGGGATAACTTGCCTAGAATAGTGTTAATGTATTATGCCAACTTTCTATCTTCCCCTGAAGGATATTTCCACACAGTCATCTGCAACGCTGAGGAATTCCGTAACACTACAGTGAACCATGACCTCCACTTCATATCATGGGACAACCCTCCGAAACAACACCCACACTTCCTTACAGCTGAACACTACCAAAGTATGGTGGAAAGCAATGCTCCTTTTGGTCGAAAATTTGGCAGGAACGAGCCCCTCTTAGATAAAATTGATACCGAGCTATTGGGACGAAATGCCGATGGTTATGTGCCTGGTATGTGGTTCAGTCATGCAAATCCAAACATCACCAAACCATATTCTTTTGTTAAAAATATCACTGAACTTAGACCTGGCCCTGGTGCAAAGAGGCTTAAACACCTTATCAATGGTTTATTATCAGCCGAGGATTTTCGTAAAAATCAGTGTTCTTGAGATATCATTACTGTTTTTTCTATCGCTTATTAGAGTAACATGCAAACGATTCATATTGCTATGTCCACTTGATACAAGAGACTGCTTTGAGACCAGTCAGGAAAGATGAGAAAAGAGAACACAGAGGATAGCAGCTTCTAAAGAATCACAGCTTATATATTTTTATTTACACTAATTTTTACACGATCAAGGATTTGTTGTCCATGTGTATTATTAAATGCTTCACATTATTCATTAAATTTTACTGGATTACTATGACAAGCCACCAATGCAATTGTTGTACTCTGTAGAATGTCTTTGTAGCAAATAAATTAGTCTAGAGGGATTTCAGTGTGTAACACATGCTTGTGTCTATTTTTTTTTGGGGGTGCTGCTTGCGTCTATTTGATTGTAAACTAGGAAGTACGGATACTGTCATTTAAATATTATCTATAGATTTCCTTTTACAGCTGAGAATCTAGCTTTTCCTAATTGTTTTACACATCTCTTTATTCTCCATTAAATAAAGTTCATTCATTCCGTTCATATTTGTTAAGGAGTTTTTTTTACTGTCCATATTGAATTGGATATTCTTGGTATGCATTTTATGTTGTGAAAGCATCCTAAGAATTTATTTATACACATTCAGTTCATAATAATATTTTTTTTTGTTATTTTTTTTTCCCTAAAATTTTAGACCCACTTTGGTCTAAAGTAGCTTATATTTATAAGCTACCGGATTTAATCTCTGGTGTTAGATAAAATTTGCAGTTTAACTGGCATATTAAATTAATATGCAACGATATAATTACTTCATTTCTGAAGTTTGGATCACCAGAGTCTTTTTTCCCTGAGATTCAGAAGCTTATACCAAAATAAATAACATGCAGTGATATACAAATAAGTTTTTAATTAATATTTAGAATATTTAAATCTTGTCAAATAAAATAATAAGGATAAAATTGAGGAAAAAAAAAAGCTATAAGATGAAACACTGTTCGAAATAGTTTATCAAAAAACGCTACTATAAAATTAGTAAAAAAAAGATTATAAGGTTGTGATAAAAAGTTATTACTAAATAGACATAATTTGATGATATAACCTTTCTTTAAAAAAACCAGCTAGCTATGTTATTTTAGAAGAACTTCTAATAAATAATGTTATTTTAGAAGAATCATCTTTGTTATTTTTATCACCCAAATAGCTTAAAATTAAATAAATTCACAATTAATTTCTTACAAAAAAAAAATCTGAAATAAAAAAGTAATCAATCTGTTAAAAAATTCATTAAATTGACCAAAAAAAGAAAGAGAATTAGTTAAGAATTAACCAAAAAAATAAAAAATTAGTTAAAATAGAACTTCACTCTTTATCCCAGTCACATGCTCTTCTTCTTCTTCTTCCCAGAACCATTTCACAGATCCAAATCTCAATTCTCACATAAATTAAACCCTAAACATTCATTCAAATTCAATCATCACCACTGTCCATTTTCCATGGCAAATGCATGGAAAAGAGACAAACCCTCTCGTTTACTCTCCCCAAAGCTTCTTTTTTTACTCTTCTCTTTCACTCTCCTCTTACTCTTCTTATACTTCATCTTCCTCACTCCTCCTTCAAACCCTAACCCTAATTTCATCACCTTAAAAACCAACTTCTTCTCTAACTCAATTACCCCTTTCGATTGCATCAAATCCCCACAATCTCACCCTATTGTCGCCAGCGTCGTTGAAGGTGTTCGTTACCCGTTTCTCTTCTCGCTTTCCGATTTCGGAAACTTACCTGATAAACCGCATAAGAATATTGTGAGGTTGCTTAAAGGGAAAGCTTTTAGGAAACCGGATATTTCGGTTACTGTTCAGGAGGTGCTTGAGAAAGCGAAGAGTGAGGGGAGAGATGGGTTGGTTGTTGATGTGGGTGCTAATGTGGGAATGGCGAGTTTCGCCGCGGCGGTTATGGGGTTTCGGGTTTTGGCGTTTGAGCCTGTTTTGGAGAATTTGCAGAAGTTATGTGAAGGGGTTTATTTTAATAGAGTTGCGGATTTGGTTACTTTGTTTGAGGCTGCTGCTTCTGATCGTCTTGGTAACATTACCGTTCATAAGGTTTGATTTCTTGTGATTAAGTTTGTGGTTTTGCTTTGCTTGAATTGAATTGAATTTTGGTTCAAATAGTTTATGGTGATTTTGTGAATTGAAATGTGGTGAGGGATTTTAGTAGAATCTTAGGTTAGTGTCTAGTTGGATTCTTATATAGCAATGAGCTCAAAAAACGTTTAGAACTGTTTTGATGTTTAGAAAGTATAGGTATGGTTAATGGTGAATGAAATTGTGAAAATGGGAACTTATTTCCTTGATTTTCTTAAAGTTGAAGGTGAATCAGCCCGAATTACTGGCTGGACATTCCATATCTTAAAAAGTTTTATGCTAATAACACTTGGCATCTGCCGGAGTTTTCCCGCCATGTTTTCCACATTCGTGCAAGATCTTTACTTGTATGTGAATAATATAATTGATTAGGATGTTTGCAGAGTTCCGTCTAGTTCAAGTATAGTAAGCAATTAGAGGTTTTTAAGTCTAATCTCTTTAGTTTATTTTGGAGAAGGTTCAGTGTTACATGATAAGACAATATATAAATTAGTGGAAGCATATTTTTAAACGTCTCTGGAAGTTATTAACATGTTAAATAGGATAGACCAAGGGTGCCATTTCTATGGAGCTAATATTCAGGATATTTGCTTTGCATACTCTTGCGGGAAGGTTGATCAACTTTAGGCTAATTAGTGTACTGTGAAGATTTATTTGCAAAACATGACCTTAATAAAGCTGGATCGGTTCTTTAGCTAATGGTTGCTGTGTCTTTATGGGTTTTTACTTTCCTAGTTAGGTGACTATATGGCTGTTGGCTTCCCTAGGAGATACTTTTTCTGTTATAAGAGCCAGTTGAGAACAATCACGGCTGTGGGATTTTACAGACCTGATTATCTCAGACAGGGCTATGGATTCCCTGCTTAACAAATATACGGATTTATACACATTAATTGGTCTCGGCCTTTCATCGGGAATGACATATTTTGAACAATGATACCACGAGTCATTACAGAGCCAGCTCGTCTGCTTTCATTGTAAAAACTGGGATGAATGTCATAAGCAAGGTAGTCAAAATCAGGATTCTACGTATAATATGTAAGGGGGAGTAAAATCGTAAATCGTAGAATTGTTACATTAATCGTAGGATTATACTAAATTCATAAAACTCAAATATATGCCTATACATGCATTTAAAATAGAATAGGTAAGATAAAAAAAAAAAAAAAATTAAATTACACTTGAAGTACTTGTGGAAATTTAAATTCATTAGCATAGTTGCATAACACTTACACAATTAAAACTTAAATTACTTACGTAATTAACAAACTAACACTCAAATATCAACAGCATAACACTTGAAATACTTATGTAATTAATACATTAAATCAAAGTCATAAGTCAAGCAAAACAGCAACTTAAATTGCCTTTTGTAGTTCCACCACCGTGACCATAATCATGGAATTGTTTCACAGACAAGTGGATTACACAGGATTCCACCAAATTGGGATTTTGTTTATACTCATATTCGGTGATGGTAAGTATAATCGCAAAATTCTATGATTTTAGAATTGAAATCGGGATTTTGACTACCATGGTCATAAAGTGTCAATATTATCCTCTTAGGCAAGTTTTTTTTTTTTTTTTTTTAATAATTTTTTTTAGTTTTTTTAAGTATCCTCTTAGGCAAGCAGAAAATGTGATCTTCATATTTTAATGTGCTACCAACAATAATCACTTCCCATAGAAACTTATAATGCACATGATGGAGTGTGCGTAACAGTTTGAAAATTGAACCAAAATTGTTCTATTTTTGGTTTTGATAATAGTTGTTGTCTAGTCTGATACCCTGATTCCATGAAAGTGTATGTTTATTTAAATGAAATGGTTATGAGGTGGAAATTTATAAATGAGGCTACTACTACCTGTCAAACCATTTATCATGCAATGCTACTACTTACTACTACCTGTCATTCATGTGCTGACGTTGTTTTCCTTTTCTTTTTGGGTCTTAATTTACAAGTTGGTTGGTAGGCTGGACAACAGTGCGGTTTCTGCCACAGGCGCAAAGTTGGCGTTCAAGTCCAATGAAGAAATAGCTTTTCAAGTACGCACTGTTCCGCTGGATGAAGTGATTCCATCATCAGAGCGTGTACTTCTGCTCAAAATAGACGTTCAGGGCTGGGAATATCATGTTCTCAAAGGAGCTTCAAAGTTACTCTCAAGGAAGGGAAGCCAAGCTCCTTATCTCATATACGAGGAAGATGAGCGTTTGTTGCAGGCCAGTAATAGCAGTGCTAAAGAAATTCGAGACTTTCTCCGTAGTGTGGGTTATCATGATTGCACCCAACATGGCACTGATGCACACTGCACCAAGAAGGATTGATCGTAAATTTGGTTCAGTTATGCAGACTCTAGATGGTAAATCAAGTCATTCCTAGTTTGAATCAACACTTTCCAGTTGACCAACACCGAGTGTCAGCAAATTGTTGAGCAGTGAACAATTTGATGAATTGATTGTGGATAAATGATGGAAACAGTTGAGATAGCTGGCAACTGCACTGCTAACCGCAAGCTGCTTAACAACAAATTCATGCAAAAACATCCATTTAAGATGCATTACATTTCATATGATTCTTGTGTAGATCCTTCGGGTTTTAGTGAGGTTTTGTATACAAGCTTTTAATTGTAGGCATTTATTAAATGCACGCCTTAAGTTTCCAATTAAATTGAAACCTGTGTATCAGATATTCAGAATACAAAAGCTTCTCATGTTTGATCTGTCATGACCAATATGGAGTCCAAACATATTTTATCTACAGAAGACAACATGATCCGAATAAATTATAAATGGGTACTGTGAAATCGCATTTGCTCCGGTATAAAGTAACTAACTGGACTGCTGAAAAAAAAAAGATGTACTATGCTTATTTATATGCTAGCAAGACTAAATAATAAATGAATTGTTTATTAAGCTTCAACTTGTTCGCTACTTAAAACATCCGAGAGCACTGCGTGGAAGGGAAACAGGAACTCTTTGTCGTCTTCAACTATGTGCAAATAAAAGATGCTGTGTCAATTACTGCCTAGAGACATTGATTCCCGAGGCTCAAGCCAGACATCTAAGTCTTTAGGATTCTTTCGGGGCACTAGTTTTTGAAGGGCCAGCTCTTTCCACCATAATGTCATAAAGCTGCTTTCCATTCTGCTTGGCAAAAAATAAACCAGCAAGAAACAATGAAGAAAATGTTAAAAGATTATAATGTCTGCAACTCTTGCAAGAATGATATTCAATTTCTGAGCTATTTCCTATTTTGTATATTTACTTTACTTGCTTCTAAATTGCTTACAAAGATTATAGGGAAGAAATGAATTTGCCCTTCAGGCTTTGTTTGTGTTTCCTTGAAGTAAACCAAGATGGGGAAGTTTGGCCACCAGAATTCCCAATTAACAAAGGTGGAGTACCTACAACATATAAACATGTTTTTTTAGTCCTACTGTTGTTAAAGTCTAGTCAATGTTGAAACAAAAATAGGATACTTACTTCCAGCGATTTTTTCCACCGACGAAAGCATTCTCGCCTGATTCATCGAGCTGATCACCTATCTTTACCTCCTAAACCACATTTTGCATGCAACTTTAACATGAATAGCTAAAGATAACATTATACATAACATTATAATGGTGATTACTAAATAACATCAAGACATGCAGACGAAGTTATAGATTAGAATGGTAACCGAAAAATAAGCCATACGTGAAGTTGCAATTGGTCAAAGTGTAGAACTAAAAAACATAGCATATTTAGTACTGAAATTTAGTCTTTATGAATCAATGGATGCAATTTAATAATGAACATATGCAATATTAGAAGGAGAAAGATGCAGAAAAAGCTCGCTAAGACATAAATGCTTGAAACACAACCATTTCTCAGAAATCATGGAGGTGAATAAATGATGAAAAGCAAGTGATTGGAAAGAAAATACTACTATGAACAAACAAGAGAGTTCTTGGAGAGGTAAGAGGGGAACAAACCAGAGCCTCATCATCAAAGACGAATCTCACTCTAGTGGTCTGCAAAAATAAAAAACAAATAATTAGAGAAAAAGTAATCGGAGAATCATGCTAATTTGCACCTTTCTTAATTACACTTTCTTCTACTAATAATTACCTGGACCAACAGAAGCAATCCAAGGAGACCAACAGGTACTGCAGGCACTAGATTATCTGTGTAGACCAACCCACCAGCTATACCTGATGGTACAGTTTTAAGTCATCATTATTTTAGGATGTTTATTAATCTGCTTATACAAGGAAATGCAAAAAAGACTTAAGGACACTTTGATATACTAATAATCAATTAATCCCCCTCAAGATTTTGATTCACCTAGCACCAAAGGATCCAACAAAATTAAGGCAATAGACAGTTAACAAAGGGAACTTGTTTTTCAGATGAATCAAACACAGTCCTTCATAAGATTGTAACTGACCCAACTGTATTATAGTAAGCCTAATTATGTGAAAAAAGAATGAGTAACTACCAAGTAGTACAACTGGAATTCTGTAGTCTGGTTCAGGAATCACAGTCTCTCTAACAATACTCTTCTTCGCCTTCCTTCCAATTCCAAACTGTCAACAAAGAAATTCAGTTACAAGTCATAGTAGTAACCTATGAAGCATTGATGCATACACGGACACCATTCACGTCACTAACATTAACACGTCTACGCCTATAATAATTGGAAAAAATTGAATAACTAAATGTAACCATGCGTGTCGGTTCAATCCGAAGTGTCTGTGCTACATAGGTAGTAGTAATACATGAAACATACTTATACTTATACAATACAAGCTAAGCACATTTTGTAAGCAACAATAAAAAAATAACATAGAGCCAATTGAATTGAGGTTGCAACAACTTACCAGTGAGTTAACAACAAAACGGTTTCCATGGCTTCCTGTTATTTGTCTCCCAGGGAAATTTGGATTGAACACAACTCTTCCACACAATGAATTCTTGAAACCACTCAAGTATCCAATATTTTCCTTCCCTGAAACAAAAAACCACATCAAAAGCCCACAATTAATATCAAACTAAAGTGTATGAAATCTTTGTAAAAATATCAACTTTTTTTGACTTAAATCTACACAGAACACGTATGAATGGAAGTTACATGCAAATTTGCTTACTTTGGGAGGGAAGAAAACGGTGTACGGACAATAAAGTGGTTGCCATTTGTTTCTGATACACAAAATCTATCACCTTGTTTTGTGTGGTGGAACAATAAGAATGATATTACAGCTATGCCCATCATTTTGTGACATCATTATAACATGTCCAAGGGTATTAAAGTAATAAAAGTGTGAATATTATTTAACCACGGATTCATTATGGGTCTTATCTTTTTCACAACTTCATCACATTGGAACCGATAACAGTTCACTCTTCAGTTCAGACCAAGCTATAATGGCACAATCTTTGTCTTTTGCTCCTGTTTGTTCCTTGAAATCTTCAAACACACCTGGTACTGTTAACTTTTATGTGTGTTTGTGTTTTCTAATGTCTGTCTGTTTTTATCAAAGCTTGTATATTGAATGAGAATTTTTTCACTTTTAATAGGAGCTCTTATTGGTAATTCGGTTGTCCGAAAGACTTCTCAGATGAAGGAAATTTGTCTGAATTCTAAAGCTGGAAACTTTCAGTCTTTAGTAGTTAAGGTGAGATTGATTTTAGTATCCCAATTTACAAATAAGATACTTTTTGTTCAGTCTCTTTATGTAAACAAAGTACTGAACAACCAACCTTTGATTGAAGACGTGTCCGGTGTTGACATGTGTCGGTGTCTGATATGACACTGACACATGTGATTATATTCAATTAATTCATTTTCTCAAATTATCATTGGTGTCGACGTGTCTCAGTCATTGTCCTGCAGTGCTTCATAGATTAGTTGAGTTCTATGTAAGGATATGGCAGGGCTATGTTTGGATATCTGTTGTCTAATGGTTAGTGGCATACAATCATTCCTTTTTGCAGATATTTTTATAATGAAATGAAAAAGAGAAATTTGGTTTAGTCCTATGCCTCCTTGATTCCATTGCATTCTTTCATATTTGAAACAGTGAATTATGGATCCTAGTATATTCCAGAGCCTTTGGTCGATCAGTACAGTAGCCAGTTTAATTTTTCTTCGATAATAGAAAGTAGGACATGTAACATCAAAATATCTTAAATGTCCAGGAAATGCTAACGAGTGCCCCGGGACACTCTTTAAGGACCTTAAAGAGTAAATTTTTATGAAAATTTGTGTATTAATTGCATTGGAAATTGTAATAGTTGACTTTTGAAGGAATAATTTCTAAATTTAGGATCCTTAAAGAGTGCACCGGGGGAAACTCTTTAGCAAGACCCCTGTAATTAGTTTTTACTATTGTGTCGTGGTTAACAATGGAAGAGAAGTATTGAAATAACGGTTAGAGTTGGTGTCGTGTGTGTACAATAGATCTGTAATAGGTTTGACCTTTTCCTGATACTTGTCATAGCTGCATATATCCTGAATAAGTCTTTGATTTTGATTTAATACAGGCTACAGAAGATAGTAGCAAAGGCACAACAAAAATGAAGAGCATTGTTTGTGCTGATTGTACTGGAAATGGTAAGTGAAAATGAAGATTTCAACTTCTTTTTTATGGTTATACGTCATAGTAATTTTATTTTATTTTATTCATTACTCAAAGATGCCTTTAAATTAATGAGCGCCATATATAGCAGTCTGTTTCATATTTGAGTTAAGCACATATTTTACGAAACACTTATGTCACCTTAAAAAATATAGTTGAACATCATGCTGATTCCGGCGAGAACATAGTGTCTTTGTTAGTCTGTCAATCTTTAGTTTCGTTCTCCGTGAGATAACCCAATAGTTTGGAGATTTTTCTCACGTATTATCAGTTAGTTATTGTTGTTGATGATTCTCTAGGATTTTTTAAGCATATTTTAGGGCTACTGCTTTTGTTACCAATTATTTGGAGTTGGGGAGCTTGCTGATATTTCTACTAGATCAGCATCAGCATTCAAGCAAACCTTCCATTATAAACATCAGCTCACCAATAGATGCCAATGCATCAACCGTCTTATGGATTCAAATCCTCGTCCTTCTCTTTTTCCTCGTACTTGTCCTTTTTCTTCAACTTATCTTCATGTTTGGCTAGGTTCATGAGCTCATGCTCATGTTCCTCCGACACTATATACTCATTTTACATGCGAGTAGCAGAGCTTGTGTTGTTAGCATTATCAAAGAGTCGTAATTAGGAACAAGGTTAGTTTCAATGCATCTATGCAAAACTCTATCCAAACCTTTTCCATGAACGATTTAGGTTAAGCTACCTACATATTATGAATCAGGATCTATAGAGATAGATCATAATAAAGATTGCTTCGACTGGGCTGATAACTTTTTGCTCAATTCCAGGTGCAATAGAATGTACACAATGCCAAGGTTCGGGAGTTAATTTGGTAGATCACTTCAATGGCCGATTTAAAGCTGGTGGACTATGCTGGTTATGCAGGTAACTGTATTGAATAACACACTCCTTTGTTATCTTGTATGACCATGTGTGATTGTGCTATGTTGTTGGCTGAAAGATGCATTAGTATGTGCTATATTGTAATCATCCATTTGCAACATGTATGTATTATTGTTTCAGGGGTAAAAAGGATATTTTGTGTGGAAGCTGTAATGGAGCTGGTTTTATTGGTGGATTCATGAGCACATTTGATGATTAGAAGAAGATTGGCTAGATTGAATCTTGAAGATTGCTTTTAACTGTGAACAAAGAGAAAAGGAAGTGGAAATCCACTTGTTCCTATGTTGTTACTTGTTAGTCTTTTTTGTAATGCCTATTCATATATGTATTGTATTGTTGTATTAATAAGATTTTGACTGAGTTTATAATTGTTCCATGGATGAGTGTAATTCTACTATATTTTGTAAAAAAAATATGGATGAGTGTAATTGTTCCATGTTTTGGATAATTAAATGAAATAATTTGGTAAAAAAAAATTTAAATAATGTCTATTAGACCAAAAACTAAAACGAAATAATGTTTAAGTTCGGATACTGCGTGCATTATATAACAAAAGTCGCTTTGGCCGAGTGGTTAAGGCGTGTGCCTGCTAAGTACATGGGGTTTCCCCGCGAGAGTTCGAATCTCTCAGGCGACGATTCTATTTTTTTTTTGCTATTTTTTTCTCATAAATATTTTTTTTTTGTGTGTGACAAAAAGAACACACGGTACATATATTAAGCTATTTAAATATAATAATTCACATTAACATTAGCATATATTAATATTTCAGCCAAACTCTCTAACCAATTATAGTTTACACAAACGATTAATTAAAATTTTTAACACACTTTTTTAATCTATCCATCAAAACCAGTCTTCACCTATACATATTACATTACTCAACTTAATCATAACGTGGGGAAATTCAAAACCAAATCTAAACCCCAATAAACCTCTAATGTTTCCAACATAGTATTTCACTACCATTAACGTAGCAGAAATCTTTCTACAGCCTCTAATATGACTCTAGAATCCCATTATAATCAGGTCCATTTTTAAGAAATTTTCACATCATATTTGGCTGAACTATTTTTGTCCAAAGTCTTATCGAATAATCTCCATTTTTTGAACATGGTACTTAAAGTTGGGCAAACAAATATTGGTTTATAGTAGGACCAGCATTGACAGTGATTTCATGTAAAAAAAAAGACATTGCAAATGGTGGTAAAATTGTATAGACGATAACTAAAATAAATGCAATTTGTCTGCCCAATCATTGCTCTCCTTCGTCAATTGAATCATGTTTTTTTGAAGATAGTTAATCAAGTTATAATTTACACAGATAAATTTCTGATAAAAAACTTTTGACGTCATTCCTGATTTCGTCTCATTTGCAATGTTGATTGATGTAATTTTTTTGTTATCATTTGTAGGGGCTTCTAGTATTTTCATTTCTGTCATTCTGTGTTTGTTGGAGCTCATGTCCCCCTTCCTCAAGGATATGGGCTCGTGTAAGTAGGAAACATAAACTATCTATTCTACTTCTATCATCAGTTATGTGTTCAAATTTTTATCTTCTTCTATATCGTATAGGAAGAAGATACATGATTTTAGGTTATCTTTTGTTTCTTCCAAATATACTATTTATTTAGACAATTTTAATTATAATTTGTCCTAAAAAATTTAACATATACCCATATCATGTTTGTTATACGATATATTTTGTGTGGTAACAAAAAAAAATAGATATTTTGTTTGTTCCACCTTTTTTTAATATTTGAATTCACTCTCATTCATTTTCTTTTTTAAATGATAAGGAAAAAAATTGAAAATATACAATTTGTTTCAATATTTGAATATACTCCTATTTATTTGTTATATGTGCTATTTGTATTGCAAGTTGAAGGTAATTTGGAAAGAGAAAAAGTCAGCCCAAAAGAGTCGAAAGGTGCTATTTTCGTTATATAGTACTAGCGAAAAGACGAACAATAATCTTTATTATAGAAAAAATTGTTTAAGAGTATAACTGGAATAATGAAAAAGTAAGTATAAATATATTCATCTAGTTTGTTATGCTTTTTAAATAATAAAGGAGAAAAAACAGATAAACATATATTCATATCATGTTTGTTACATTTGTTTTAATATTTAAATTTATTCTTATCTGTTTGTTACATGTGTTACTTGTATTTAAAATTAAGGGTATTTTTGGAAAGAAAAGTTCAACCCAAAAGTGTGCTGAAATGATAGTTTCTTTTATATATAGTATAGATAAATGTTGGGATTTGCTAAAACAAAATATTAAGTATTAATATCCATACAAAATATTAAATATTATTGATCTTTTTTTGTTGAATGAATTAACTATTACTGATCGATCTATTAAGTCGTTTATCTATTTGTTTTTATTTTGAAAGAATGAATTAAATATTATTGGTAGATCTATTAGGTCGTTTATCTATTTGTTTTTATTTTGAAAGGAGCTTCGTGCCCAAAACCATGTAGTTTCTTTATACTAGCGTTTAAACTAGCACTTCATGTCCATTTGTTTGTTCTTTTTTATAAGATTATTTTGATTTTGATTAAGGTTATAGATATAGATATTAGATATTTTGCACTTTCATATTGTGATAAACTATACTTATTTTTTTCCCTTTAAAAAAAAAACTATGCTTATCTTTTCATTGACATCAACAATATAACTAATATAATATAAATTCTTATCTTTTTCAATAACACAAACAAAATAACATTATTATAGTCAAATTTGCTCAAGGGTATAATTGGAAGTGAAAAATTCAGCCAAAAATTACCATATATTCTTTTTATACTTAACTAGCGAAAAGACGGACACATATTTTCCCGCTCTTTTTATTGTGTTAACGTTTGAAAATTATGAATAATGTTTTTTTTTTTTATGAAATTTTGATTTTGATTAAAACTAAAAATATAAGGCAAATTCTATGGTACACCTAATATATTTGAGTGTATTGGTACACTCATTCTTTAAATTAATAACTAAATTAGTTGTTTTTTTGAAGATAAATATTTTTTTTATCACTTATAATTATAATAACTAAATCTTATTCATCAAAAGTGTCAACGAAATAAAATTAATTTTTTTTTGAATTTTTATCACTCATAATTGAGTACATTGATTATTTTTTACGATAATAAGTAAAAAAAATTACAATAATTTTTATAAATAATGAAATGATGTTTTTTCTTATAAAATCATGTTCTATAAAATATAAATATTGACAAATAGCTATTTATTACACAAAAAGAATCATTTATTTATAAAATTATGAAGGAAGAGTACCGGTACACCTCATTTTGTGAGTGTACCGTAGAAGCTCCCAAAATATAAATGTCAACAATATAACAAAAAAATATAATCTAAATTCCTTTTTTTTAATGACATCAAAAACAATCTTTATAATAGAAAAAATTGTTTAAGGGTATAATTGGGATAATAAAAAAAGTAAATATAAATATACTAATTTAATTTTTTACACTTTTTAAATGATAAAAAAAACTAAACATATATATATATATATATATATATATATATATATATATACTTATCGTTTATTACATTTTTTTAATACTTAAATTTATTCTTGTCTGTTTGTTATTTGTTACATGCGTTAAATTTCTTCATAAATTTAAACTTAGATCATACAAAACCCTAAAGAAGGGCTCAAACTACCTTAATTTTGTTTCACAAGAAACCAAGACTCCCTTTTGTTTAAAGAAACCCTATTTGCATTGAATAATCACAATGGCACAAACGACAGAGAAGAATTCCCTACCGGAAGCTGGTGCAAGCGGCAAAAAGAGAAGACAAACTGTGGAATTCGAAAAGCACATCTATGAAGTTGCAAAGGAGGAGAACCCTGAATTAGAAATCACGGTGGAAGCCATAGATATGATGAACGAGATGATGAACAACATGTTGCATATGATTGTTAACGAAGCTGCGAAGAATGCTGCTACTTTCAAGCAAACAAGTTTGAATATAAATGATTTCAAGGCCGCGGTTAAACAACTCTTTCCCGGAGATTTTGCTAGGTATGCTAACCTTCATGGTTATTTAACTTGTACCACTTTTGAAACCAGCCTAGCGCATGAACAAGATATTAAAGACCGTGAATCTCAACAATTGGCTGATTATCTTGATCATGTGGAGATATAGATAGGTCTTGTTATTGATGGATGATGGTACATGAGTACATGAACTCAAACTCCATGTTCTTCTCTTTAATTTCTCGGATTCATGTTAATTTTCAAGTCAAATACAGACGATAGCTCAATTTCCCCCTATTTCCCCCCTTACAATATACCATAATTCAATATATATTCTATGTTTCATGATTCATGATTTTTCCACTTTTTATGCACTTATATTTTATCGAATAAATATGAGATACTTGGCAGATACATCTAGATTTGTATCTTAAAAAAGTTCAAGAAGTGGTGCATCATCCGCTCACTCTAATTTTTTTTTCCTCCATAAAACAAAAAGAAGAAAAGGTGAAAGTGTATCAATCAAAGAAAAGGTGAAAGTGTTAAAAAGGTGAGACAATATAAAAGAAGGGGAATATGATTTTAATTACACAATTCTAAGGCTTTAATTGCTTGTTTAGAGGGGAGGGAAGGAGAGGATTTTGAAAATAAATAAACAAAGGAACAAGTGAAAGAAATAGAAGACTTTGAGAGATGATCGTGTTTTGGGAAGTTTATTTGGCTTCATAATCCTTTTTTTTAGGAATGCTTCATAATACTAAAGTCCTCTTAGTTTGGAGAAGTCAAAATTTGTATTAGAGGAGGATTTTAAAGTTTTTTTTTTGGGTGATGAATGAATAAGCAGCTTTGGAGGGTCTTTATGAAACGTTAATTTATCATTCTTTCAAAGAATACTCCTTCCAAAAAAATGTATAAAATAAAAGTGAAGGCTCAAGATGAATTTCAAAATAAGGCTTGTTGGAATATATATTATTATAAAAAGATGTATTTTTTGATACAAAATTATTTATTAAGATTTAGATTTTTTATAAACAAAATACAATTTATATATAATAATATAAAAACTAAAAATTTACTTGACATAATATAAGATAGTTGCATAATAAAGATGAAAAAGAAAGTATTTATCATCTAAAAAAAAGTATAATTGCTAGTCAATCTATTGGAGAACTGGAAACTCAACTAACATTAAGAACTTTTCATATCAAACGGTACTGCAGAATATATACGTGCGATCCCCCAAATGGAAAAATAAATTTGTCATATTCATTTGTACTATTCAAGATTGAGTGGATGAAAAAAAACAAATTGCACTGATTTTGTCAAGCCGAAGGTGATTTCAATCTGCACCAAAACACTTGAGAGTACTAATTCAAAAAACAAGGATCAATTGGCTATGAAACATTCAATATATTTGTCTTAGTTGGAACTAACGTTCTCGTTTCAAGAACATAAATTATTTCATTATGATATTGTTTAGGCACTTAACTTAATCAATATATTTGTCTTAGTTGGAACTAACGTTCTCGTTTCAAGAACATGAAGTAGCATATTTTAGCCTTTTCTTGATTTTCCCTGTAAAATCATAAACTAATCACAACAAACACAAACGATCAATTAAATCTTGAGCACACTTTTCTAATCTCTCCATCAATACCAGTCTTCACATCTACACTACTCAACTTAACCATAGCCTTTGGAAATTCAAAATCAAATCTTAACCCCAATAACCCTCTAAAATTCCCACCATAATTTTCCACCACCCTTCTTGTAGCAGAATCTTCCCACAGCCTCTGGTCTGACTCTAGAATCCCGTTACCATCGCGTACATTTTTGAAGAAACTCACATCAAATTTGGCTGGACTATCTTTGTCCAAAGCCACCCTTCTCAAACCATCTCCATTTTTTGGACATATTGCTTTAAGCTGGGCTAAGAAAGCCTGGTTTATAGTAGGATCAGCATTGCCGGTGGTTGTGAAATTGTATAGACGATAACTAAAGAACCTGCAATCTGTTTGGCCTATGGTATGTGCACCTTCACACAAATCAAGAGTTTAGGTCAATGCATAAATAAATGTATAGCAAATACTAGGAACATATAAGAAAAGTAATTAGATGCTAATTTTATTTTTTTTGTTGTTGTTGATCCAATTTCGTTTATAGATTAAAAGTTGTGAAAGAAAGCATACCAACTAAGGTAACAAGGTCATGATCATTTAGACCTTTGGCAGCAAATTTTTGTCGATGCACAGAAATAGGTTCAAGTGGCGAAGGCAAACTTGAGGCTTGAGATGATAAAGAAATCCTTCCATCTCTTCTTCCTGTGGGTACTGGCCAACTTGGGCCATCACTCTGTCATATTCACGAATCACACGTGTTAATTTTATCATGGTTACTTCAAAAACAAAATGTATTGTGTGTGCGCACGAGCGTGGAGTAGTGAGTTTGACTAAGTTTTAAGATTGCGTCAATACCAAATCGACAGCATCACGAGCTGCCAATGCTAGGATGTCGGCACATGATACAACTCCGGGGCATATGGCCTCTATTTGTGATTTTGCATTATCCATCACTTCAAAACCTCTTAGACCAAGGTTTGGTAATGCACTCCTTTCTGCAGAAGAGCCTGCAATCAATATGGATCCATCGCAGCCCTATGGGATTGGGAGAGAAGATATATTGTCAAATGACTTTAAATTTGTATATCAAAATAAATCAGACAAAAATAATGTACATAGACACTAACTAGTATTCAAGTAAAAAAGTTTACCAATCATAATATACTCGCATAATTTCATAATTTACCTATGTAATTATTTATTTTTTATAGTTTTAACTAATACATTTTTCAATTAACAGGTATAGCCCTCAGGAGATTCAAATTTTAAAAACTATATAACCTTTGTAAAAGAAAACACTATACATAGAACCAAAAAAAGAAAAGAAAAACTGTACATAACATGGTTTTATAGTGCATGTTTGGTTTCACGGTGAGATCAGTAGAACTTTGTAAGCTATCGCGAATTTGACAAAAACTATACTTTTAGCTTCAACAAAATCATTGTGTCATCGTGATTTTGTCGACCAATCCAAACATACAGTTAGCTTACTTGGACAAAGCAATCATGGAAATGAAGCCTGAGCAGGCCAGGAGCAATGGTTGGATCTTTGTTAAAGTAAGATACAACCGTGGACCGTACGATGGACTCAGCTGTTGGACATGAATTTGAATAAAACCCACTTTTCAGTTGGGCTTCAACTGCCAAAGTCATCACCAAAATCACCAAGAAGGCCAATTTCACAATCATTTTGTACTAACACAATGCAAACTGAAAAAAGTATACAGACACAACTTCACACTTGGTTTTTGATGGTTCTCTCACTCCCTTGCTTGCAGAGCATTTGTGTCACTACTGATTGTCAGTTATATATAATGGTTTCTCTGTAGCAAAAAGCAGATATCACTATATATGATTGAGTTTTTCTCAATTATTTTATTCTGAAAGTGGATTATAAGACATTGGCCAATTAGCCAAATACATTTTCATAAAGTGGAGATATATTAAAAAAATTGTCTTTTATTTTTTTATGTGTACTTTTGAAATGTGTGCAAGTCATTGAGATAAAACATAGGGTGCCATGTGTCTATATTTTGACGTTCAAATAACACAACTATAGATTAAACCATAGATTAAAAGATGCTTTATATTTTTTGTTTTTCTTAAGTTCATGTTAGAGATTCGAACCTAGGGAGGTCTTTCCATCACTATTTTTTCTCTTCTTATCTGTGATGAATTTGCTTTATTCCTTAATGCTCATCTTTTTGCTTTTCAGTACTTTATTTGTTGTGATTTCGTTCATACTAGTTGCTTCATGTAATTAATTGAAAATTATTAGGTATCCATCACTTTCTTACCACAATCGTAAATGGAGCAGCAAATTAAAGTTTTGATTAATTGTTAAGCACTAGTAGAATAAAAATTAATAGTTGAAAAACAATTAGAGGCGGTCATAGATCACTATCAATTGTTGAATCAATTCATATATTGCTTCAAAATTTCCACTCTTATTGGTTAATAACAGATGACAACGTGTAAGTTAAAAATAATGCTAAATATCTTATAGGCCAAAAAATATATGTTACGATGATATGCTGTTATTACGTAATTTTTTAGACTTATTTTGACATTTTGATAGAGTTCACAAGTAATTTGAAGTGCTCAGGGATGTTAAAAGCAAGAAATTATGAAGAGTTGAATTAAACAAATCGTGGCGCGATTTCTTGGTGTCGTGACACGATTTTCTTGACAGAGAGGCGTGTTTTTGAGAAGACCAAATCGTGACACGATTTCCTGTATCATGGCGCGATTTTGAGAAGGATCTGGAACACGAATTAGGGTTTAAGACAAATCGTGGCGCAATTTATTCCAACCGTGGCGCGATTTTGGCTTCAGAAAATATTTCCTATTTAAACAGAATTTGGTTTCAGAAACAAGGGTTACGATTTTGGAGAGCAAAAGTGCGATTTTAACACCTAGAAGACTGCAGAAGGGGCGATTGCATCATCTCTAATCCAGTTTATGTATGTTTTAATTCTTTCATTGATTATGCTATTTGCAACCTCAATTATGAGTAGCTAAATCTATTAGAGATTAGGTTTAAGATGAATCCATGTAACCCTAATTGATCTATGTTGCTGTGATGAAACTCTATTTATTATGAATGACAATTTAGTTTTTATTCAATTCAATTGTTTTAATTCTTTTATATCTTGATCACATATAAACATCGTGAGTATGAATGACTACTGACCCTAGCTTTCAACTTAGACTCATTGAATTGTTCTAATAAACATGGTTAGTCTAGGAATGGATAATCGTTTGTTAGTGATATTAGGTTAACGTGCTTAAAACCTTCAAAGGTTATTAGACCGCCTAAGGGATTAGAGGCTGTAGTTTGAGAAAATGGTCCTAACTCAAGGGATTGATTAGGGCTAATTTGTTAACTATCGTGGAACTAGAAAATCATTCATGAGAATAGAGTGCAGTATACCAATTAGGGGAACGTAGATGATTCGAAAGACATAATCTCATCTCTCTCCATATTTTCTTAATCAACTCTTATTTTCTGTTATTTGATTCTATAAAATCAAACCAAATCAACCGCCTAGTGGCAAATGAAAACAACTTTTACACATCCTATTGATTAACGAGATTAAATTATTGAGATTAAAACAGTCATTATAGGAACGATATTTTTACTACTTCGATAATATTTTTACTACTGTTTTATGCATATGAAGTAGCATATATTTTTTGGCCTATTTGATCGTAAAAATGTGAAGCTAATCGATCAATACAAGAAGAGAACTTAATTCACACATATCGTGCAAGACAAAAAAGAGAGAGTCGGTGTCAATGACAATGGGTCTATGCTAGTATTAAACCCATAGCACTGGAGTTGTGTGTGCAAACAAAATTTCTGGTTTTTTCCTGCCCCACACGGTTTATGAGGAACCACTTGTTATTATTATTGATCATGCGTGGAAATTCAGACTCCAGGAAGAAGACTTGAAGCAATGCAGGAGGTAGTCAACTCTTCATAAAAACATATATGGAGTAGCACATTAAAATTAATTAACTGTCAATAACTAAGCGGAAAATAAAAACGAAGTTAAATAACAATCGATATTTACGTGGTTTGTTTTGTTGCCTTTGCACACTTTAAAGAAGTTTATTTTGGTTATTCTGTTAAGTAGTTTGGTTTGCTACCTTATTTTATCTCAAAGCACCGTGGAGACAAAACAACTTAAACAATTTGAATGATATTTTAAAAATCTTTCCTCAAAAGAAAATAAGATTTAAAAAATTATATTTACCCCTATTTTTTCTGTTGAAATAACAAAACCAATTAAAAAAATTCGTGTTTCAGTCAAATTAGAATTATATGAAAATACTAAATATCTTCTGCTAAACTGTAACAAGAATTAACATTGAGAACAGGAAGAGGAATAACTACATTAGTTTTTGGCTTGCTACGTACCTTATTTTAGCTCTACACAACAGAGAGACAAACTTAACAACTCAAACAAAAACAACAATACATGACATGACAGGAGGAACAGCTGCAGGCCTGCAACAGTTTCTTCTATACATAATCGGAATTTGGACGAGGAGGAATTGCAATATCAGTAACTCCTTCTAGCATCAACATCACACCCTTCATCGTTGGCCTGAGAAAAGGATCATCTTGGATACACCAAAGTGCCACTTTAACCATATTTTCCATGATATTTTTATCAATGACTTCCCAATGAACAAGCTTATTTACCTCTCCGGAAACAAAGCACTTATAAGCCCAACCAGAGAGAAGAATCTCCTCAGGTTCGAACACATTAACATCTAGATTTCTTCTGCAACATAAAATTTCCAACAACATTATTCCATAGCTATAAACATCTGCCTTCAGTGATATTGGCACGTTCTTGTTCCATTCTGGAGCCATATAGCCTCTTGTCCCTCTAACCACCGTGAAAGTTCTGGTTTGGTCTGGCATTAGAAGTTTTGCAAGACCAAAGTCAGATATCTTGGCAGTCCAAAACTCATCCATCAAAATGTTTTGAGGCTTTAAGTCGCAATGAATGATTGGAGCATCACACTCTTCATGGAGATACAAGATACCTCTTGCAATATCCAGTGCTATTCTTACTCTCTCATTCCAATCGGGACGTCTTTGATCACCAAAGAGAAGCTTTCCGAGTGAACCGTTTCTCATGTATTCATAAACCAGAAGCCTTTTTGAACCCTCAACACAAAAACCAAACAGTCTAACGAGGTTCCTGTGGTGGGTTTTCCCAATGGATCTCACTTCTGCTTGAAACTCCCTTTCCCCTTCTTCCACCACCTTCTCTAGTCTCTTCACTGCAATCAGTCTCTTACCTTTGTTTAAGGCCCCTTTGTAAACTGATCCAAAAGAGCCCTTGCCCAACTCTTCCTTGAAATGATTTGTTGCTCTTCTCAGCTCATTGTATGTAAACCTTCTCAAAGAAACCTCTTCATTCAGCCCTCCCACGCTCCAAGTCTCTGTTAGCCTTTTGTACTTCAATACCCGAATCTTGTACATGTAATGGATGGATATAACGATCACTGAACACAAAACGATACTAAATACGGAGATAACAACAATAATACGCACTACTGCTTTGTTACTTGTAGTCTTGATTGGCAAAGCAAAAGGTTTTTCATACTCCTTTGAGCTTTTGATGCTGTTCTTTCCAACCTTTATGAAAGCCGTGGTAGAATAGTCGTCAGCTTCATGTGTTCGTTTGACATATCTCAAAGGCATCCCTTGTTTCATGCAGCTTCCACTTTCATAAAGTGCAGCCCAACAGTTGCAATCAACCAAACAAGCAGATGAGCAGTCTTCTTCTGAGGCAATATTTTCATACTGGAAATAAGGATGGTCGCTCCAATCAATATTGTTCATCCGGACCATGTTATAAAAGGCCACACCATCTTTGGCACCTCTACAGTCTGGTTTTGAATAGTTCCTTTCACAGCCAAGAGTATCTTCATTTGCATCTATGTATTTATAACCCGTGAGACAATTGCACACTGGTTTGTCGTCATTGAATGTGCAGAAACTGTTGTAGCCACAAAACCCCTTTACATCGCATGGATTCTTCTTCGGCCAACTTTCAATAATATTGTTGCTTCTATTGTTAACATGATAAGCATACAGCCGAAAAACCCCATCAGAATCAAGGGTTGCACGATAAATAGTCTGGTTTTCAGTGTTCTGCTGGTCCTCTTCAGCATCATACAAAGTTTCAATAAGGCCAGAAACACTGCTGCTATTCCAGATCTGCAGTAAACCAGTATCGTTAAGGTAAAGGTGATATTTGACACCATTAGTACCTGAGTCCCAATAAGCATCCCAACCTGTCTCTGTTGTATATGCTGGATACAAAACAAGATTTCCATCAACCTGCATGTTGAGATGAAACCTTCCAGTTGAGTGATTGGTCTTTGATAGACTAGAGGACAGTTGGCCTCCACATGGTAGAGATTGACCCCCTAACAAAGTATCAGTTGGGTGATCGAAACTCTGCCATATGATGCTTGAATTATTATCGTTGTTGTCTCTGTATAATACAAAGTTTCCAGAATCAAGCATGGAGGCAGATGAAGCTCTTGTACTAGCATTAACAATAACCTTCTCTTGTCTCTGATGATCTGTTAGTATTATTGCACCATTCATGGTAAATTGTAGCTTTGCAGTTGAGGTTACTGGAGGGTCATCACGGTTTGCAGTCCATACTATTGTGTTGTTCATCTTCTTCTTGCCGACCAACCAAATTCCAACGGCAAAGCCATCGTTGCCTTGTGAATAAAAGCCAAAAGCAAATAGGCCAGAAGGAGAACGCCACATAGAGTTGTAATCACTGCTACGGGGAGAAAGTGAGGAACCCGGTGCTATCCGCTCTAGTAGTTGTAGTTGTGATTGTGTTGGAGCTCCAGTATTTGGTAATGATAAGGACATGAACAGCAGGAAGGTGATAGTTGTAGTATAGGAGGCATCCATAACTATTGGGTTTTGATTATCTCAAGAGTTTGTTGTGATGAATAGTGAGGTAAATTATTTTATTTTATCTGCTAATGTCACTGCCTTGCAGCGTATGATGATTGATGAATACTGCCTTTTATGGTACACTTAAAGGAAACTGGGACTCGATTCCAAAGTTAATACTTTTCTTGGTCAATGCCTCACAGTAAAGTCTTCCCTTGACCCATTATCCATCAGGAAAGAAATTTGCAAAACATAAAAATAAAAAAATAAAAACCCTAATACTGTCAGATGTTTGTCCGTCTACCCGCTCTGTCTATTTCTGCGATTTGGCTGTACGGCGTGGCTGTCATCTGTCTGTGTGGCACCACATACACATAATGGACATACCACGTCTTTTTTTTTTTGTTGCATTTTTCTTTAAAAAAATAATCTGAAAGCACTGCTAAACTTTGAATGTTAGTGCCTAAAAAGCTAAAGACCGGCAAACAATTTGTGAGTGCTATTTTCGTCGCCCCAATAACTTCGGCTGTCCTGTTTGATGGTTGAATTATCTTGTCTGCGCTGCTTATTGAGGGTCAACTGATTCATTATAATTTGTACAAGTACCAGTATAATGACGTGACAACTACGAAACATATTCTTTGAATGTTAATCATCAAACTTCGTGTTCGAAATTTTCATGATATCATATTAGTATTTGCTTAGATTTAAGGTTAGTGAGTTATCATTCTTTCTTGTTTATAAATAAGGTTGGAGTGTCCATGTCATTTTTGTTAATCAAATTTCTATTGAAGTATTCCTTTTTGTTAACATTATTACATCGTTGCATGACTTCCATGAGTGGCAAGCACAAAAGCTAGCATTTGATATAGTACACAACTTCAACAACAAATTCAAGATAAAAACGAAACTGCAGAAGCACAAATAATAAATCACAAAAGCAACACATAATGTCCCTACAAGACTATTCAAGCAAACGAGCTGGAGAGGGAGGAACCGGAATATCTTTCAAACCTTCCAACATCAAGATCACATTCTTTATTGTTGGACGGAGAGATTGTTGGTCTTGGACACACCACAATCCGACCTTCACCATTTTTTCCAATATCTTCCAATCCACATCTTTTTCATCACTTGTGATAAGGTTGTTTAATTGTCCTGCTGCAAAACATTGATATACCCAATTGGACAGAAGGATTTCGTCAGGTGAGGAAATATTATTCATCTCTATACTTCTTCTGCGGCATATAATCTCCAATAATACCACACCAAAACTGTAAATGTCAGCTTTTACTGATACTGATGCATCCTCCTTCTGCCATTCCGGTGCCAAGTACCTGCTTGTGCCATCATCCCTTATTTTAGTTCTTGAATGGCCTCTCTTTAATAGCCTTGCAAATCCAAAATCAGATATTTTTGCAGTCCATGCTTCATCCATAAGTATATTTTGAGGATTTATATTGCAATGGATGATTCGGGCTTCACACTCTTCGTGCAGATACAATAGTCCTCTACCCACGTCCAATGCAAGTTTCATTCTCTCTTTCCAAGATAGTCTTGTTTCCCCTTCAAAGAGAAGATTCGCAAGAGACCCTTTGCTGACAAATTCATAAACTAGAAGCTTTTTGGATCCTTCTATGCAGAAACCAATAAGCTTAACCAAATTTTTGTGATGAGTTCGAGCAATGGACGTAATTTCAGCTTGGAATTCACTCTCCCCTTCATCAGTTATTTTCTCCTCTAGTCTCTTTACAACAATACTTCTGTTACTGTCACCTATTTTACCTTTATAAACAGATCCAAATGATCCTCTTCCTATCTCTTCTGAAAATCCCCCTGTTGATTTTTCAAGTTCGTCAAAAGAAAACGAACGCAAGGAACATTCTGCAGTATATTCAAGTTTTTCACTTTCAGACAACATTGCATACCTATTAAATTGACGCCTGTAAGTGAAGAAAATATATACTACAAAAACTAAACCAATCAATGAAACGAAACCCGAAGTAAGAGATAGAATCATTATCAGATTTCTTTTGTTGTCAACTACAAACTTGGGCTTAGACACGTTGGTGTTGTTTGAGGTTGGAGGTGAAATAATGGACGTTGTTGAAGAAGGAATCTTTAGCAGGGCCACAGACACAGTAGAAGAATCATTTTGAACCCTGCCATAAATAAGTGGAAGCCTGTATTTATTGCAGTTGCCGTTTGTATATACTGCTCCTCCGCAGACACAATCTTGTTGGCAAGCCTTCTCACAAGTTTCCATCTTCATCATGGGTATAACAGAATATGGAATATCACCCCAAGACATATTCTTAAAGTGAGTAAAGTTATATAACAACAATGGGCCTTCACCGTTTTCACAAACATCAGTGCTATGCATCTGTACGCAGTCCATAGGCATGTTAGGACTACTTTTAGTCTTCGAAGGGATGAAACCAGGATAACACTTGCAGACAGCATCACCGCTCGTGTTGGAGGTGTAATAACTGTTCAACCCACAAAACCCCTTCACTTGACTTGTATCTTTAAGTGCTTTCCATAACATTACCACACGCGAGCTAGCAGTATTGTTGCTGCCCTCAAAGTGAAATTGGTGCTCATACAATCTGAAGTTTCCATCTACGTCAAGTGTTGCACGGTAGATTGAAGTTGTGTTGTTGTGTGACTTCTTTCTAGACACATTGTTCAAACACAGCCTATGATCAGGACCTGATGACCTGCAATGGCCAAACTGTTGTCGACTATACAGATCGCAAGACACCCTTTCAGTCCTTTCACCACCGCTCAGGCAAAGAAATCCTTGACTGTTAAGACTAAGTTGTTGGTATATCTGGCCCGAAGTGTTTGAAGCCCAGTAAGCATCCTCAGCACTTCTGAAGCTGTAAAAAGGGTAAGCAACAAGGTTTCCATCACTTTGCATATCAAGATAGAAACGTCCGCTTGAATGGTCTGATTTGGACACACTGGAGACCAAATCATCAAGACGAGTCAAATTTTGACCTCCTAATATGGTGTCAGTTGGCTCATGAAAGCTTTGCCATATAACATTAGAGTGCTCATCATAAAGCACAAAGTTGCCAGAGTCGTGCATAGATGCCATAAATACCGGGTTTGAATCTGAATCGCTCAAGTATATACGGTGAAGTAAGTCTCCCTTTCCATTTTGAAGAAGCAAGCCTTGCTCTGTCAAATTCAACATAGATTTAGAGGAGACTGTTGGAGCATCACGGTTAGCAGTCCACACAACAGTGGTTGTGTTTGCAGATGGATTAACCAACCATATTCCAACAGCAAAACCACTACCTTGTTGATAAAATCCAAAAGCAAAATGGCCGGAAGGTGATGGCCATGAAGTATTTTGGCCTTTAGGAAAGAGTGAAGACCCCAACCCAATGATACTAGAGTCATGTTTTTCAGTTGTAATGTTTGTGGCTTCTATTGTAAATAGCATGAAGAAGAAAAGTAAAAACAGAACAAGGGTTGAAGCCATAGTAGGATTGCAAAATGGTTTTCAGGTGTATGTCTTACAAAATTATGATTAACTCACTCGTTAAACCAGAACTGTTAAGCTGGAAGGACCAAACTTTATTGAATGATTAATTATCTTTTTGAAGACTTGACCGGGTCTGATGCATTGCTTCAAGTCATCCTGGATTCTTAATTTCCACGCATGAGTCAATAACTAGTGGTTTACATCATCATGTTTTAAATTTTGTGCAGTGCTTAACAGTTAATCTTCATCGATCAAGTTTTTTGTACTTAGCATCTTGTAATGCTGGTATTCTTTTTATGAAATGTAGTGTTGATATTATAGTTAATGAGTTTGCTTCTGTCAATAATAATTATAATAGTAATTCTATGGTTTCTACGAGAAAAGGATGATTTTTACTGATCAACTCATTGGGCAAACCAAAAATGTGAAGGAAGCTAAGAAGCACAGACAACGGAACCAACATGTCGACATTGGTAATAATTTAAGAAATATAATTGTATTAATGCAGTTACATGTACTTAACACTTGATACGCCTTCAATCAAAAGCTATGAAGCATGGACTTTGACACTGACACTTGACACGACACAAACATGTCGACAATGCTAATGTAAAAAACACACAACAGTAACACCAACATCATACATAGTTTTTTACTATAAATAAATCAAATATCAATATTGTATACGAAAGATCTAAATTTATAATTAAAATATGTATGTGCATCTAAATTGGGCAATTTGTTTTGTTACAAAAAAGATAAAACAAGATATTTTAGCCTTCACTTGCATTCGTCCATCTACTGGGAAAAGGTAAAAATTATGTAATCATATTTAATGTTTTTAACACCTACACTTATAACCTCAATGGATATGTCTTAGAAGTGTCCAAAGAGTATCTAAGGTGTGTCAAATCAAAGAGAAAAAAAAAAAAAAAGGATTTTAGACACATGGATGTCAAACTCCGACGAGTGTCAAACACCTGAACACACCTACTCCAAAGGTTTTCGTGTTTCAGAGTTTAAAAGTGTCGGTGTTACATACCACATAAGGATCAAAGTTGATTACGGTAATAAAGGGACTAAGTTAATAATTCTCCTTTTGAGAGTTGACTACCTCTTGCATTGTTTCAAGTCATCCACCTTGAATCTGATTTTCCACGCATCATCAATAATAACAAGTGGTTCATTTGTTGTGCTCATTGATTAATGTACAATACAACGTGGAGAGAAAATCAAGAAAAGGTAAAGTTTCCTCTGCACAAACCGTGTGGGGCAAGGAAAATCAGAAATTTCTTTGGCCTTGCAACTTCAGTGCTCTCCCTTTAGCATAGACCCATGGTCATTGACTCAATGTCTTGTGTTGTATAGTAAAGGTGAATTAAGTCCTCTAGTTGGAACAAACATTCTCATTTCAAGACCAAAAATCATTTATTCATTATGATATTGTTTGAGAAAATAATAGTCTATTTGACTGAGTGAGTAGTTTTTTTTGGTTAATAGTGTTTTACCCCTGTAATATAGGTCATTTCCGGTTTTCGCTCCTGTAAAATATTTTTTTTGAATTTCATCCTTGCAATTTGAAGATTTTTTGGTTTTAGACCTTCATGGAAAATTTCACCCCCTGTAATTTGAGAAAATTTAGGTTTACCATCTTTTAATTTGAGAAAATTTCAGTTTACCCCCTATTAATTTGAGCAAATTTAGGTTTACCCCCTGCCATATCTTTGATTTTGTACAGTCAAAATTCATGAAGGTCCAAAACCAAAAATCTTCAAATTACAAGGACGAAATCCAAAAACAATATTTTACAAGGGGTAAAACCGAAAATGAGCTATATTACAGGGGTAAAACACTATTAACTTTTTTTTTTTAAGCCGTTTTGGTCTTATAAGTGTGAATGGAGAAATACAAGACCAAGAAGGGTACTTAATTGACTCACCTATATTATTGTGCAAGATAAGAGAGAGAATCAATGGTCATGGGTCTATTCTAGCTACAGGCAAAGCACTGAAGTTGCAATTGCAAACAAAATTTCTGTGTTTTCCCTGCCCCACATGATTTATCAACAGGAAACTTTACCTTTTTCTTGATTTTCCCTTGATGTTGTACTGGAGGATGACTTGAAGCAATGCATAAGGTAGTCAACTCTTCAAAAGGAGAATTATTATCGTGTAGTCACGATATTACCATAATCAACTTTAATCCTTAACAGTTCTGGTCTAGCGACTGAGTTGATCAGTTAAAAATCCTTTTCTTTGAGACAGCAGAGAATTATTATTCTGTGTGTTACTTTTTGACTGAGGCAAAGTCATTAGCAATAATATCAGCAATACAAGATGCTAAGTGCAAAAAACATAAATGGAGTAGCAGATTAAAGTTGATTAACTTGCAAGCACAAAGCGAAAATAAAAAATGTGTTTTTTGGATAATAAAAATTTATGCAAGTAGGGTCTCAGAACTCACTTGATTAGAGCAGCCCTCTAGGGCACTGATAGATGTATTTACAGATTGTCCACCAATAAGATCCTCATGCTGACAGCAGGAGTTGAACACACACTCTGGCGATGTATAGTCAATTTCTTACCAACTAGATCCACCTTCGGGCAAAATAAAAAACAAAGTTGAGTTACAATCAATGGTGACTACATGATTAAAACATCAACTGCTACATAACATGGATTAACATGAGGAATAAGCAAATTATATTTTGGTTGGCTACCTTCTTTTATCTCAAGTTCTTAACTCAACTTGGAGACATGACAACCTTATCAATCGGAAGGATATTCTGTAAACCTCTTGTCAAATAAAAATCGTAAAACCAATCAATTCGTTTCATGTTCAAGTCAAATTAAACATTTAAGAAAATACTAAATATCTGCTGCTAAATTGTACTGACATGAATTGACATGAGGAATAATTAAATTAGTTTTTGGATTACTTTAGCGCTACACAACATAGAGACGCTTTAACAACTGAAAGAAAAACAAAAATACATAACAGGACACAAATAAGTAGATTCAAACTTGAAATCCACATCAGGAACTGCTGCGGCATTTTCTAAACGAATAACTGGAATCAGGACAAAGGAGGAATTGCTATATCAGCAGCAATCCCTCGAAACATCAACACCACACCCTTCATTGTTGGCCTGAGAAAAGGTTCTTGGACACATCAAAGTGTCAACTTAACCATATTTTCCATGACATTGTTATCAATGACTTACCAAGGAACAAGCTTATTTAGCTCGTCTGCAACAATGTACTTATAAGCCCGACCAGAGAGAATAATCTCCTCAGGTTCCAACACATTAACATCTAGGTTTCTTCTTCAGCATTGCCCTACTTATTCTACATGGTATAATGAGCTCTAGATTTTAGGGACCATCCATGTATACTTCTTCTAGACCACCGTTGAGGAAGAATTTTTTAACAATTAACATCCAACTGATGATGGGACCCCTTCCCGGACCCTGCGTATGTGGGAGCTTTAGTGCACCGGGTTGCCCTTTAACATCCAACTGATGTAGGGGCCAATCTAGGTTAGCACTTAGCAGCAAGAGATAAAAGAACTCATCTTCAATTTTGCAATAGAGGCAAATGTCTCTGAGTAGTCTATCTGTAATAGGTCTGAGTGAAACCCTTAGCCATCTAGCGAGCCTAATACATTTCAACTAATCCGTATAAATTATACTTCACAGTAGACGCCCACTTACATTGCACGGACTTCTTGCCATTCGGTAATAAAAACATGAAAAGAGTCACAGATGCTCCAACAAAATCATGGATTCTCCAACAATACCTGTTATAGATTAACAGTGTAAAAAGTTATACAATTGATCTATTTGCACTCTAAAATCTATTTATTTTATTTTATTCACAAGCTGCAGTTCCGTCATTGGTTGACTAACTAACTTATTCCATAATGATTGGTTCCTAACATATCGACTAATCCAATCAAAATATAAGTTTAGAGTGCAAATAGAAATTAAAATAGAAATCAAAATATGATTGGTTCCTAACTTGTATTGAGATTTCAAATTGTTTCTATTTCTATTGAGATTTCAAACTCTTAAATGAAAAATTAAAATATAAGAGATTTATGTACTCAAAATAGAAATAGAAACAATTTGAAATCTCAATACAAGTTTCATGTATATAAATGAAAGAGAAGACAGAATAATAAATTACTGAATAAGGAAATTGTGGTCTTGTCTTGTATCTCGTCCCAGGTGTTTTCAATTTCAACTGATGTCACTATCTCCTCAATCCTCACTATGATTAGAGTTGGCTAAAATGACAAACTTAAATTGAATGTGAGTTTACATGGCATCAACAACATCTTAAAGCCAGTGGAAAACTGCATCACAAACATGAATGTATTTTGATATACCTTTCAAGTATGTTACTTCAAGATTGCGTTATGACCAAAGCTATAGCTGCATGGTTGAAAAATTTGGTGGCATTACATGAAGACCAGACTTGATGTCCTCCTACGTTGTTGAGGTTGAGGCAAAAGAAAATTTCTCGTTGTATGCATTTTGAGAAAGAAAATCAAGTTAGTTTCTAAGAGAATCATCTAGACAAGCAAAAGTTTCTCAGCATAAATCATGTTGTGCATGGAGCGACAGAGATTAATCTCACACTTAAAGGAAGCATTAATTATGTGCTAAAATCACATTCACTACACAACTGCTGAGCTATGCTGTGTGTGTAGGTGGGTAGGCACGTCTGTGTTGGAGAGGGAGAATCCTAATTCCTAACCAGACAAACTCCAAAGCTCCAATGACAGAAAAGTAACAAAGGCTTGGATTGAGAGAAAAAAATGTAGCACATTTGTTTTCAAAACAATCATGTTATAAGTTGTTTTCCAGTATTCCACATTACAGGCAGCTAACTGTCTAAGACAAAGAATGAGTGTAAATTATTGCGTTAGCTAGCCAGATTCAAGGATGACTGAAGGAAACTACTAAAACCAAATGTTTTGTTTGACATCACAAGTAGAAGCTACTTAAGTTCACACTATAAAAATTACATTACCAAGATACATTAATATGTCATGACATAAAATATAGATCATGTGTTGCATTTCAAATTTTTTCACATCTCCAATAGCTGAACCTCAATAAAGACATGAGAGACATATATATGTTATGTTGTATAGTCAAATAAACAATTAAACACAACACATACCAGACTATATTGACATTGGTAGTTTTCCCTTCTCTGTAGATGATATATTGATTTTGGAGATTATGTTAGTCCTTGCTTCCTTGATCTGTCATGAATAAGACTAATTTTATAACTGAGTCTCGTATGGTTTGCTAAAACTAGTGACAATTTTCAATTTATACACTAGATAGTCATGATATTTAATCATAGAATGAGACACCGCAGATCCAGGCTTGCACGGTCAAATTTGTTAATAAAGCATACACTACGACATGAGAATTCACCACCAAACCTACCATTACTACCATTGAACTTTTTAATAGTACACACTAACTCACCTTCTGAACACCGCTTAGCGTGTTTTCTTTTAGTGATATAACAAGACACCACAGATCAAGGCTCACACGGTCTAATTTGTTATTAAAGCATACCCTATCAGGTATAATTTGTTATTAAGCATACACTACCACCTGAGAATTCACCTTCAAACCTACCATTATTACCATTGAACCTTTCTATAGTACACACTACTCAACTTCTGAGAGCTCCTTAGCATGTTTTCTATTATTGTCAGGTAGAAAAAATGGAAGAGGGTAACTATTTATACAAATGATTTCCAAATGAATCCTCTAACAATATTATGGAATGAAGCAGATACAGAACACATAAATCACATTATATATTGAGTATTGAGAGTCAGCGAAATGTCAAAACATAACTTCTTTGAATTCCAGAGGTGTCTTATTACATGGAACCTATATAATTGTATAAAATTAATTCCATCTTTACATTAAGCGTCTTACATCACTGTTAGTATCTATAACAGAGGCGTCCAATTTAGAAGACAAAACAAAGGGAATAATAGCCATCCGACAACATGCCTTGCTTTCAATGTAACCAAGCAAGTTACTTGGCCTCTTGTTCCAAAACTGGAATTTTCTTCCATGTTTCTTCCAATCCACTTGATGGCAACGGTGGCAATGAAAACATGCTAACTGTCGAGCTTCCACTTCTAATTTCCTTCAAAACATGCAAAGCTGATACGGTGCTCTTCATATAAAGGCTCTCCATGTACTCAATCTCTTCTAATTCCTTAGGAATCAACAAACCATCACTCTCAGTGGTGGTTGAAGTTGAAGGATCACATCCTTCAGCTTCAGGGATTATCTCACCAACAGCTGGAGGAACATTCACAGGAAAAAGGTAGTCCAGCATTGTTTCACACTCCTTTACAAGCTTGTAGAGCATGTCGGTGGTAAAGAAAGGTTGTTGCAAGACCTTCTGAATGAAGGGCAAACGAATGAGGGCACCGGTTCTCTTGTCATACTTTTTCAGTATTTTCACTAGCCCTGTGGAAGGAAAAGTGAGGCAATAGTTAGATACACGCGATGTAGTTGATTAAAAAAAATGAAAACACCATAAGGCATTCTTCATTTGATGTTCAAGATGACCAATTTTAGGAAAATTACAGTAGTGTCTATATACAAAGCCGATTGATCTAAAATTACTGTTTTCAATTGGCAGTGGTTGGTTTATAGGAGAATTGCAAAAGAAATCCTCCTGAAAACCACATGTTATTAATAGGAGAATGCTAAAATGTGCTGGCTAAGGAAACACAAGTTAAAACCAATTATGTGCTGGCTAAGGAAACACAAGTAAAAAAACAATTATGTAAAGGAAAAGCTTAATCATCATATTGAAAATACCTTAATAAATCAATATTTTAATACTTGTATTTTTAGATAATACTACTTTATTGAAATCATATAACAGTGTAGTTAGATGCTATTTGAAAGTCCTCTAAGAATACACAAAGATCTTCACTTGTATTCCACTCCACGTGCTTTTGTAACATTTTCAAACTAGAATCACTTTAGAGTAAACAAATAAAAAGAGTGAAGCTCCCCTGTTTAATTGTTTAAGCTTTTCAAATAATGTGACTTTTCTACAATATAAAGAGTGAATAAGAATATTTAAAAAGATTGGCATCTTAAAATTGAGATTGAGGACATACTATTCTTAGGGCTTTACCAAGTAGATAAAAGAGCAAGAAGCAATAATAGAGGAATCAAAAAAGGGCAGAATATTAAATTTAACAAAATGAATATGTCCAAAGTAGATTCTTTTTCCAAAAATAGCATATGCTTTGTTTGGTCCTACTAACTTATCCAGAAGAATTCTCAGGACCAACCAATGGACAATTTTGATTGGAAACGAATCCTATTCCATCTAATTACTTTTGAATTTTCCATTTTATTTAGATTTGCAATATAGTTCTGAATGGGACCTACTTGGGCCATGCTCTACCATGTAACAAGTTGCAAATTTGATTATTACATTTCAATACCAACAGAGAAAAACTTGTACTGTAAGGTTGAGAAAGCACCTGTGTAATTCAGGGCACTGTAATTCTCCAGCAAAACCATCTCTCCATGGAAATCCACAATTTCTTTGCGGATTTTCATCATTTCTTCGCTATAATCCTTCACTTTAGCCACCCTATCTTGCAACTCCTACATAAATAAATATTCAAATGGCTTAAAAATTAATTTCATCATTTATAAACATAAACTTGTGAGTCGTGAGCATAGCTCAATTGGCAGAAACAATGCAGAGATAAAAATAAAAAAGCTCGTGAATTAAAATTAAAATTATTTATGTAAGAATGAAATTGTTTAAAAAATATTAACCTTGAGTCTAATAATGTACTCTTCTTCTTTCTCAACGAAGAAGTTATTGAATTTGTCGAGTTCATTTTCCAACAAGTTTCTGAAGTCACTTTCCTCCTTAGACATTTCTCCGGCGTCGGTGTTGGCGGAATCAACCTTAAGACGTTTGACGGGACGGTCATCTCCGGCGGAGGCAGCGGGTTCCAAGCTCTTAAGCTTCTTCTTGAGTTCTTTGTAGGATAGAAACTTGTCGCGCCATTCTGGAAGGGTTTTTTCGATCTGGCTGCTTAAACTCTTACCGAATTTCATGGCTCAGAGAACACAGAAATTAATAATGAAATTGAAATTGAAATTGAATTTCAATGTGAAGAGAATGAGCGTGTTTGGGAGAAGAGTAGGAGGAGGAAAAGTGAGAGAGAAGAGAGTAATATAACGGTTAAGAGGGAAAGGAATATTCGAGGGTATTGTTGGAATATCCTTAAATTAAATACAGTAGTAGAGTATATTTTCGGTTTTATACCCTCCAACTCTCTCTCTCTCTCATCTAAAAATATATTTATATTCTAATACTATTTAATGTTATTTTTAATTTGATATCCGATTTAAATGCGGATAAATTTGATTGGTCAAATCTCATTATCCATTTGCGGATAATCTTATAAGATTGGTATCGAAGGAAATCTAACATGAAAAACACGCTTGAATATCAACATCACCAAATCAACTCAAATGATATCACATTAGTATTAATATAGTTTTTTTTTACTTTTTTTTTTTGTTATCTATGTAAGTTTGTTCAAATCTTCTATCTAAAACATGGTAACCATACAAGAGCTTTTGGTTGAATTGAGCGACATTATTTTAAAGATTTTTATTTCCTAGTTTTGATCTTTTTATGGAATATTAGTTACTTGATTTATCCTTTAAAAGATTTATTTATTTTTAATTACTATATGAATTACTCCTACGTTAGTATCCTTCTTGCGTCAAAAGAAAGTTCTTTTTTTTAAGGAACGTCAAAAGAAAGTTATTATCATTCGTATTAATAAAAAGAAAATAATATTTGGTACCAATTTTACATTAATGATAATTTATGATAATTGTGAACATATCGAATAATGTCAATTAGATAAAAATTAAAAAAAAATAAAAATAAATCATTCCCTTTTTTTTATTTACAGTTTTTCTTTACTTTGCTGCAAGCATGCAATACAATGATACAATCCTATCTTTAGTTGCCGGTACACTAAGCTTCTCTTCATGTTCTTCCTCTCAAGCAATTAAACCATCCCTAATGAATATAAATAAGAGAAATTTTTGGTTTTTTTTTTTTTTGAGAAAGAGAAATTTTTGGTATTGTATGCAATAGATCATGAAAAATATATAAAATATTAAATATGTAACTGTGATACAATAAATCACAAAATAAAATTGTGAATAAGTGTATACATAAAGATTTTTTATGTTTTCTACCAAAAAAGAAAAAACAAAATTTTCTACTACCTAATTGGCAATTGCCCTTTAAATCTTAAGACCAAGTTGATTAAAATCGTGATTGTTTATGATTAATATGTTGGACAATATCTGTTACGTATTTTTTTTAATGGTGGACTGTATCTAATTCATTCAAATGAGTCAAAGTTGAGATAAATAAATGATAATTATGTTACTTGCAATAAATATACTAAGAATATAAACAGTAGTAGATTTTTTTTCCATACTATGAGCATTTCTTATATTGATCTAACTTAATCAATTTAAATTCATTTTATCAAAAAACATAAAAATCCTTAAATAAATAATTCATACTCGTTGTAAAAGAAATTATTTTATCAGAAAACATAAGAATCTTTAAATAAGTAATTCATTCTCGTTGTAAAAAAAAAAGTATTTTTTTTTCAAAGTAAGATTAAAAAAAAAACATATTTGAGTATATCAATTTGGGTTAAACTTACCTAACAAAAAGAAAACAATTTGGGTTAGGCGGAAAGAAATAAAATCGATGTTTAAATTTCAATTGAAAAATATGTTTAAGTTTAATATTTAACGGTGACTCAAAATGATTTACCTTCAATTGAGAAAACTTATATTATTCAAAAAAATTAGAAAACTTATAGAAATGGAAGAAAAAACTTATTATTTCGTCAACAAATAATTCAGCTATAATATATTTTTAGAGGAATTCAGCTATAATCTAAAAATATAAAGTAAAGAGAAAAAGTAATTGTTGCTAGATTATTTAATTATTTTTGAAGTGATTAGTTAGTGGTATAATTTCAAGGCATGTGGAATATCCATAGTTGTGACGACGACATGTGTGTCAGGATAAAATAAAATAAGAAAAAGAAAGCAAGAATATCTGCGGAATGCTACTTGGCTTGCGGTGATAAATCAAATTGAATAAATGTTGTCTACCTGTCCCCTTGCTACTGGCTTTGTATTAACTAAAATCAGCATCTTTGAATGGGATATTCTTCGAATGTGCTTCCATTTTTTCATAAATATGGGTTGCAATATTTAATAGGATCTTTTTTTTTTTTTGATGAAATATTTAATAGGATCTGTACTGCTAAACATGTCTAAAAAAATACTAAGAATAGGTTCATTTCATAAATATGGTTTCTTGAAAGGTCCTTTTTTTTTTGTTTGAAAAATTGAGTAGTTTGTAATATACCGTCTCATATTAAGAAAAATAACATTTATTAAGAAAACTAAAATATAGTAGTTTGTAACATAATTTCTTGTATTATCCTTGAAATAAGTTTTATAGGAGAATGTAAAAATAATTTTAATTGGTTATTGAGAAAATGAAAGAGATAACAAATTGAATGTACTTTGTATTTAATTTTCATTTGGAAAAGATAATTTTTTGAAACAACATAATTAAATATGATAAAAGTTGATATTTTTGCTTATAATTTGAAACAAAGAAAATAAGTTTTTTATGCTTATAATTTAAGACGGATGGAGTATAACTCAAGCATATTTTTTGTCAAAAAACAAAACTCAAGCATATTTATGTCTTAAAAATACTAGTATTTCACCCGGACAACGCACGGGCGAACAAATATTTTTTGTGGCGTTAACAAATGTTTATTCTGAACATATCATAAAATTAAAAACATATAATGCAATTCTTAAATAAATTAAATGTTATTGTCATCATAAAAATAAAAATATCATCCAACAACATATACTTCATTTAATTTAAAGTAATTACATAACTCTGGTCAATTACATAACTCTGGTCAATACAGTGAATACCAATGTTAATAACAATATGATTATACCTTCTTTATAAATAGAAACATAAATTAAATTATATACCTATAGCCTCATGTTTGAAGAATATAAAACTTTAATGTTAAATCAAATACATATAGCCACCTGTGTTTGAATCATAGTGTTTGTAGTTAATACAAATAAATGGATGGAAAATATAAATGAATATAAATTTAGATTTTTGATAAATAAAATTAATTGTATATATTATTTGAATACATACGATATATTGAATACAAATGTTAATAACGTTATGATTATACCTTCATTATAAATACAAACATAAATTAAATACCTATAGGTCCATGTTTGAAGAATATGAAATTTTGGACTTAAATTGTATGCTTATAGCCCCCATGTTTAGGGAATGTAAAATTTTAAACTACCATCAAATACTTATAGCCCCATGTACCAAAAATATTGATTTGTTTGAGGTTAGCATTGAAAAATAGAGTGTTTGTATATTATTAAGAGAGTGAAAGACTGAAAATACATCGTATAGAGGAAGATTTTGTAAGTCCTTTTTTTTTTTAGGTAATTGCTCTTCTCCCATCTACTTTTGTTTGTTCCCATCAAAATAGTCGAGCATGAGTTAACTCACGCAAAAATATTTTCAACATGAGTTAACTCACGTATGTGTATTTTTCAACGTGAAATAACTCACGTAGGACATAAATGAGCAAAAACATATGGGAGAAGATCAATTCTCTTTTTTCATAACAAAATATACTAAAAATAGGTTGGGCAAGCGGAATATCATATTTGTTACCTCAGTTTTAGCCTAGTCCTTTTCTTTTGTGTTTTGACGGTTAGTCTCCTTTTCTTTCTTGTACTTCTCTTCTTTTGGTTAATATATTTTGGGCTTAAATATACATTTGATCCCTGTAATTAGGGGTCGTTTGAAATTTCATCCCTGAGCTTACTAATCCTTCCATTTTGCCCCTGCAATTATTAATCATTTGAAAAATGGTCCTAATTACATCTGATTAGTAATTTCAGGGACGAAAATTCAAATGACCTATATTTGCAGGGATGAAAGATCTATTTAAGTCAACCATCTCGCCCAATCATCACTTGCCACATGGGCACCACGTCGCTAATGACAGTCCACCTCAGCAAAAAAACTTAATTAGGACAAAAAGTTAAATGATTAATATTTGCAAGGGCAAAATAGAAAGATTAGTAAGCTCAAAGATAAAATTTCAAACGACCCATAATTATAGGGATGAAATGCATATTTAAACCTATATTTTGTGTGGTACTTCTTGCATCACTTCTGGTAAAAAAAAAATAGAATGATGCGGTAGATATTTTGACATAAAAAAAAGAGACAATATATAACTCTAAGTATCTCCTAATAGAGATTATTATAATTTTTCCTTAATTGAAAATGACTATTATTTACTTACAATATTTAAATATTATTCATTTGTTTACCGAAATTAATAGAAAAATTTACTTGACAGACAATTTTACAGCTACAATATATTTTATAATTTTTCTTTTTAAACTTTTTTTGGATAAAATTAGATGAGCTTAAAGTTCTATATGATTGACTCTTCTATCCAATCAAAGAGATAAACTAAATGTTTCATATATGGATAATACTTGTAAGTTGTATCTCATGTGAGAGAATTTGTTGCTTTATATGGAAGATAATATTCACTTCATAAAATAAGTATATTTCTTAACACTGTGAAATGTTATTTTTTTAAAGATTTCTGTTTTACGAAAGAATGTTGCATCAATTCAAATTTAATGGGGCTCAAACCCGCCTCTGAGTTTAAAATCTACCTTTTTACAATTAAACCAAACTCTTAGAGTTACTAATAAAGTGTCATTTTATAGATTGACTTACAATTACGTAGAGTAGTTACATGTTAATTGATTTATAATTTGAATTTTGATGGATATAAAATATTGTTGATTTCAAATAGATAAAATTATGATTTAACGCCTAACATTTGACCTAATGCCTAATATTGAGTTATCAAGATGAAGGATATCATAGTTCAAATGTACATAACTCTTAATAAAGTCTGAAAAATATATTATAAATAAACTATAACTTAACGGCTAATATTTTAGAAATGACAAGAGTTTACAAAATTGCGCAATATTCATTCATATTTGCACATATCGCTCAAAGGGCTATAGACTATAGTCATACATAACAAGCCTTGGTTGAATTGTGAGGAATTCAGTTTTTCTGGTTCACCGTGCGTATTCTATACCATGAATTCGATTTCACTCTCTGCAATTGGTTTTGCGATCTCATAAGATACAAGAATTAACAATAATTTCAGCAACACCAGAATGTCAATAGGCGCAACGAACTGATCCAAAATAAAATTGCTTAGTAGCGAATCCACAGAGACAACGAAACGTGATTGATGATTTATGCAGGGTACGAAAAAATAATTAATAAAAATATTAGCATGAATTGAGCAAAAAAATATATAAAAAAGATGATAAAAAAAAAGTCTAGCTGACATAGTTTAACATTAACTTTGCTGAAACATATGAAAGTGTAATGTTTCATGAAGGTTTCAACAAGAGGCATCCAAAAATCATTTCCATTTTTTCAAAGGACGATTTTGATGATCAATGCAATTAATGAAAAAATAAATTAATTAATTGGTGGTTTGGTGCTGAAAGCCAAGTTTCATTTTCCAGTGTGTCTTGAAGAGGGGGAATCAAGGAGAGATAAAAGAAATGATGGTTTGAAATTTGAATGAAAAGCTGAAGTATTTGTTGCATCAAAGAAGGAGAAGATAGCAAAAGAAGGGGTGCACGCTGAGTAAAAGTCTAAGCCAATCATTTTCTTATCATTTTAAAAGCCCAATAACTATACAAATTAATTTTTAAAATTATAAAATAAAAGTAATAAAATAAATAAAAAATCGCTAGACCACATTCATTCGAAAAATAATCCCAATACATACATGTATACACATTTATAATATGTTCAAGATGATCATTAATAAATATACTTTTTTGGTTACATTTTATTAATAAATATATAAGTAAAATAAGATGATATTTATGATAAGTTAGAATATAACTATATGCACACAATTATTATCACTCTAATACATATGAAAAAATCAAAATAAATATCAAATAGTGCACATACACACACAAAAACTAAAGGTGTCATCACATCTTCGTTATTTTCATGACATTTTATTCTTTGTTGATTTGAAGTTCATCAACAAATAAAGTACTTACATCGTTTGATTCTTTAATTGAGCAAACAACATAATCAAACGCCGTTATCTTCAATTGATGGATCTTGTCAATGATAACTAGTTCCTCAATTTTCTCACCATGCATATCTTGTTAATAATAGTCGGAGTTGTTGCAAAACACTCTTCTACACCACTTTCTTTCATAAGGAGATCAATTTCGCACTAAATGCTTGCAATTAAACATGCTTCACTTTGTTTGATCCTTGAATTTCAGGTTCAAAGAATCTCAAATCTCCTTTTTCCTAATCTCTTTGAGAATCGTCTCCAAGAATTTCCAATCAATTGATTGGAAGAGTTAGCTTTTCGCCATCAAAAATCTTCGGGCTTCGAGGCTACAACAACATTTTGTTTACTAAGTCCCAATAATTTTTTTAGGGGATAAGCCCCAATATTTTTATGAGCGAAATATTCTCCATCAACATTTCCTAATAATCATAACGATCATTAAATTTAGAAATAGCATGTTGATTCTATTAAAAAAAGAGCTTATTCAACAAGAAGGTTTTAATGTATATACATAAATTCCTTCCATTCTTTTCAAAAAATAAAAAAAGTTCCTTCTATTCTATTTTAACATAACAAACATAGAATAATAACTAAATCTATATTGAGCTTCAATATAACATTCCTATTTTTCACATATTATATTTTCATATATCTATATGTATTTATTTTGTAAATAACTAGATATTATTTTCAGTGATTTTACATGTATATGTACGATGTAATTATAATGATATCGTACTGTGCATTAGATTATTAATAAGTGTGTGCATAATTCCCCTGAAAAAAAGTGTGTGTAATTATATTTTAATTACTTTTAACTATCACACAATTTTAATTATTTATTTTATAAATAGTAATCTCTATATGTTATTAATATTTTGATTATTTTTCTGTGTATGTGTATTTAATGTGGTGTGATTATTCCTGCATATTTATTTAAGTTAGCGATTAATATATAGTGTCAATTTCTTTTTGTTATTTTTTTGGGTGAAGTTCTTTTGATTAGTTATTTTTGTTTTCTTAATCAGGGTTAAATGTGTATTTTGTTCCGATGAATATTTCAACATTTTATTTTAGTCTCTCTAAAATATTTTTTCAACTTTTAGTTCTTTAGAAATTTTATGTCCAAACTTTTGTTTTATGTTTTTAAGTCAGGTTATCCGTATCTTTCAAATACTTTAATAATTGTTTGCATAAATGTTTAGAATATTATAAGAATTTAATTTTTTTTTTTTGAATTTTTAATAATACATTAATAAAATATGAAATTTTAGGCGTCAAAAACATAAAAACTGATATTTAATGTTTTGATGAAAAATTCTAATTTTTTTTTTGGAGATATTTTTATGATATTCTAAACATTCTTACAAAAACTTATTTAAAATTTTAAATGATACAAATGAGTTGACTGAAAAGTATGAACAAAAAGTGGTGATGGAAAAATTTAAGGGACTAAATGCTGAAGAAATTTTTTAAGGGGACAAACAAAAAAATTAAGTATTTATAAGGAGCTAAAACATATTTAACCCTTTTAATTATTCTCTAACTAAAGCTAGTATTTTATTTGTAAGTAAAAATAAAATAAGTTGTGTGTATTTGTTTTTTGATAGTATTCGGGGTTCAAACCATGGACCTTGTATATATTATATATTGTCCTTACAAATTGATATAAACTCACCAGGACGTTAGTTAGTGTGTGTATTTAATAGAGTCAAGTATTGGACAATTGGTATATAATTAAACTAAAATAAATTGAGCAGGCGCGTATAATTAATAAATGGGGTGTGTATAGAATAGAAGGGAAGGGCTGGCCTATGTTTTACCTGCACTTGCCTCCATTCACAATTGGCATCTTCACTAGTTGTCAATATCACAATTTTTTTACAGAATCAATAACACTTCCTAACATGGAAATTTACAAGAAAATGTGTTAATGTCGGTAACCGAAGGTGTTAAGTGTAACGCCCCATTTTTATTTAATTATTTTTAGTTGATGTTTGAGTATTTTTATATGATTTTATATGATTATATTTGACATATATGATTTAGATATGATTTTATGTGAAATATATGACTTGGTATGAATTGTGTGATATTTGGTGTGATGATAATTTATTATATGATTTATGGTGTTGTGTTTTATTTAAATAAATGTTGTTTGATTATTTTATTTATTTAATAAAAAGGTAGAAAATAGTATTATTTGGTTTAAAGAGAATTAAGTATAATTATGAGGAATAAGTGGGAGTTAAGGAATTAAGAGGGGGTTATAGTTTACAATAAAAGAAAAGGAGAGTCAGAAAGAGTTTTACGTACAATTGAAAAAAAAAAAAAGAGAAAGTGAGTTTTTGAGAGAAGAAGAGGAGAAAACCTAGAACCAAGAGAAGAGGCTAGAAGAAGAGAGAAGAACGCAGCTTAATTCAGGAATCATAATCTAAGGTAAGGGTGGGATTCCTTCAATAATATGTATATATAATTTTGATTGTTGATGAAATTGTGTTCTAGGTTTAAGGTTTAGAAAGTTTATGATAATTGATATGATGTGATGAATTGTGTTGTTTAATGCATGTTTATGTGTTGTTTTGATTGTTATGTTGTATATAGAACCTGTAAACATTGTTCTCTATCAAATTTGGGATTTGGGTAGATGAAATTTGGGTTTTTGAGTGAAAAATAGAGTTTTCCCGAGAGCTACCTTTGACAGCATACCATGTTTCATGTTGTTGCGTCTTTTGCATCAGTTTCTGTTTCGAACTAGCTTTCGGTGTAAACACGAAAGTTGTAGGTATGAATGTTATCTTTCTAATGCCGTTGGTCTGACGTCAAAATAATTTATAGAACTTGAGTTATGGTCAAATTACTGAACGTAGGTCACAGTGAATTTTTATGAATTTCAGCACAACTTTGTCCGAATTTGAAATGAAAAATGGTATTGATTGGTACATAATTGGCTTTAGGTGTAAACATGAAAGTTGTAGATAATTGAGTTAGCTTTCTAATGGCACTGGTTTGACTCGAAAATCTTTTGTAAATCTCGAGTTATGATAAAAATAGTCCAAGTAGGTCTTCAGAAAATTTTAAGAAAACTTAGCTTAACTAATCCCAAGTTAGTCCAAAACTTATGGTTGGTTTCCCAACTTCAAACTTAAGTATTAGGGATTTAGTCGGAGTGTTTTATGAGTATTTGGCTTATGCTTTATTGATCAAACTTGATTTGCTTGTTGAAGGATGTGTTGGACTTTGATATGAATGTAGTTGATTAATGTATATGTGCTTTCCGGAGATGTGTGATTTAAATATGTGTTATATCAAGATGTGTTGTTTGTAGATGTGTGACTTAAATATGTGCTATATAAAGATGTCATATTTAAATATGTGATATTTGACGACGATGCTATTTAAAGATGTGTATTTGTCGAGTCATCTAAAGATGTGCATTGTTGAGTCTTTACTCGTGTCGTTGCATTTGAGTCGTGTCGTTGCATAGCATAGTCAGTGATGGGGGCTTAATGCCTGACAGGTTCTTTTATGACCTTTAGCGATGGGGGCTCAATGCCTGACAGGTCCTATTTGACCTTTAGCGATGGGGGCTTATGCCCTGATGGTACCACATGCATGATGTCTAAGACGTAGAGTTGCATTTGTTGAGTCGTGTCTTATGAGATGTCGTGACGATGATTTGTGATGATGATGTGATGTTTGAGATGGTTGTTAAGACGATGATTTATGATGGTTTGTGATGCATTTGTGATGATGATTGTTCTTTGATGTTCTTGATGGTATCTTCGTGATGAAGTTCCTTGAAGCTCTTGATGATATTTCGTGATGATATTCTTGATTGACGTTTAACGTGTTTCGTGAATGGTGTGCTTGATGATGTATAAGGTGATTTAGGACGATAATTATGATGTTAGATGATGCCTATTTTGCTATGACTATATGATGTTTTGTTGATTGATGATTTTGTTGTTGGTGTATTTATATATATATATGTATATATATGTGAACCTGATGATGCTTGTCATTGAATTGTTGTTGTTTTCATTAACTTGATTGATTATATATTATTATTATTGAATGTGTATCTCACCCCTTTTGTTGGAATTGCCGCCTTGTGGGCAAGTGCAGATTTCCAAGGCTAGTAGGATGTTGGCTCAAGTGTCATAGGGCTCTGATACGTAACGGGATGGGGAAAATGTTGTTTTGTTTCTTTCATTCCTTTATGTATCGAATTTTGAACATGTTGTTGGATTTTAAGTTGAAGAATAATATTTTGTTGTTGAGGCCTTTGTGCCAAGAATTCTGTTGAAGTTGAATGATGATGATTTTAAAAGAAATATTTCCGCTGCAGATTTTTATAAGAATGAGATTTTGTTGGTATTTTAAATAGTTCTATTTTCTATTTAAATAATTTTGAAAAGTAGTGTGACATGCCCGTTATTGTTGAACTCTGATTGTTTTAATATTATTATGTTGTTTTGGAGAAACCGGGTGTTACATTAAGTGTGAGAAGAGAAATGATATATACAGCAACACAATATTTCCCGAACAGCTCACGAACTCAATCAAACATGCGGTGATTCCTTTTTCTTTTGTTTTCAAATCCAAAAAGTGATTATTTCTCTTACCTCTTTAAACACCATTTTTCTCTTTTTTTTTTCTTCATATTTTTGTTCACTTCATCTCCATATCCCCTTCCATACCTCTAAAAATCCCTTCAATCATCTCTAAGTTATAGTGAAATAGTTGCTTTTGGTTCTGATTTTTTCTGGAGTGTTGCTTCATATTATTTACATGCGTTAGAGACTCGGGGCAGTTCTAAGGCCTGGCGACCCCGGGTACTCGCCCGGGTTTTGGGCCAAACTTTTTGCAATTTCTTATGTAAATCTCTATTAATTTCTTATATAAACCCTTATAAATTTGACAATTTCTTTAGATTTTTTGATTATTTGCTTGCAACTTATGTAAACTCCTATAAATATGTTGCAATTCTTTTTCCCAGGCTTTACAATAATCCTGGCTCCGTCACTATTAGAGACCAAGTTTTGGGTTGAGTGGGGGAGTAAATCTTTGTAGTGGGTAAACAAATATTAAATTAAATAGAAAGTAACAAATATGAAATGGAATTGGCAAAGCAGTTCAGTGAAAAATCTTATAAGACCATCCACAATGGTGATGTCTTCACCATTTAAGACCTGGTACCTAATAGGTACTCCCATTGTGAAAAAAATAAATTGGGGGTCTCTTAAGATCTAGGGTCTAACTTAAAACCCTCATTCTTAAGTGGGCCCCACACTACTTTTTAATAAAATAATCATTGTTGAGTTGTTTTTGTTACTTTTGTTGAAACATATATGATAAAGAATTATTGGTGGGAGTCATTTAGACTTTTTGTTAGAGGATCTCTATTGGAGTGGTTGAGTACCTATTAAGTACTATTATTAAAAAATTATAAAAAAAGTCATGTGTCCATGTGAGACCCGTTTAAGACCTCAAGATTGAGGGTCTCCATTGTGGATACTCTAACAAGCCATTGGCGATACTTTGGTTCGCTATGTATAGCATAGCTCGTGTGACAAACCTAACCAAGTGTGCAAGTGGTTAAAGAGCTTATATAAAAGGGCTCAAACAAGCAAGTCACGTGTGATATAAAAGTTGACACCCTTTTGTTAAAAGCATATATACATACATACATTGATTTGACAGGTTTTTTCCGCTTTGATTGTGTTTGAGTATGAATTGGATTTTCTCCGAATTCAAAACATGGTTACGAGTGACGAGGATATAAATACACACCCCAAAGGCCAAATCCATACCCAAACTCGTCCTGAATGTAAAAAATTACATTATTACCACTTTATTACTACTTTTATATAAAAATATAAACTCAAACTCTAAACCATTTCATTTACACAATCAGACACGCAGTTAGAGTGTATCTAGCAGACGACACTCGCTCGAGTTCTCTCTTCTCCTTAACCATAGTCATCAATCTCCATTATCTCACACCCTTAATCAATGAAATGTTTAAGCGAGCATGTTGCTGGAAATGTTAAAGTGAACATTGTTGGATAATGTATTACGATTTTTCGTTCACACTACTAGAAAAATTGATTTACTATGGGGACAAAGATGAGGCATTGATACCTAAGCCCATCAGGATGGTGATGAGATTCAACTTCTCATCCTCATTAAGTATGTGTGTAGGGAAACAAATAAGTATATGGAAGTCAGGGTTGAAGATAAAGAAGGTAAAACTCATCCCCACTCCGCCCCATTACTAAGCCTAATGTACCCAATCAAATTTTGATTATTCATTGTTTTCTCTCCAACATGGGAATGAGTACTACAACTCTTTTGGTCCATGTTGATGACAAATATTATGTTGAATGGAACTTCTTTAGCAGAATTTGATCGCATCAAGGCACAACTTCAAGATCATGGATTTGGGAATTCTCAAGTATTATTTTGGTTTAGAGGTTGCACATTCCAAGCAAATTATTTTCATCTCATGGATTTGGGAATTCTCAAAGTATTTTCTTGGTTATTTTGTTATTAAGGGGATGGTAGTTTAACTGATTTTAGCCGGTTAAGGTTAAGGGGTTTGAGGTCTTCAGTTTAAACTCGAACAATGAGTAAATATTTAATTTAACAATTAAATACTAACATTTTTTATTAGGAAAAATGTTTGACTAGCTATTAAGAATGAAGAAATAGACATTAACCAACCAATTGAATTCAAGTGGTTAACAAACTTCACAAAATGACGAATTATTGAGAAGAACTAAGATCAATTTGTAGGTGGAACAATCTTTGTTCAAACCTGAGGGTTAATTAAAAGCTGCCAGTTAAATAGTTTACCTCCCCATCTCTAACTAATCTGATAATTAGATTGACTGAATCATCAGGATCTATCTATTTTACTATGCATCTAATATTATCTTCCCTTTATATATACATTGTACTTGCTCATAATGTCATGAGTTATACTCCTTTATCTCAATAAAAAGACATGCAGTCTACTTTGTATGAACTTTGACAATATTTGTTTACTTTAGAGTCTTTTAAGTTAATTTATCGGGCAGACATGAATCTACAATTACAATTACAACTTTATTGAGATTTTTAAAAAATTAATGCGTTATACTTACTTATACAATATGGTAGAAATGATGGAAACCCACTCATTTCATGTAGACTTATAGTCTACAAACTTATTTTTTCTCCCAAATAATGACCTTGATAAAATATATAGATTAAATTAATTAACACGTGAGTACTATATATAATATAGAGATCAAATAACGACTATTTTAAAGAAAAAAGCTGTTATCAATATCACCCCCTTGCTTAATGTTGTTAATTGATGGGCTAGGACAGTTCTTGTCATTAAGAAGTTCCTCTATCATTTGAAGTGCAATTCTATCTTCTTCATCAATCTCTCCTCGCACAATTTCCTCTTCGGTTGCGACGGCCGATGAAGGTGCCACACTACTACTGCTACTACCACTATGTTGGGCTACACTCATATTTTTTCCAAGCTGAACAGTCATAACCCAATTTGATTCAGAACACTTCCCAGCACGCTTTTGCCACACACCAATGTGTGAGTTCTCTGTGTCAAGCCTTAAACAAGTCATAGAAGGAGATGGTACCTTGCTACATTTTCGAAGTTTTGCATGTAAAATTTCTTCTAGATCCTTTGAAGTTGAAGGTTTGTTCTCATTACTTGTAATGCTTTTTGGATCACCTTCTGGAGTTTGTGTTATTGGGAAATTTGTTTTGGCATTTCTACCACTCATTAAAATTGCAGCTTGATCATATGCCCTTGCTGCTTCTTCTGCTGTTTCAAATGTTCCTAGCCACACCCTTCTCTTCCTATTTCAAATCAAATAATTACAAACTTCATATATTACATACAAAACAACACTAGTAAAAAAAAAATGACCAACAAAATTACCAAGAAAAACTATATATTTCTCTATAAATTACATACAAAACAACTCTAGGGTTAGGTTTTACCTTGCAGCAAGCCGTTAGATTAATGGATCTCTCTTAATCTAATGACATACATATAGCTATCATACCATGAAGCAAACCATATAGAGGGTCCATTGAAGAACTATATTATATATGTGTACATAATTGTAAATTTGACAAAATTAACCATAATCTTGTTGATTATGACAAACTCATATAGTTAAACAAAAAAAATGCACTGTATAGATGAATGTGTACGTTGATGTGACTAATGACAAATATATGTAACTAGATAGATACATACATCATGGAGAGTACTGGAATGGAAAGAAAAGAAACTTACAAAAGTGGGTGACGAATCTCTGAAACCCAAGAACCCCAATGTCGTTGCCTGACACCTCTGAACTTCTTTGATTGAACCATGATTGCAAAGAGGTTGTTGTGCACTGCAAAGAGATATGGAAGGACAAAGTTCAGAGGGAACAGAATACTTAGATATAAAGGGATGGAGGCAAGTGAGTGTGTAAAGTGTACGTACACTGTCGGCGAACTAAAAGATTAACTCAAACTTAGGCCAGTACAACAAACTATTAAACGTTTTCACCTAAACAAGTACCCTATCAAATAAATGTTGTGCTTAACTTTGTTGCGCAGTCGTTGGAACTAGCTAGTTTTTCTTCCTTTTATTATATATATAACTGTTTGTATTTTTACTTTCTTTCATATAAATATTGTTGTGCATGTCAAATAGAAAGTGATGTGACTTCACTAGAATTCTATTATATGCCATTATTAGGTGGAGTCACTCGAAAAATGTCACTCGGTTGTTGGGGCCTTAAGGGGCTAGCTTTGTTAATGAGGATTGCATGATTCAAAATGGTTGATGAAGCTATTTAAGTGCATGTGGTGCATAATTCGTAATAAAATTAACCTATGAACTATGAAGTCAGTCACAACTTTCTATTATACTAACTTTTCTATAAAGTGGATTTTAAATGTGAGCGCCTTTTTAATTTATTTCTAACGTTGGTATCATAAAAGATTTGTAGATCTGGAAGTGCCTAAGTTGGTGAAGCTATATACATTGAATTTGTAGAGGTTAACCAATGTTTGATCCCCACATAACACATTTTCATACAAGGGGAAAGAACTTCAAAGATAAACATGCTAGTAGAGATTAGTACTCTTGTAATCTGTCAAAAAAGACCCATGTTTGTCAGTGAGGATACTATGTAGATTTCCAATTACCAGGGCCTGCTACAAAGAAAAAAGATTTATAAATTATACTAAATTTTGATATGTGAAAACAATATCATATGCTATAAAATGTTTATATAATAAATATATCAATACATTCATGATCAATTTGGCACCTTTAGCGGTTTTTCTAATAGGAAACACTCAGCTCTTAATCTTATTTGGCTATCATGTGTGTGGATGATTTGGCTTGAAAGGAATGCTCGGATCTTTCACCAAAAAGAAGCTTCTTTTAATCAATTGTTCGATAAAGTTAAGCTTCAATCTTACTGGTGGCTGAAGGCAAATCGTCCTAGTTTTATTTTCTCCTACCATTCATGGTTGTTGAATCTGTTACCTTGTTTAGGAATATTTTTGTAACAGGGTAGGTTTTGAGCTTGTTTTGGCTTCCAATCTTTGTTACTACTTGTACTTGTATTTGACTCTTTCAGTTGGGGTTTTGACACTCCTTATGCTGAAATCTCCAAGCTTTCAATAATATAATCCATTTTAGTTTCTTCAAAAAAATATTTTTTTATAGTTATAGCTACGTAAAAAATTAGACATTACAAAAATAATACTATTTTACATCAAGACACATAATCAACTATGGACTATATTTCTTCACGACTATTTATATTTTAAAATTATTGTATGATCTACTTTTGCATTTTTAACACTACCAAATATGTCTTTGTTTGAGTATATGACCAAACAATCATTTAATAATTACCTCTCGTACAATTATGTATTTGATTATTCACAAATAAAATTATTGATATTTTTTTTGGGGTCAAACTTAGTTTTTAGTGAGAAAAAAACAAAATTAATATAGAATTTCCAACAAAATAAATATGTTGTGGGGGAAGCTGCCCCCAATAAGTTATGTGTAGATCTGTCCTAAACTACACCTATAGAATGAGGAAAAAAATAAAGAAAGAAAGAAAGTAAGGGATTTAGATTTTCTAATACTATTTTATGATGGACTAATAATAAGAGTAAATTACACTCCCCTTTCCTCAAAGATGCTTGAATTATACTCCCCTCCTCTTTTATGTTTAAATATACACTCCCCTCCCTTGAAAAGAAAATGTATACTCCCCTCCCCTATAAGATGCTTAAATTACAATCCTCTCTTAATAAATAAATATGCACTACACTTTAATCTATTATAACTTAAATAAATATTTTTATGATATATAGTAATTTTGAACCACCATTTAAGAAAAATAAATTCATTTCTTTATAATTTAAATATCAATAATAATTAAATTTAAATATTTTGCTATTAATTTCATATTTTATAGTATAAAACTGACTTTTAAATAACCATGCTTTATTGTATTTAGTAATTTTTCATATATTTTTATTTTATTTTAGGTTGTTTCATATTTTGTATTAGGGTTTCAAACTATATGATAATGAAATTGTGAATAAAAAATAAAGAAAAATATGTATTCAAATTTTTATTATATTAAAATAGACCCGCAATACTATTTTTTTTCCAAAGTGTGTTCGATTATTATTTTTTTGCTAGATTATTAGAAATAAAAAAAAATATTGAGGATTAAAGTGTAGATTTTAACATAAGAGGGGAGGGGAATGTAATTCAAGCTTCTCTTAGGGGAGGGGAGTAAAATATTTTCTAATATATTTTGAATAAGAGGGGAAGGGGAGTGTAATTCAAGTATCTTTAAAGGAAGGGGAGTGTAATTTACTCTAATAATAAACCATTAGATTTAGACAGAAACTATATATCTCTAAATTGAATTATTTATACGAACTGCAACATAAAACCTAATCCAATACAAGCGGAAGACTAATGATTTGTTTGATGGTCACAATATAGTGATATGATATGATAAACATATCATATTCTACTCATATTTTGTATTTTAATCTTATATTTTGTATTTTTTTATTCCTATCATGATCGTACACGCTTTGTACTATTTTATTGTTAAGGTTAGATAACCTATGTGAGTTAGAAACCATTTTACAATGATAATTTTGTTATTTAATCATATCTTATCACATTCAGAGGTATATCAAACATCAGACAAGATTCAATAATATTATCATATTGATTATCAGGCCTGTTCTTGGACAAGCATAAAGAGCTATACGGAGCCAGGTCTCTAATTTATGGGGACCTCAACTATTTGTAGGGGTATGAGTATAATCGTTGGGATGTAGGATAATATTTTCTTTTGTTATTATTTGATAAAAATAAAGAGTAAATAAACAAGTTAGATCAAATCCACACATCTATGAAAAAAAATTCAACAAAACAAATTAAGATCAAAATAATACTTATTGTTAATTTATAATTGTTAAATTATCTTTTTTTTTTTATTATGATTCATTTTTAATATTAGAGCCGAATATTCAATTTTATCAGAACGACTCTGTTTATTATTGTAGACACATCAAACACAATATATAAAATATTTATCATATCTATGTTCTATCATGTTCATATCCAACTTATATCATATCTTATTTCAAATATATCATATCCTCGTTATAAACAATTCCAATGTTCATATTATCATCACTTTTACATCTATACAGTTTTTATATATAAATAACACCTATCACATTTCTTACATTTTCCCCATAATTTATCCACGATTAATTGATGTGCAGCAAACATATTACTACTCTCTAACAATACCGTAAACCGAACGTGTTGATATTATTGGAGAGATCAAATTGTGGTGTGGTGTGTTCCACTGCCAGCAACATGCGGAAAACAATCCAATAATATCGTGTTAGCCCCCCGAGTGTTCCGCAGATCAATGACATCATGTTCATGATTTGAATTGACATATGCCGAAAATGTGTGGCTGTGTTGAAAACTATATGCATGCATTATGAGACCGTACGTGATTTGTAGTTAAATTAGTTATGAATCATTACTCCAAATCAAATTACACAAAAACGTGGACCAGATCTCCTATTTTCATCTCTTCCGTAATAGATTTTATCAAAAAACAATTTTGACAATAAACTCATAACTATTATATGTGATATATTTTGTTCTAATATTATATGTTATACTTTACTTCAAAGTTATGAGTTTAGTGTGTCTTACTGTCTTTATACGATTAATATATATTGTGAATCATAAAAACCAAACCTGAGCTATGATGAAAAATATTTTAAAATAAAAGTAAAAACTAAAGCAATCCGCATGTGATTTTATTTTTGGATCCTATATTTTTTTTAATTATAACTTATCCAAGAACACCACGAACATCTCTAGTATTTACTATATCTTTCTGTCTTATAAGTCTTTGTTCAACTGATAAAAATGGTGAAATTATTAGGTCAAACATCATGATCGGGGTTCGAACCCCGGTATCTCCACTTTATGTGTGTGCGTTTATGATGACTTTGTCATCTCATCTATCTACAAAAAAAATATATTATATCTCTGGTTATTATTATAAGCAAAAATTTATATTTTACATTCATTTAATTAATGATGTATCTGATCTTTATTATAGATCACGGCCACATACATCATTTAATAAATTAATCTAACATGTTAATTTTTACTTATATTAGTGACCGGAGGGAGTATATATTTCACATTGATCACGTGATAATGTTGACCGCTCTCATGTGTTGTATATTTGATATACATTGCTTAAGTTGAAGGCTTCAAACTAAGGATTTTTAGGGGTAGCACTTATGTGACATAAAATTGGGTGACATTGGTCAATCAAAATGTCACAATCCTTGTGGAGGAGAGAGAAAAAAAACACTTGTGACATTATAGTTGACCAATGTCACCAATTCTATGTCACGCAAATGCTATCCGAATTCTAGAGGCACGACTTCTGCTTGATTGGAGGCATAGCCGAGACACTCTAATCCAGAGGCATGACTCTTCCTAGACTTCATGATTTGTCACTTCGATTCAGATGTTTGGCTTGGCTTGTTTGTACCAATTAATGCTGCATGGTCTTCAATTCGTCATTGTACTAGAGGTACAGAGGTAAAGATGTATCAGAGGATCATTTGTATGATTCTGATTCCTTGGACTTCGTCGTAACCTTGATCTCATTTCTTCTTTGATTGGAAGCATGCACTAGCTTTTACATTGAAAAATGCATTGGAAAATATGTTTAAACGTGACTCTGGAGTGCAAATGTATACCAAACACTACGTACTACTATATTCTTAGTTTATTTTGGCATGTACGCAAACATGTAGTTTACCAATTAATTGTGGGCTAAACTACGAAAGTGAACAAGCTAAGCTACTATATTCTTAGTTTATTTTGGCATGTATGTAAACTAGTAGCTTGTAGTTTTTTTTTTTAAGCAAGTCTAGTAGCTTGTAGTTGTTGTAACAATTTGTTTCTTTTGGTTGAAGCATGATGGTAACAAAATTCCAATGTATATAATGGCTGGACTGGATTGTCAGAAGAGAAAAAGAAAAAAAAACAACTGTACACTGCAATTATACTAACATGTGTACATACAAGTACAAGACATAAGCTGTCCCATCTAAGATAAGACGATTAAATCTCTAATTTTGGACTTACAACTAAAAAAACAATTTTCATTAGATTTCATAAAAAAAAAAATTTCATATATAAACAAAAAGAGTATTGATCCCATAATTTTTTTCATACATTAAAACTTGATTTATATCTCATTTGTTTTTAGAGTATTGTTTTATACTTTTTTTTTTTTTAATTTTTCTATCATATGCAAATTTGTTTAATATAAAAAGTAAAAACTAGTAAATTTATCTTAAAAATTATGCACTTTATATTAAATACATAATTCTGTAATAAATTATTACTATTTTAAATAAATTAACTTTGTAGCTGTCTTAACTAATGCTACAATGTAATATTGCATAGAATAGACATAGGGAAAGAACCTTGTTAAGTCAGGTGTTGTTTTCAACTGAAAAATAATCTAAACCACTAATTTTAATCAAGTGAGGTAAACGGTTAATTTGGATTGATTGTTGTTTTTTTTTTTTGTTTGTTGACAATATTGTTCTTGTTTCTTCTAATAACGACGTTTTCACATGTAGTTTTTTTTGTTAAATTAGTGTTCACATGTATGTGTGTGTATATAAATAATCAAGTGAGGTAAACGGTTAATTTGGATTGATTGTTCTTTTTTTGTTGACAATATTGCTCTTGTTTCTTCTAATAACGACGTTTTCACATGTAGTGTTTTTTTGTTTAAATTAGTGTTCACATGTATATGTGTATATGACAGATAAAAAAAAAAATCAGTAATTTAGTAGTTAGATTTCACATATTTTAAATGTAAATAAGTGAAGTGTTTGTTATTCGAATCTCGGCCCCTGTATATATGTAATATTCATACTAACTAAACTTCCAAAAATACCTCAGTATGAGTTAACTCACGTAAATGTTAACACAGCGCGAATTAACTCACGATGTGTGACTTAAGTCACGCTAAAAACACACACTGAACCCCAACGTGAGTTAACTCACGCTGGTTTTCTTTCACCAAATGCAGAAATGATCCACTAGTTATGTTACATTACATATTGCTTCACCAACTAACTCGATCGGATCTTATTCCTGTTATTACGATTTAGATCCAGAAAATTATATGTTCCAATTTATGCAATATGGAAGTAGAATTAGATTTGGATCCAGAACAACAACATATATGATGATGAAAAATGGTTTTTCACGGATTTATAATACCATACAAATTGATGCTAGAAGAGCTCGCTTTTCGTGCTCCGTCGTTTGGTCACCACTTCCTGTTATCGCATGATTCATTGCTTTCATTGGTCACATTGGTATTTGCGATTGAAATATGGGTGAAAGAAAATCAGCATGAGTTAACTCACGTTGGGGTTCAATGTGTGTTTTTAGCGTGACTTAAGTCATACAGCGTGAGTTAACTCACACTGTGTTAACACCTGCGTGAGTTAATTCACGCGATGGTATTTTCGAAAGTTTGGTTAGGAGCGAGCAAAACGTGATGGGATAAGAGCAATTTTCAAGAAGTATGCTACAGTTATACACCTTCGGTCATTGTTATAAAAAACAATTAATATTTCAGATTTATTTATTAAATGATGTATATGATTTATAATAAAGGTCATATACATCATTTAATAATGTATCTAACATATTGATTTTTTTCTTATAATAACGATCGGAGGGTACACATTACTTCATAGGGAGGCTTAGTATAGTAATATTCAAAAGGATACTTGAAATTTAAATTTAAAATAATAGTTTTGCATTGTAAACAACAATTTGTATACTTTTAAAAAGTTCAATTCATCACTTTTCATCACAATTCAATACGATAATATTTTTTTAGGGAGTAAGATATTTCTATTTATGTTCCCTTAATCAATGACTTAAAGGTACTCTTTAACAACACTACACTTATAATAGTTAAGATAACTACAATTATTCCTTCAAAAAAAAAACTACAATTATATTTTTATTTTACAAACTACACTTATATATTTATTTTTATTTTTTGTCAGGTAGCCTAGTGGCTATAATTCACCTTATAAGGTGAATAAGTAGGGTGTCCGAGGTTCAAACCATGGCCCCTGCATATAATAATGCATTGTCCTACCAACTGATTTTTTTAATTGAAAACAACAATTATTTATCGCAAAATTACATATTTAATATAAAATGCACAATTTTAAAAATAAATTTACTATTTTTGATGCCTTATAACTATGAGTTCCCACATAATAGAAAAAGTTTATTTCTATTTTAATTTCAAAAAAGAAAAAATTTATTCCGTGATTTCTCCTCTGGATTGTCGTCTACTCAGTGTGACAAAATTGAGTATACAACCTTCAAAATTATTATAAGCAAAAATTTATATTTTAGATTCATTTAGTTGATGATGTATATGATATTTATTATAGACCATATATATCATTTAATAAATAAATCTAAAATGTAAATTTTTCCTTAGGTGTATGTTTCTACATTGTTGCTTAATGAAGATCGTGTCTCGAATTACAATACACATCTAGACCAGCTAAATACTTGATTGTTTTAAACCGTTTTCGTATTTAATATACAAAAATGAAGGATGGGATATTTTATATACCTCGTTGTTTCTTGAATTGTAAGATTTCTTTGCTTATTTTTCCCCTCTCTTTTTTAGCGATATTTCAAGATGTCCAACAAAGAAGGCAACTGAATTACCCACTAAAATTAATATTCTTGTCAGTAATGGTGACTTGACAACCAAAAAGAAGAAGAAATCTGGCGAAGAATGATGAGCAAGTTAAGGAAACATGTGGAAAATATAAATTACTTACGTGAGTACACCCTCATTCATAAATAACGATAGTGTAAAAATAGAACGTACGTGATGAACAAAAATTTATTCCAGTTGCATTTGGAAAGCGAAGGAAAAATTTCAGTGTAGCTTATTCAGATGATTTTTTAAATTAAAAATAGTCCATATCACTAATTTTAATCAATGAGAATTAACATGATAAAGATAGGCAAGAAGGCAACTACTAAAAAGGGCTCAAGCTCAAAAAAAGAAATTGTGACAAATATTAATATTATCCTAATTGCCTCAAGATCTTTCTGTTGAACCATCAGTTCATAAACATCATATGGTTGTGAGCTTCATTTTCACATAGCGCATGATGTATTGTTGTAATTTGTGATTGGTAGGTGACAGATAGAGAATGGTCGACATTAGACATATAGTTGTAAATTGTGACGGTGACTAGAGAATGGGTTTCCACCTCGTTTGGAACTGGTCCTCCTCATAAAAGGGTAGAGGGGTTATAAGAACGTTTTATTTCAACACTATGTAATACTCATTTATTTATTGGATGTAATTTATATGATCGCCTCACTGTTTTATGTGGGATATATTTATAATGTGTAAGACATATATTGATTACACTCAATAAAATAGCTAAGTGTTAAAAGAGAGTGTTATAAACAGGGTATTCCTAACACTCTTAAAAAGGGTATGACCTTATTTGACATGGGGGTGGTGTGAAATGAAGAACTGAAAGGAAGAAAAAGATGAACATTAGAGTAGAACCTTTATTTAGATAACGAATAGAGATTTGATATTTGCATATATCTAAATCACCACCCAAGACTAAACGCACGTAAAAATAAGTAGATTTGCATAAATTCGACGGAAAAGACTACAATATCGAAAGCAAGTTAAAAGACTAAAACCGAATAAAAAGTATTTATGGTAAACTACAAAATAAGTTAAGACCAAATTATAGTTTAGCATAATATTTAATGTTGGACCTCTTAAAAAAATTGAACCATTATGTTAAATAAAGATATGATATGCTAATGCATTTTTGAAGAGGTGCAAACAGTTTTACGGGGCCGGACCTCTAAAATATTGTAGCCTCGAAAAAATTATTATATGTATAGGTCCAATGACTCTCATCCAATTATCTATAAGATTTCGTTTTAGACCCCTTCATTACCTCTTTTAGCTGAAAATACCCAGTAGTATTTATCGAAGATGTTATTTTAAAAAAAATGCCTTCATGGAGTTATCTTTTGAATTTTTTAGAGTCCCTTAGAGATATTGAGGAGGTCCAAAAAGAGATCTTTAATTATTTGTTATGTTAAAGAAATATAGTAATTGGATATGTCAAGTCCAAAGAGTGTGAGAATGACAATAAATATATGGCTTAATTACACTTTTGGCTCTTTAAGTTTCTCAAAGTTGTGATTTTGGCCCCCTAAAGAAACAACTCTTTTTAGGCCCCCTAAGTTTACTTTCTGTTACAATTTTGGCCCCCTACGCCAATTTCGATCCAGTCAACGGACACGTGGGCGCCACGTGTGTAATTTTTTTTTGTTTTTTAATTTAAAAAAATAAAAAAAAAATATTTTTGTAATTATTATTTTTTTAATTACAAAACTAAAAAAGTTTTTTTAAATTACAAAATAAAAAAAATACAAAAACACGTCAGCGTTGACTGTGTCAAAATTGAGCTAGGGGGCCAAAATTGCAACAGAAAGTAAACTTAGGGGGCCTTAAAAGAGTTGTTTTTTTAGGGGGCCAAAAGTGTAATTAAGCCTAAATATATTAGCTTGAAGTTGTATTTTATGTTATTAATTAGAATATGATTTTTTTTATTAGTTACAATGATGACTATTTTTTTATGTTTATGGATGTTATTCACAATTAAATAAATGGTTAAATATGTTATTGGTCCCTATAAATATATCAACTTTTCGTTTTAGTCCCTCTAAAATTTTCCTTCAACTTTTAGTCCCTTAAAATTTTTCATCTTCACTTTTGGTCTCTCTTTTAAAGTAAACTCATATGTAGAATTCATATTTTTGAATAAAAATTTTCAGAAAAATTCATAATATTATAAGAATCCCTCCAAAAAAAATAGAATTTTTTAACAAAACATGAATTTAAAATAAATTTTTATAGTTTTGATGGTTAAAAATTCATAATCAATTTATGTTTTTGTTAAAAAATTCTATTTTTTTACAATATTCTACACATTTATGTACAATTTTATTAAAAAATACAAAAAAAAACTTAAAAATAAGGACAAAAAGTAGTGATTGAAAATATTATAGGGACTAAAAGTTGAAGAAAATTTTTAGAGGGACTAAAACGAAAAGTTGATATATTTATAGAGACCAAAAACATATTTAACTCTTAAATAAACGATTTCTCTTTTTAAAAAAAATACATTTATATTTTATTAGAGGCCTATTTTTACTATGTAAGTCGAACTTCCGCCTTGATTGGAACCACATGTACAACTTGATACATCATTAATTGACAATAGTCATCATAGCTCGCCAAATATATTAAAGGAAAGACATATCAAGTTATGCATATATTTGATTCTCAGCTCTAAAGTCCAGTTAATGTAAGCAATGCGAGTTCCAAATGCAACATTGTAATAAATTTTTTACTAAATGAGTTTATATGGTCAATAAGTTTCATCAAACGACGAATTGTTTAGCACAATTTAAATTAGATTAGTCCTATTTTACTTACCTTTTGATCGAACTCCAAATTATCAAAGTCTTTTATCTAAAAATCGGATGGTTAAAAAATAAAAACAAATATTCTACACCAATATGGTAATATCCTACTCAAACTAAATAGAACATAGTGTCCTCATGAGCTTAACTCAATTGATAAGGACAATGTATAATATATGCAAGGTCCGGAGTTCAAACATCGACTACCATAAAAAAAATATATATATAGCATAGTAACAAATTTTAAATCAACCGCGAGCTAAAATTAACACAAAATTTAATTAAATCAAGTTTTCAATTCTGCATTTGATTGCAGCTCCAATATGCTCGAAGCTCGTATCTATTCTTGTCAGCAATAAAGCCTTAAGCCATAAGAGTTGACAAGCTTTCTCCAAAAGTGTCGGATCGGTCTAGTAAGGCTACTAAAATTATAGTTTTAGGTCTACCGATAAAAAAATTATTTGTCATTAGTTTTTATAAATAAAAGACTTTATATGTAGACAAATGAGGAGACTCAAATATTAAAATTTGTTTTAAACTCCAGTGACTATTGAAAATTATTGCTAGTCACGCGGAAGATAAATTGATGGTCCCTTATATCAACATTGGATTGAATCAACTTTTCATCAATTGCATCAATTCTAGCCACCTTAACTTTTTCCGCAACCGTGACACAGAATTGAAGTCTTGCAGTTACAAGCCTATTGTCTATTCCTAAAAAAAAATTGTTGTCTATTGATGCAAGTTGTTAAAATGGTGAGTTAATTCGTGCAATCGTACAATTTTACAAGATTAGGTATCAATTTTGAGTTTTTTTTAAAACAAAAAATTAGTGGAAAAGTATTACATGTCAAATCAAGACATCATGCAATTTAGAAGTAACAAAAAATGTGTTTTTCACTGTAATAAATATAAAGTGAACTATAGTATGTTAGAAGTAACTTGAATGTGTTTCTTTTCAATAAAAAATGATATCCATTCATGCAATTTAGTAAAATACATAATATACAAACACAAATTCAACCTTTTTAAAATTAAAAATGATAAATACGGAAACATACTCACAACGTCCAAAATTAATAGTCTAAAATGAAAAAATATCTATAAATAATATAACAAAATACAATTTAATGGAATAACTATATCTCTGAATTTACAACATTGACGATCTAATGATTGGTTGAACCATTAATTGATCGAATTTGATATGATCATTAGTAATTTATATGTCAACTACGAAATTGCAATTGCAATTGCCTTATTAGATATAATAAAAAAATAATTAACATAAACTAATACTTATAAGAGAGTGAGTATTCACTATATTCGTTTGTATTACTTTATGATATTTAATTTCTTTCAAACTCTTTAAAAAAAGTTAAAACAAATGTTATATAAAACAATCAAGTTTATAATATTTATATATTGTACCAAATAAACATTAATATATTTTACTTTGTGCAGTCACACCGATGATTAACCCTAATACACATTTTAAAGCAGCATCTATTTTAAATTGTAAGCTGGGCAAAATACCGTTTATGTATCTTGGTTTGCAAATTGGAGGTGATCCTCACAGACTAGCTTTTTGGGAACCTGTGGTGTCAAACATTAAGGCTAGACTTTCGGGGTGGCACAGTCGTTTCCTGTCTTTCGGGGGCCGTCTAATTCTTCTTAAATCTGTCCTGACCGCGCTTCCTGTCTATGCTCTTTCCTTTTTTAAAGCTCCGTCAGGTATCATTTCTCTCATTAATTCTATTTTTTCTAAATTTTTTTGGGGAGGGAGTGAGGATAATCGGAAAATTTCCTGGATTGCTTGGAACTTTATTTGTTCAAAAAAGGAGCATGGAGGGTTGGGGGTGAGACAGTTACAGGAGTTTAATTTAGCTTTATTAGGCAAATGGTGTTGGAGATTGTTGGTGGACAGAGAGGGGTTCTGGTATCGGGTCTTGGTGGCGAGATATGGAGAGGAGGCAGGGAGGCTGGCGGTTGGGGGCCGGAGAGTTTCACCGTGGTGGAAGGAAGTAGCGAAGATTAGGGAAGGTATAGGAGAGGCGCATGGGGGCTGGTTTGATAGGAGGGTTTCGAAGGTGGTAGGGGATGGATCGAATACGTATTTTTGGTTTGATAGATGGTTAGGAGATGTTCCCTTCCGGTTGAGATTCTCGCGTCTATTTGAGCTTGCGACAAATAAGTTTTGCACGGTAGCGGATATGCATAGGTTAGGTTGGGAGGAAGAGGGAGAGGCGTGGGGTTGGAGGAGAAGATTGTGGGCATGGGAGGAAGACTTGTTAGGGGAGTGTAGGAATTTACTTGTTAGTGTTGTTGTGCTTTCTCATGAATCTGACAGGTGGCAGTGGGACCCAAATCCCTCCGAAGGTTACACAGTTAGAGGTGCTTATCAGGTACTGTCATCTACAGGCGTATCCACTGTTGAAGGAGGAGAAGATCTCATTTGGAACAAACAGGTTTCGGTGAAGGTTTCCATTCTTGCTTGGCGCTTGTTGAAGGACAGGTTACCAACACGTAATAATCTTCATAGGCGAGGTATCTTAGTGGCTACAGCCACCAATTGTTTATCAGGGTGTGGCATGGAAGAAACCGCCTCACATCTCTTCCTTCATTGCAAAGTTTTTGGTTCTTTATGGCAGCATATTATGTCTTGGATTGGCATGTCTGGAGTACATCCTCAAAGTATTGGTGACCATTTCTTTCAATTCACTCACTCTATAGGGCATTCGAAGGCGCGTCGAAGTTTTTTACAATTAATCTGGCTACTTTGCATCTGGCTGATTTGGAACGAACGTAATAATAGGTTGTTCAAGAACATAGAGACACCGATTGTACAGTTGTTAGAAAAAGCAAAATATCATTCGTTATGGTGGTTAAAAGCTAATAAGACCAATTTAGGGTTCTTTTCTCCAAAATGGTGGTCGGACCCTTTACTTTGCTTGGGTATCGACTGACTTTTTTCTGTAATTATGTTGTAAACATTTCTTTTTCGGGGTGAACTTCTCAAGTACGTCTTGTACTGAGCATTTTTCATCGCCGCGGTTAATATATCTCATTTTGATTTCTTCAAAAAAAATGTAGTACAATATATCCAAAGCTTACCCATATTACCTTTGTCATACAGACATAAATAAATTTTAAATCGTAGTTTTACTCACTAAGACGTTTTTGCAATCACATGAGGTGAACCGTAAAAAGTAAGCTACTTACCAAGACATTTCTTCAAACACTACGTGGACATATGTGCACCCAAAATAGTGAGTTACTCAAGGATATTTTTTCAAACACCATGTGCTCATAGTTGAACCCCAAAAATTGATTTCATACGATATATATGTGATGGTTCACGGGTAATTTTGAAAACAAAAAAACATACTCAATAGTTTTTTTATAAATCTTATTTAAATGAACTTTATTGCACCAACACACCATGCCCATCGTAAATCCTGATGAATACATTGTTATCTTTAACCTCAACTTAGCTGAAATTTTCCATTGAATAGTTAGTTTGATAAACAATCATGGATAATTTGACCGATTGGTGCCCTATGAACCATGACCTTCTATTGTTTTCGAAAGCATCTAACTTTGTTGTGCAAATCCAACCATTTTATAACAAGTTATGATTTAAGATTCTATGGATGCGTTTGATTTGTCAAAAAAATGTTGTATAAGAGGACAACAAATATATTATATGTTTAATATGTAATGTGTCTATGATTTAGATGGAAAAAGAATAGGAAATCAAATCAAATTAAATTAGTATCAACATGATCAACATAATAAAATAAATGTCAAAAGAATAGAAAAATAAAGACTATTTAAGTAGACCTTAAAAGTACATATACATTCAAAAGCCTCTAAGAGATTAATTCAAAGAACCATTCGTACCTCTAATTCTTAAACAACTTTTGAATTTTGATACGATTGTGCATATTTGCAACATCTCTCAGCTTTAAACCGTTATTGTTAAGTGTGTCAATCTTTTTACCATAACACAATAAATAATCAACAATATCAATATCAATGTGGTCTTCATACACATCAACATGTAATTTCATGAACATTTCATAATCTTTGGTTGTTACATCCTTTCCACGAGTGGTAATATCTCGTAGCAGTAGAACGTTATTTAATTCAATTGTCTTTAATGCATATTTTCTTTGATGGTGAAAAGTTATGGTATATTAATAAACACAACTTCCATAAAACACATACAACTTTAATTAATTGGACAACCTAAAATTAGAATAAATATTCAATTTTATTTATATTACAATACTTATGCTTAATATATGTGTACGAATAAATAAAGAAAATTTTATCTTTTTTTTGCTAAATAACAAAATTTATTCACGAACTACATAAAAAAAAAAAACAAAGAAACTTATAGAGTAAGATGAAATATAAAATGTTAGAAAGCGACGAGGCAAAATTTCTATAAAAAAACATAATGTTATATATAATTTTTTTAAAGATAATATTAAATATAATTAAATCTATACACAATTTTCAAATTGAATTTAAATGTAAATAAAAAACTATATATTCACTGCTCAACAAATTAATACAGTATAAAAACATGTGGGGACTTCACATTGCTTCATGGTAAATTCATTTGCAAAACAAAACAAAATATCAATTGCATGTATGTTACATGGTTTGAATATAAAATATAAGTTTTAATACAAATGAAAGATATTGTATATTTAATGTGAAATAATAATTATCAATTGAAATAAAATCTTAGTTGAAACACCAAAAAAAAATAGTTTTCTCAAACTTTGTTGTATAGAAAGTTGATTTATAATGTATATTTAATGTAAAATAATAATTATCAATTGAAATAAAATCTTAGTTGAAACCCTCACAAACAAGTAGTTTTCTATAACTTCGTCGTATAGAAAGTTTTCTTTTTTTATCGAAAAAAAGAATGAAAATATAATATACAGACATATTATATACAAACAAACTTATGAAAAAATTTTAAATTTAATTAAAATTGAAATATAAAATTAGATATTTGTAAGGTAGATTCATTATTGACATTTATACATTTTTGCTGTAAATAATGTACAATTGTAATTATTTGAAACATTTGTATTCAACTTATTTATTGTCGCATCAAATTGAGGATATAAATAACTGTATAATCTTCATAATTCAATCATATTTGTGATTCACAGTATTCAATTAGATCATGTTAGTGGTTATATCTCTCGACAAAATCTAACCATAATCATATAAAAATTTAGAAAGCTTTGAAAAAATAAAAGTAAAAACTCTTACACGTCGTAGATGTCTCTCAACAATTAAAATTGCCTCTTAATTTATTCGACATAAATTCCCAAAATTCGTAAGATGCAAAAATAAACATCATTCATCACCTTTGATGACTCTCAAACTTATGTGTTGTAATGTTGATAGAACCATCTGCTATGAGGTATCGATACATTTGTTAACTTCGACAATATAATGTAGACATATTATGTTTTGATGCAAGCATCCACAATAGTTCGATTAACCTAATAAAATATGCAAGGATGTTGCAAGTTACATTGAGGTCAATCAATCAGTTACAGCGTATGTTTAATGATTTTATAAAAAAGATTTAGAAGTGGTTACAGAAGACATCATAAATACCTTGGAGCATCTGCTTTAGACCAATTTACGTGTATATCGGCTTTTGTCCTCAAATATTGTGTGTCTGGATAAATAACAATTATTTTATGGCCAACTGATTTCATGTAATATAACATTTCAAAAATATTAGTATATGATAATATTATCACCACAAAGTTTGTTGACCCTTTCTAGTTTTACAACCAAATGTTCAACAAACAAATCTCAGTCTTTTCCACAAATTAAATTTTGTTTCCCACCTTATTTTGTTTTGTCATTCCACCATACTCTTTATTATTTTGTTATTGCACAGTTTTTTTCCCACTGCATTTAAGTGGTAATTAAAGTCTTGGTAAAATGATCGATGATTCTTGTCAGCTCTTTATAGTTTTTGTATACCATGATTTCAGGCAAGTCCTCGTCCACATGCAATATACCATTAGTCTGTAACGAACACCTAATGAAATTCTTGAAGTCCTCAGGTTCTGAGCCCTTAGGTAGGGATTGATTCTCTATATCCCACCATATACGCTTATGGGGACATTCTTTGACTATATGTTACCCAACAAAATAATTGACAACAGAAGACTCATAGGTAATTTTATAACAAACATTAATATTGAATATTTTATAACACATTGTATATACTCATTAGTAACTACTTACCTTTTCATATTAATTACAATGACAGAAAAAGAATGTCAAAAACAAAAATCAAACCTTGTATAAGTCTTTAACCTTCCATTTGTTTTCATCCTTCGTAAGAATATTAGAATCTTTGTTGTTGCAATGACAATCTCAGTTTTTTATGAATCTATAACATATATAATTTTTTAGGAGTATTTGGTTTGTGCTTGTTTGTCATTATGGGGTTGCTCGTTTCACTTAATAAGCATTTGGTTTGTGCTTGCCGACTAAATTTTTTTTAAACTGAGTTTAATTATACAATATTTTAGTTTTATCTATTGGTTGTGGCATCTTTCACCACCGTTGAATTAAGAGACTAGAAGCCGTTACAATGTTGGAGAATATATTTTCTATATACTTTTTGCTCCAAAATATTTTAGTTTAAAAATCTTTTAACTTCTTCATGCAAATCCAAGACACCATTTTGCAACAAGTTATGATTTAAGATTTTATGGGTGTATTGGATAGATAATTAAGGGTTTTTTTTTATAGGTTTGCATATTTGTTTGTCATTGTGGGGTGCTCGTTTTACTTAATAGTTATACTTCATAGTTATTCGGCAATTTGTTTACGCTTGCCGACCTAATTTTTTTAAAATTGAGTTTAATTGTACAATATGTTAGATCTATCTGTTGGTTGTGACATCTTTCACCACCGTTGGATTAAGAGACTTGCATGTTGTTACAATGTTGTAGAAGATATTTTGCATATAAATTTTGCTCCAAAATATTTTAGTAATAGCATATGTGGTAGGAAATGTCACTAACTTACTTGCCCTTGTTCTTTCAAAAAAAAAATCTTACTTGCCCTTGATGTTGGTCACGAAGTATATATTGAGAATAATATGTTCTTAATTTAATTCATTATTGCATATCGTGGAAGTTATATAAAACTTAACTATAAAACTTAACATAATCTATCTACTCATCTTCTGAATGACGTGTCTACTCACTTAGAGTTAAAACATGTATCCAAATTAAAACCCTCAAATAAACATGAATTTTTAAAGTTCTTCTTGTATCGATCCGTGGAATGATTTTGAATTATCTATACAAAAATTATGTGATGAGTAACCATGTTTTTGTGTGGATTTTATATTACATTCAATTACAGTTGATAATTATTATTTTGCACAACATTTACTTTTATATTTCAGTTGTAACGAGTCTTTTTTTTCTAGCCAATTCAATTGTTATTTTGTTGTCCATGGTTATGTGCTAATTTTCTATCTTTTTATATGAATTATCTTTAAATTTTAAAATTTGATAACAACTCTATGTTGTATTAAAATATGATGATATTGTTATTTTGAGATTAATTTTTATACATGTTGGTATAACATTTTTTATTTTGAGATTAATTTCTATATATTGATGGTATAACATTTTTTTTGCTTATAATCCAATAAAATATGACAAGCAAACAATTGTAATATGTTAGGAACTAACCCAAAAATATGGCATTATAACTGTTTTTAATTAAATGCATTTGTAAAAAAGTTTTCCATGTATAATTTAAATTTTTTTGTTTTTGTAACAAGCTAATAACGTGTGGTTTCTTTGTCTCACTTTATTGACATGAAATGATATCTTTTCAACACAAGGGTTAAGTGTGTAAGTCTTCTTCCTAGATTATCCAATATTATTATTACCAAAAATTGTAGAGGGGTGACATATATAACAACAAAAAATTTCAAGAAGAGATGAAAAAAAAGTCCATTTCATTATTACCCACAAAAAAAGTTATAGTTTCCGAGGGGTGATATATAGTGTGATATCGTCACTTATGTAAGAAATCCTGATAGCAAATGTGAAGAAAAATATATCGATGAAGGATGGTATAAGTTTCCGAGTGATAGTAGTTTGAGTGTTGGTGAGGTGTTGGTTTTTGATGTATCCCAAATTTTCTTTCTGTTCGGGTTGTTCCTTCTGAGATATCTCATTGATCTGATGAATTGTTATCGTGGTTTCTAATTTTTAGTGTTGTTCTTCTTAAAAAAGAATATGTTGGTTTCAATTTGATCCTTTGTTTTCATGTTTTTTGTTGGTAGGAGGACTACTTGATTACGTTTGTCTTATGGCACGTGTAATCTTTGTTTATTTTACTATTTCCATCGTTGTGCTTGAATCATGTAGTGTTACCATTTTAAAAGCATTACGGGTTTAATGAAGTGGTGTTTGCCTAAAATGAAGGTTTAAAATTATGTTAAAAATTACAATTTTACTGTTCCATTTATGTTTATGCAATGTTGTTGTTTTGGTATATCATTTTATTTAAAAATTTATGATGTCAATGTTGCCATCAACCACTATAGTTATGTTTGTAAATTGTATACACCGATACGAACATTAGACATGATGTTAACATTGGTGTTTCGACAAATTCTTTTAATTTAATGGAATAGTGTTGTTCAGTTTAATCGTTGATATAAGTATTCTGTCGATGTCGGATATGGATAGACAGTTGCATGGTATCGAGACACATTTGTACAAGCGACAATGGTTTCAACATCATACATGACATGAACTTTGATGTGTGATATGTTATTACTAATTTGACAAACTAACATCGATTGTGTAATAATGTGTATCACTATCGTGTCAGTAATGGACATTGAGGTGCGATTGTCCGTTGACGAGACATGCGTTATACGAATATTGAGGTATCATTGTCCTTTATCGATACACGCGTTGTCAAGCATTAAGGTACAACTATCCGTTGTTGTGGCGTGCGTTGTCCGAAGATAAATTTACTCGTGCGTATGCGCATGGGTCGCACACTAGTTACATGCCAAATCAAGTCATTGTAACAAAAAGAAACTAGAAGAAAAATAAATAAATGATTTAATATTCTTCACTATAGGAACAAAATGCAAATCTCAAATCCCTTGTAATTATAGCAAAGTGAAAATCTAGAGAAGGGACCTAGTGTAACAAATGAAGTTAGTGCTGAAAGTAAAAAATGTGGGGGTAAAATTGGAATTTACACCCCTCTAAAGGTTGTGTTTTTGGCGCTTACCTGCCATTCAACAGTTTACTTCCTTAACTACCATTCTTCTGACTAAACTGAATTTTGATATCCGAGTCATGGAGAAGAAGAAGAAGCAGAATTTGCAAAACCAGAACCCACTCCTTCTCTCTCACCCTTCCAAATTCCACTTCCTACCATGCACAAAGGCAACCTCAAGCTTTCACCTCCAGACAAGCCTGCAAGGTTCATCTTTCCAGATAGCCTTGGAAGCTTGGTGATGATCACTGGATTGGATGAAAAGGGAAATGAAGTCGAGAGATCGGAGTTTGAAGTTGAGTCCGGTGAAGAGCTGGAACAGATTAAACCTGGCGCGTTAGGGATTCACAAAGAGAGTGATGGTGGTGATGAAGCTATGTATGAGGAAAAAGATGAGAGTGATCAAAGAATTAAGAAGAAGATTAATAAAGAGGGTGTTGCAAGTTCGGTTTCGTTGTTGAAATCTATTTCGTTGGATGAGAAAAGATCGGATTTAGAATATGAGGTTGGAGGTGTGGTTATGTTTTGATCTAGCATAAATTTTCTTAGACTGATTGGGAGAACTTGTGACTTTGTTCATAAGCTGATTTCAACTTATTTTCACAAGTTCTCTAAGCTGGCTTATGAATGCAGCTTATAGCTTATATGAAAACAATTTAATTTTATATTTTTCTATGGAAATAGTTTATATTTAAGTATTTATCATGATAAGTGTTTGTGATATAAGCTGCAAATAAGTTGATTATCCAAACACAGAAATTGAAATGAAGTGTGGATTATGTATTTGTCTTGTTAGGGTTACTTATAATTTATGCTATTTCTTGTTCATTCTTTCCTTTTTATTTATTTATTAATCTAGCTTTCTCGAAAGGAGATCAATTTGGAAAAGTTGCGAAGAATTGCTAGCACTGGGATTCCTGATGGAGGAGGTTTGCGTGCAACGGCTTGGAAGGTGATAACTCCATGTTCATTTTGCTGATTTGAATTTTCAACCTTGGTGCTTACTTTACATATATTAATGTGATAGTGTGATGCCTTAGGACTTTGACAACTTACAATATTGAGGAATATAATATGTATTGTCTGTTTCTGACTTCCATTCCATCGTTAGAATTAGAATATAGGAATCGAGAAAGAAAAAGAATGTCACATTAGAATTGGAGATACGTTAGTACTGGTGGGGCATCGATTGAAGTTAGAGGGGATGTTAAATATTTGTCTGCTCACTGTGATTAGCAGTTGAATGTGTTGGCAGTGGCATAATTGAACTGTTGGAGTGTTTGTTTTTTGCAATTTTAATATATGCAGGTTTCTACAATTGGTATAAAGAACTGCAGTCTGTATCTGAATTTGCTGAGTAGTTGTAGTGTCAAATTGATTTAGTTAGAGAAGGAGGGACAAGCACGAATAAGGCGGGGAAAAGGAGAAATCGTGCTAAATAAATGGCCTGCTGTGTTGGTGGTGGAACAAAGAAATGGTGTGTTAATATAGGATCGGGTAATGATGAATAAAACATATATGAATTGTTTGATATACATAAGGAGGGTATGCGAGCTCTGTCATGCTTAATTCACATTATAAGAGGGGCTTGGATAAATAAATCGAAGGAGCAGTAACCTAGAGAGATATGGTGCAGTGCAGGTGGAGGAAGTCTTGATAAGTACTTTAGCAGCAAGAGCACACAAAGTAACTAAAACTGTGCTTCTGATGTAAACAAATGGCGTTGGTGTCCAATTGATATGGACAATGTTGTAATAAATTTTGTGCTAATCTTACCTAGCGTTTATTATGCTTTGGTTAGCTTGTTCAAAAAGAAAAGAAAAAAGACTAGCAAATATATAGTTTTATGTAGAAAAAGAAAAGAAATAAGATTAGCTTTGCAAAAGTATAAAACTCTTTGATTGTGGCTATGTCTGCACACAAGCAGCTGATTGTCCTGTTATGATTTCCATATCCAGCTACTCTTGGGCTACTTACCTTCGTCTCATGAACTATGGGAGACTCAATTAAAAGAGAATAGGCTCAAGTATGTTAATATGAAAAAGGAGCTTCTCTTGAATCCGGTAATATACTACTGCTTTGCACAATTTTCACATGAGCTGTCGTATTTATATTGAACATATGTGTGGACGTGTGGTAGCTCCAACTTTTCAGTTTTCACTGAACACATTGTTGAATCTAAGACAGTCGGAGCACATTTGGAAGGAATCTAAGCATTTAAGTTCGACTAAGCAGCATGACAACAATGTTGTTGATGGCCCCCTCAGGCGACATGAAATTCCTGTGGAAGATCACCCTTTGAGCCTCGATAAGGAAAGTCTTTGGAGACAATATTTTCAGGTAAGTTTCTTCTCCATTTTATAGTTACTTTGGATGCCTTCAAGATAATGAAGTCGATGCATATCACCGGATGCCCATTTTCTAGCATACAGAAATAGCGGAACAGATAGATCGAGATTTGCAGCGCACACATCCAGACATGCCATTCTTTTCAGCGGAGACATCATTTAGTCGAAAAAATAGGGTAAATGCCCTCCTTCTCCTTGTGTTAAGTAATAGATTTTCGGGGGATCGCCTCTCACTGAAGTTTTTACTGATACTTATTTGTCAATAGGAAGCAATGAAGAATATTCTTCTTCTTTTTGCGAAGTTAAATCCTGAAATTTGTTATGTGCAAGGCATGAACGAGGTCTTGGCACCTATATACTACGTATTTAGTACTGATACTGACAAGCAGAATGCTGTAAGCACTTTCTTGGTAGAAACTGTTTATCATGTCATATGCACCTGTCCCTTAAATTTTTTTTCCAATTGGATATGGTGAATTCGTAGTTTGTTTCAAGATGAATACATATTAATTACTTAGCAGGATACCAAAATTAAAGGTTAAAAGAAGCTCTAACTTGTATTTGAAAATTTAAATTTAAGTGTAATATTTCTTACCATATTGCTTATGAGTCCATTAATGCTTCCTAGCTTCACCCAATCGTGTGTAGAAGCCTGAATGCTATACTGCTAGTCAATTTTGACTTTTAACTTTGTCAGTTTTTAGAGATGAATCGAAACCAACCAAGCATGGTTCAGTGTCCTTCATAATATGTTGGCCAATGTCCATTAACTCTTTTTTGGCCAAATGATATCCATTACACTGAATAATCACAAATTGTATATCTTGTGATGGGTTAAATAAACTCGACTTTTTAAAGTACATGGTTTACATATTATAATAAGTATCGTTTCATATCATTCATAACAATTCTTTTTGAGGATTGCCTGCATAAACAGTTGGCACTAAGGAATATAATGTTATCCTTTTTATGATAATGGCTTTTACTGTTCATTATTTCCTTATGCTTTATTTTCTCTCTTAGGCTAATGCAGAAGCAGATAGTTTTTCTTGTTTTGTTCGAATCTTAGGCGACTCTGTGGATCATTTCTGTCAACAATTGGACAACAGTTCAAGTGGTATCCTTGCTACTCTTTCTCGTTTGTCGGATCTACTAAAAGTAAACGATGGGCAATTATGGCATCATCTTGAATTTACAACAAAGGTAGAACCTTTTGGCATTTTTAATACAACACCTCGTACAGTTCCATTTTATTTAAAACTCATGCCATAGAACCTCATGAACAGGTTAAGCCACAATTCTATGCATTCCGGTGGATTACACTGCTACTCACACAAGAGTTCAAATTCGAATCTATTTTGAGAATATGGGATACTCTTCTGAGTAATACTTTTGGTGTTCAGGTTTCTCTCAGCTGAATTCCTCGGCAATTTCTTAGAATGAAATCAATATTCATATCTACACTATTCTTACTGTAAACTTTATTGTGTATGTCTGTTTATACCTGTTTTTGCAGGATATGCTTCTTCGGATCTGTTGTGCGATGCTACTTTGCTTGAAAAGCAGACTACTAAGCGGTGATTTCATAGCTAATATAAAGCTTTTACAACACTACCCTGATGATATTAACTTAGAATACCTCCTTCAGGTAGCTCAGGACATTAGTCCTGACACGTCTTCTTATATTTTGTCGCTTTGATTTATGACAGTAGACATTTTTCAAATGATTTAATTAAATTTTATTTGAAAAGGGAACATTCTATACCTAACATAGCACCAGGCACGTCCATTGTAGATATTTATAATGGAGTTCATGAGCAGGAAGCAGCGATAAATTCTGTATTGGCATGCCATCAGAAAATTGAATTATTCATCAATGATGTTAAATTCTGATTTATCTTTTTTTTGGTAACCATCTGGATTTAGCTTGAACCATAGTTTCCTAAGGTCAATTTGAATTTGACGAAATTCACGAGTCTGTTTACAATGAACCATAATGAGTACAAGGGGTACTCCAGTCTCCAACCCATAATACATATCAAAGATTAGACATAATTTGTTTCCCCCAATACCCACTTACCCTCAATTCATAATACATATCAAGGATTAAACAAATGTTTCCTCCAAACAAATTTTCTCTTTAAATTTCATTTCCATACTCATCTTTCATGCAAAACTACATTTGTGGCCCCTTAACTTAATTTCAGATAATGATTTGGTCAATTATCTTTTTTTCATGCCATTTTGGTCCTTTTGGTTTGTTTGCACGAGTTTTCAAGCTTTCAATCTAAGATTCATATGCGAACATCGGTGAAGGACTATAGATTTGACGTCTGAGAACTCATAGGGAAATAAAATCATACGTATGAAACTTGAAAATTTAAGACTATTAATTGCAGACTACATCTCTATAATGACCCAATTCAAATCCAAAGAAATCAACCAATCTATAGCTTGGTTAAGTCCCCAAGTCTCTCCCTCTGCTGCAGACATAACACTTGTGCAGCAAATATTGTGTCTTTTTGAAATGTCATTCTACATCTCTAATACAAACAGCCATACCCACTTTCTTCATGGTTGAGAAGATGGCTACATCAAGATTACACATTACGTAGTCATAAAGGAAGAATCAAGATGATGGCATGCCATGAAAAAAAAACCTACTCAAAATTTCTCAATACTCACCATAAAGATTGTGGCACATTCAATATACCCAATGTTCGCCAACATTCCACACTAAATGGCCAAACCAAGAAGACATGTGAATTATTCTTGGGAGATTTATCCTGACTAACATACCATGGTTGGCATTGCACACCTCGACGTTGTAAGCAAATACGATTGGGGAAACAATTTCTCACCAAGCCCGAAAAAAGTATGAACCTTTAGACATTTCATTCGGACCAAATGCAAGATCAATTGCTCATCTCTATTAATTAAACTCTCCATACAAACCATGTATGCAATCACAGTGTATGTACCATATGTATTAAACCTCCACATGATGCAAATTCAAAAGACAGATTCCTAGAATTTCATTCCCAACATTCAAGAAGACCATATATATTACGGCAGACACAACTAGGGTTATGCCTTAACGTCACCCCAAGAAAACCATCCCTTGAGAAACATTCGCTTTGAAAACTCTAGTAACAATAGCAACTGGTCGGTTATACACTTCCAACCATGTTTCCCCAACATTGCAAGATTAAATCCATATAAGTCAAGAAGATACACACCAATGCAATATGATGGGATAACTTGAGCCACTGATTTTATAAAACTTCACGAGCTACCATAGATAAAATCCTACTAGGATAATATTATACAGGGGTCGGGGTTCGAACCAAAGACTCCCCACTTCTCCACTAGGCTATTTGACCAAAACATATCCTACTAATCCAGCTAGATCATTTTCTTCAACCAATCATAGATGGAAGACCGAGGTATTTACTAATTCCAATGTATGTTCTTTGTTGCTTTAAGAATCTGCGTGATGGTTATAGCTTCATAGATCCCCCATGTTTCTGTTTAAAATTAATACATTGACTTAATCCATTTGTGTAAACACCAAGGAAATCATGAAGAGATTGAGCTTCTCTCTCCTCAGTTCGAAAAGAATAGCAAGTTGTAATTTGAAAACAAGAGATGACAAAAGTAGGAGCTTCATGACACACATTGACCGAAACTTTGCTATTATTAATGTCAATTTTGGAGCAACTTCCTAAAATATTCCTCTAGTTTTGAATTTCAAGAAATGGACAACCTCTAGAGCTATCAAGACATTGTTTAGAATCAACCGAACTGCAATAAAACCATACTGCTCTTCAAAAATACACTTAGGGAGAACACGTAGTCTGTTGGTGGGACTCTTGACAGAATTTTGTAGCCTACTCCACCATAATACTAGTATACTAGAATTAGCTGGAAACAAATTTTGCAAAAGTGAGTTACCCGAAAAATTCAAGACTAACAAATAATTGTACTATGGTTCGGTTCGTGTTTGTTGTGCATGGGCATTCTAGCTTCAAGTTAGAGTATGTGTTTGTTTTCACGTTGGTATAAAGTTAAACGCACATTCAATTCAAAGCTACACTTTGTAACTTCTTAAATTTCATGGTTGAAAAGACTCGTAAACGTAGTAGAGGTGATTGTTTGATCGGTCGCAGCCCAAACATATAAAAATTGATTTGTGGGATGAGAACATCCAAATATGTTGAAATATTTTAATTTTGAATGAGAAATGTTATTTTACCGAAGTGATTTTCTTGCACAAGGAAAACCGTGTATTCCATCAAAATCACCTTTATATTTTTTTCTTCTTTTAATTATTATTTGTTAGAAAAAAGGAAAAGATGTGCCACGTTTACTTTTTTGCGTTTCTTGTATGGAACCTCTTCATAAAATAACACATACACAGCTCATTTTATATTTTCTAAAATCAATTCGTTTCCAGGAGAATCCGAGGGCATCCTTTGGTAATTTGAAAAGTCACTAAATCATTGCTTGTAAATATGGAAATAGAAGAAGATTAATAGATTTATAAGTGCAACGTGCAGGTCTCTCTGTTATGATTTTCAATTAAATTAAATTGTACTATGGTACTCTTGAGGCAAATTTTATAAACAGGCCCACCAACATGTCATGGATGACCAAAGCTATACATATTCTAAGATCATCAAAGCAATAATTAGAGGAGAAGCAAGCATGCCACTTTATAGTATTCTTTTTTTGGATGATAAGCCACTTTATAGTATTCTTTGTGCTCAATTTCCTCCTTCTTCTTCCATTGTTTATTATATCTATCTCTTTTTTATTTTTTTAGGGAATATTATATCTATCTCTTGTTTATTTTTTTTTGGTCAAAAAAAAAATAGAAGAGTAAATAAATTAAAAACTCATTGCCTGGTATTGCATAAAAAGTGTAGAAAAATATTTATCAAATGGTACAACCATCTTCAAATAAAACTGAAATATGATCAATTGAATAACATTGAAGAGGACAGCCAGGGATCCAAAAATTCCTCAAATAAAAAAAATGATGGATCGAAAAATTAAAATTCCCCCGACAATGAACGTATAAAAAAGTTATGGAAGAAATGTTCGTTATTTTCTTTGCACCTTAATTTTTCAATATATTGTTTTAAAGGGCAAACATCATTTTCGTCCATGAATGTAACGAGAAATGACAATAGTCTAATGTATAAAAATTTGAAAAAGTATTTAATAGTTCACTATGTTAGTTAAAATAATCTCTAACATTAAAATGTTTAGTTAAGATTGTCATACTCTCAATGTATATTTACTGTCATGTCAATCGTTGTAAGAACAAAGTTTTTGTGAGTATTAAATGACTATTTTAACGTTATCTACCATTTTGACTAACGGCTCCCTCATAAAATATATATATATTGGTTTTTTTATCATAAAAAAACATCATACCATATTTAAGAGATCATTGAATTACATGTATATGAGAATTAAAAACAGTGAGGATACTATGGGAGTATGAAGTCAAGATGTTCCATATACATGGGGATAGTGCATTTCTGAATTTATGATCCATGAATTTAAAATTAAACCACAAAATATCGTTTTAGTTTGACTCATAATTCTAAATGTTGATGCTTAATTGAAAATATATAACGTTCAACCTTAGGTCCTTAGTGTTAGCTAGACAATGATGAATATTAAAATAAAAGTGAAATCCATGAACAATTGTCCTTGATCCTGTCCCATTTTAAATGCCCGTGCAAATTCATAGGGATTTGTTTAATTGGTATGGTCATAAAAATAAAAACATATTCCAACATGTTTTTTTTTTTTTGGACAGAAACATGATTGTTTTTCATTACTACTGATGAATAATATCTTTACAAACATAATAATTTGGTGCTCCAATCAAGCATGGAAAATTACCTAACATTATATTTTCTATGCTATATAAATAGATGTTGCTATGGTTTCTTCTACACCAGGTTGCAATACTAAATTTACACTTACAACAATCTTTTCAAAAAAATTAACACAACAATGGAAGGTTCCTACAACTTCATCTCAGAGATTAGCATAATTAGTGAATTTTGGGTTCCTACCGAACATAGTTGATGAGACAATTCTCAACTCAATGGAAATTGTTTTGGTTGATGAAACAATATATTTTTGGTTGTATGAATTATATTAATAGACAATATGTAGTATCATTACTAATAAAATTTCATATACTTTACGACTATTATTTCTAAATTATTGATAGTTTGGTTTATTCTTGTATGGCGATAAAATTGGCGCCAAAGTCCCAAGGTTTGGGATCGATAGGTTTTGTGGATCGTTAAAGGAGGGCGCGGTCTACTTTGTATCAACCTTTCGTGTGTCCAAAAATTGATACAAAGTAGATCGCACCCTCCTTTAACAAACCACAAAACCTATTGATCCCAAACCTTGGGACTGTGGCGTCAATTCTGTCGCCCTGCGAGAATAAACCAAATTATCAATGATTTAGAAATAGTAGTCGTAAAATATATGAAATTTGATTAGTAATGATATTACATATTGTCTATTAATATAATTCATTTGACCAAAAATAAAACGTATTATTTTATGAACCAAAACAATTTCCATGGAGTTGGGAATTGCCTCATCAACCATGTTCGGTAGGAACCATATCCGAGAAACTCGGACACGGAGGACCCAAAATTCACTAACGGTGCTAATCTCTAAGATCAAGTTGCAGGATCCTTCTATTGTTGAGTGTTAATTTTTTTGAAAAGATTGTTAAGTGTAAATTTAGTAAGGCAACCTGGTGTAGATGAAACCATAACAACATCTATTTATATATAGCATGGAAAATATAACGTTAGGTAACCTTCCATGCATGATTGGAGCACCAAATTATTATGTTTGTAAAGATATTATTCACGAGTAGTAATGAAAAACAAACATGTTGGAATATGTTTTTATTTTTATGACCGTACAAATTAAACAAATCCCTATGAATTTGCATGTGCCTTTAAAATGGGACTAGATCAAGGACAATTATTCATGGCTTTCACTTTTATTTTAATATTCATCAATGTCTAGCTAACACTAAGGACCTAAGGTTTTTCTTTTTTAGCAAACTAAGGACCTAAGGTTGAACGTTTTTTTTTTTTTTGAGCAAAAGGTTGAACGTTAATATATTTTGAATTACGCATCAACATTTAGAATTATGAGTCAAACTAAAATTATATTTTGTGGTTTAATTTTAAATTCAGGAATACACTATCCCCATGTATATGGAACATCTTGACTTCATATGTATCCCTTGACCTAAAATAAATTATACTTCCTTTTCTTTAAGAGATCATTGAATTACAATCCCCTTTATTATGAGAGGACGGGTTGGGTTAGGTTGTATTTGACTCAAGCCCAACACTCACATTAGATCTAGTCAATTTTTAGACTCAAACTCGTCCATGAACTCCATCAAACCTGATAAGGTTTGGGTCCAACAAAGACGAGACAATACAAAGATAAGATCGAGTTTGTTGATAAGTTGTAGTTTATGGTGTTTTTTGTATTTAAATTAAATAATATTTCGTTTGTTTTAATCTTATTTTAGAATTAATTTACTACAAAGCGTTAGTTTGTGTTTTCAGAATCAATAATATGAAGAAAAAAAATGTACTTGGATCAAGGTCAAAGATAAAGAACTAAGAAAGAGAAGAAAAATAAAGGAAAAAGCCAAAAAAGCAGTAGCACGGTCGTGCTCATTTTTGTTCAGGTTGTGCGCCTTCTTTCTTTTGGTCACGTGCAAGATTGTCGAGCCAACACGCACAATCGTGCACCTATGAAGCATGATCGTGTGGCCTTCTCAAATTTTTAGAATTTCAAAAGTTTTCACGCAAACATGACAGTGCGCCCTCCAAGAACGACCGTGCACATATTGCAGAGAAAAATAACTGTAAAATCCTCTTAGAATTCTCTAATTATTGGCTTGTAATTTGAGTTTAATACATTGTCTGAAGTTTTAGACTATAAATAGGCCTCATATCAGACTTGAAAGACATCTCTCACACTTGCAATCTTGCTACAAAGTGGAAATCAAAGTTCTTACTTTTTGTTTAAGTTTTTGTTCTTTATTTTTCTGCATTTTACATTCTTGTCTTTTATTTCCTGTTCATTACATTTCCAGTCATTTACTTTCATGCTTTTTAATTTCATTTCCTTTTATTTTAATCTATTGTCTACTATGATCATGAGTGAGTAGACTCTTCTAATATTGAAATTGTGAGAATAATCTAATGATTTGGTCCATATACAAACCCAAGTTTAGACTTTATTTTATTAGAAATGATTTTTTAATCTATTCTCACCGTCTTTAAATTTGATATCTAATATTAAACGAAGAACCGAAAGGTGAAGTTTAATATTGATATCGAATCAAACTTCGAATATCAAAAGAAGAACCGAGAGGTGAGTATGATATTAGAATAATTGAGATTAGACTCTTCTAAAAAAAATCTACAAAGATAGGTTTGATTGCTTTTGGGATAAGAAAGTTGCGCTCAAAGGGTCTCAATGATAATCAACTATGATAATAGACTTGGTAATTGTTGAGATATGTTCATGTATTCTAAGAGGAAATATGATATATCAATTGAATGTCTTGTCCTTGAAAACATTTCATTATAGATTAGGGAAATAGATAAGAAATGTAATGGATTAAACATTGAGATGAAAACCTCAATCATTTGACGTTTTTTAATATCTGAACTTTAAATCAAACAAACATTGCTCTTAACAAACTTTTCCATTTCAGCTAATCAAAGTGAGGATTAGATTGTTAATCACATAAAACTATTTATAGATCGATAATTTTTTTACTACTCGATAGAACTGTACACTTGTGAGACTAACATTTGTCCCAAGAAAAGTCGTCAGTACATACATACATACATACATACATGCCTCAAATTATTGTGGAAGTGAAAGTAGTCATTTGTAAGAAGTCTAGTCTAAGAGAATCGTTTGTCCTTAAATTAACTGGGAAAGGTAAATTGACTGGATCAAACTCGACCCGTCCATTTCAAGATTTTGTCTTTGTTTTCTTTTGACTGGATCAAACCCGACCCATGACATCTAGGCGAGGCAGGTTGTAAGACATGGTAAAGATTAATGATCTGTGCCTAAAATTTTCGTTGCTAGACTAATAAAAATTTTTAAAAATAATCAATGGAGAAGTTTATATTTTAATATAAAACAAGATGAGAATGTAATTTAATCTACTCTCGGGAAATGATATGTATAATTTTTTTTTTCTAATATATTTGGAGGGGAGGAGTGTAAGTTTTTTTTTTTAAAATTGTTTGTTAAAGAAGTGCGTAATATTTGGATCGGTCTACGCCATTAAAGTTTTACCTTATAAAAATATAGTAAAATAAAAGAATGTCACACACACATTTGATTTGGACTATAATATATATATTTTCACCCTTGTTGGCTGCTTCTAACATGAGACTATACCACTTTCTCACTTTTCTTAATTTTCATCAAAGACCAAACCTCTCTTCTTTTCTTCAAACTATGTCTTCAATGATTACCTCACAGGGTGCTGTCTTTGCAACCGCCATGGCTGTCTCCGGCACAGTCATCATCCTTGCTCTTCGTCTTCAGAAATCCCAATTCTCTCTTCACCATGTTTCTTCTTCTTCTTCTTCTTCTTCAACTCCTATTCTACGTTCTTGTTTATCTTCTGGTAAGTTACTTTTTACTACACACATTGAACAAGGTTTTTCTCTTCTTAGTGTTTCTTTTTGTTAACATAATTCTTGGTTTTTGACCAGATGAAAAGAAAACAAAGAAACTGAAGAAAAGAGTTAGTTTTGCTAAGGATGTTGTTGATTCATGTAAAGATGGAGAAGAGTATAGAAAACAACAACAAAAACAACAACATGGTAGTACTACTACTATGAATAATACTAAACATTCTTTGAAGTTGAATTCAAGATCAAAGGTTCAAAAGAATTGTAATGGTGGAAATGAGAACAGAGGAATGCCTGCAAACAGAGCAGCTTTGTATAATGGAATTCTTAGAGATCGTGTGAATCAACGATTGGCTTATTGTTGAATTTGGTTTTTTTTTTTGTGTGAATATTCTGTGATTATGCTTTTTTTTTTTTTTTTTTTTGCTTTTTCTTTTCACTTTTTTCTTCTTTCTAGAAGTACAGTAACAAAAGTAGGAAATAGAAGTTGATGAAGGACCCACCACAAACAAAGGCCGAAACATAGTTGCAGTTATTACCTCTTTTCTGTTAGGTGAATTAGGATTTCTCTTTTGAATTGTCAAGGTTGAAGGTAGTTTTGTTCATATTTTTAGTGTAATCTTGTTCATATTTTTAAGGGTAATTTTGTTATGTTGGTTTTTTATGTCTCTTCATAACTCTAAAGGCAATTATGTAATTTAGACTCTTTTCATGTTTAGTAGTACTGAAAAATCAATATGCGGTCAATCCAATGTTCAAATTCTAGTTCGGTTGTGATTGTAATTTGTGACATGTAAATGCCAAAATAATATAGTAGATCTTGAATGAAAAATACCAAGTTGTTGTTTTTTTATTATTTATTTTAATTTATATGATGAAGGTCAATTTTCATGACGTATTGTCACAGAAAACTGTTTGCTTGCTGTTGATGAAGTGAATTGTAAAGATACGGAATCATGTCAATTGGGTTAGAAGCAGGGGTTAAATTGTCAATTTACAACATGGTATGTGCTTTTTCTTCCTTGAGACATTAATACCTTCTGATCTTTGAAGCTGTAATGTGAACATGGCCATGTGCAAAGGGAAGTTACCTTTCTCAATAGGTAAGCCGTGCATGAACCCAACTAGTAGATAGTTAAATGAAGAATAGACATTGACCTAACCTCACAAACGTTACTCAACCCAACTCATACTTTAGGTTATATTTATATTTAGGATCAACCAAAGTTATCCATGTTCTCCCCTAATTTGTAAGAGGGATTGTCTACCAAACACACAAATTGTGACCTAATTCATCCATGAAATATGAGGCTAAGTTCTCTTTTTAAAATAGACCTCTAGTAAAAGAAAAGCGTAACTTTTTTGTGTAGCTAAACTTTATTAAAAAATCATAATAAGAATTTCTAAACATGAAATGAAATAAAAAAAAATAAAAAATTAAGTGCAAGAGAGATGGAATTTACCTAACAGTGTCGTTTGGATTTGTCACTCATTCGTTATGGGAAGAAAAAACGAATGGTTTATGCGGAGAAAAAAAAATGATTGTTGTGATTCTTTCAATGAAATAACTTTTCAAATTGACTGATTAAGTGATTTTACAAATTAGGGTGGTATGATAGTATCAGATTTATGCACAAGAAGGAGAGCTAAAGTCTAAAAAAACTCAAACGTTACTGAAGAAAGAAAAAGAAATAACATATATTTTTTTATTTAAATAGGAGGTAGATATTAGACATAATTTTTTGTTTGAGACCCGTAACATTTGGGGCGCAGCCCGGTAGAGCACCTTGCACTCCCTCAATGCTGGGCCTGACCAAAACCCTTAATAAGAAACCCAATTTGGCCAATTTTGAACCTCGATTAAACTCCGATTTGATTATTTCTTAAGTGGATATGCAAATTGATTATTGAAATTGTGAGTCGGTCAAAATAACTTCTAAATTTTACGAATTTGTAAGTACATTCATGAAACTACAATGTAATTGACAAAATGGTCTCTCGGTTAGTTTATGTGGTTGGAGACTATGACATGTCATTAAATAAGCATGTGATCTTTCACTCAAATATCCCATCACCAAAAAATTTAAGGCAAATTTTATGGTACACTCACAAATTTGAGTGTATTGGTACATCAATTCAATAAATTATTAGTTAAATGTGTTATTTTTTGAAGAGAAAAATTGTTTTCTATCACCTATGATTAAATCTTATTTACCAAAAACGACAATGAAATAAAATTTAATTTTTCTGAATTTTTAGTACTCATAATAGAGAATTTTGATTATTTTTTACAATAAAATGTAAAAAAAAAATAGTATGATTTTTATAAACAATGAAATGATGTTTTTTCTTATGAAATGACATTTTCTAAAATATAAATATCAACAAATAGCTCTTTATTCCACAAAAATAATAGTTAATTTAAAGATTTTTGAAGTAGAAGTACCGGTACACCTTAATTTGCGGGTGTACCGTAGAAGTTCCCAAAATTTAATTGCATATGAAATTTAGTTAAGCATAAATTTAACATTCAACTTAGTCCCAAGTACGTGACATTCTACAATATTTGTGTAGAAGACCGAACAAGGTTGCTCCCTCAAATAGAAGAAGCTAATTGATGTCCATTTTGATCGAAATTTTAGCCAATTCTCAAAATTTAGAAACTATTGTTCTGTTTGACAAAAATATTGATGATTAACTTGTTTATTCACTCTCTTTTTTCATAAGCGCCGGTCTCCCATGTTGTGGGAGTTTACTCTCTTCGACTTGACCCAATTCACTTTGACTAGAACACCGCACAAGTGTGAGTCCATCACTCCGATGTGGGACATATAACTCACACTTGCACACAACAACACTCCCCCTCAAGTGTGAGTCCATCACTTTATCGTGCTCCCCCTAGAGCGGAAGCCTTTTACTTGCTTGTATCGTCGTTGCTCCTTTCTGCAATTGATCGGCGGCCTCGGTCGCACCCTTCGTCGAACCGGGGCTTTGATACCACTGTTGGGACATTTAGGGGAGCTCCGGCGACCGTCCACATCGAGGCTAGAACACCGCACAAGCAAGAGAGACACCACACTCTTACCCAAAACCTTAAGACAATGAGTTTATAGGTCTTCTTACTTATAAGGTGTTCAACATTTACTCTTTTATCCGATGTGGGACATACAACTCACACTTGCACACAACAACAGTCGTGTGAGTTTACTCTCTTCGACTTGACCCAATTAACTCTTTTTTTCATAAACGCTCTCCACTAGTTTTCTATGTCGTGGGAGTTTACTCGCTTCGACTTGACCCAATATTAGTTTGTTATTCTCTCCTTCTTTTATTAAAAATAAAGGAAAATAATGATAAAATAAAAAAAATATTGTATCATATCCTCTTTGGTTTGGTCTTCAAAGTCATCTAGAGTAGGGCACTTAACCAATGGATGTTGGAGACAGGCAAAAGCAACAAGGTCTTCAAAACGACTACAAACATAGGCAACTGAAAAATTTGTTGGGTAATCTGGGTCGTGTTATAGTGGAACAGAATCTTTTATATCAGCTTATTTGTCCCATTAGGCCAATTTGTTCTAACCCTTGCCTCTATGTGAAAGCAAAATTGGGAGTAGCAGCGTGTGGGGCTCTTACCCTATGTGTGCCTCCCATATTTTCTCTTTCATTTTATTCAATTCAAGTTTATTATAGCATTATGTTATTCAGTGTTGGTGGCGTGAAAGCAGTTGCATGTTCCAAAACAAAAAAGTCGGTTACCCAACCAACACATCTTGAGTGTTTGACTAATTATCTCAACCAATGAGAAACCAAAGAGACTTGAAATGGTACCACCATGTTTACATCCCCTTCGTCACTCAACATGCTTGGCCAATTATTGGACTATACAATCCATGTGAAGTCTCAGGATACAAGTTAGACTTTGAACCAATCAAATTCACCCCAATGGAGCGTGTAATAAAATACTTACCCTTCCCATAATACACTACGCATTTGACCCTATTTCGCATACCAATACATAATTTTGAGTTCAAATATCTCGAATAATATATTATAAAAAATTATGAAAATTTGATGTTTTAAAAATACTCAAGAGGAATCTAACAACATCTTATATGATATTATTTATCTTTGTATATTAGTAGAAATATGGTCAAAGTAAGATAGATAAAAATTACACATTTTCAAATGAGTCATCTATTACGGGACGGAGAGAGTACTAGTTAAAAGATAAATTATGAGACAAATTAAGTTGTAAATGTTTACTCAGTAATGTATCTAGCTTACATTATATATCATATACACTATTTATAAAATAAATCTAAAAAAACATTTTTTTTATTTAGAATAGTGTCGTAGGTATTTATTAAAGAGAGGAAAATAAGTTGGATAAGATAATAAATTATTAATTATTTTAAATAAAAAAATAAATAATTCTATCAATAGTAACATGTGCAAAAATAAATGAAGGGATTTTTCCGATGGTCTTTATGATAAACTTTTTGGAAAAACAAAAATAATAAATATTTAATAAACATTTAAAATTGGTAAACAACATGAAGGGTGCCACCATCCTTCTAAGTGCAATATTCGGAATGTCACTTCAGTGACTTTGTGTTGAGTGACTTTAGTGTAATTTAGATAAAAGAGAGTGATGATTGAATGATTAAAATAATATATTTTGATGAGAGAGAATTATTGATTAGGAGAGAGATAGAGACAAAGACACCTAAATGCACAAAAGCTAAAGGCACCAAAGTGCTACCCCAATATTTGTAGGGGTAGGGGTGTACATGGGTCGATTTGGGTTGAGTTTGGTCAAACCCAATACCCAAATTATATAAGGTAGTATTTTGGTTTGGGTGAGGTAAAATGTTCACCCATTATATTAATGGGTGAGTTTGAATAAACCCACTGATTTTCAGTTTGGTTTGGGTTGGACAGTGAGTTACCCAAATTATTTTTCCGATATTTTTTTGTTAATATTAAATGACTAAATGACGATTTTTCATATTTTTTCATAAAAATTACTCAACTTTTTATTTCATAAAAACATTGTGTAATCTATTTTCACTATATTTTAGCGTCATAAAATAATAAAATACTCTAATAATTACAAAAAACTAAAGTTGGATAACGTAAAATTGTTTTAGCATCAAAATAACTAAAAAGTGCAACATCATAATTTATAGTTCTAACATATTTTGATTTTCAATATAGAGGATGTATTGTGTCAATCTTAGAAATTAGATTTGATTATAACCAAAACATTTGTTATTCTCCTTCCTCCCTATGAAAATGAAAATAAAAATATGGATATTATTAGATAAGTGGGTTCACTGGGTCTGGGTTTGGATTTACCCAAACCCGTTATTTTTTATAGGTTTTTTTATTTTTTAAACCATATCCACCCAATAACCCAACCCAACCCACTTTTTGGGTGAATTTGTCAGGTTTTTTTGGATGGACCCAACCCATATACATCCCTAAGAGAGGGCATCATATTTAGAGGCATGAAAAGTTTATCCATGTAAATCAATGAGTAGCTGTGGAGTTCGGCTTGCTCCATTTATAGTGTGCTTCATTTATTGTCTGGTTATAGAGAGTGACAAAAAAATAGATTAGTGATTTTGTAGATTTTATTAATAAATTTAACTAAATTATCATTTGTAACTATCTTTATCATAAATAGAACAAAGAAAATCGAGTAAAGTCGAACTTGACCGATGCGAAATTGCACCGTAACATATGTAGATGATATAGATTTTTCAATCATTCATTCACAATAAATAGAAAATGTAGCAAAACCATGTGATCCGTGAGTATAAACTATTTTCGAATTGTAATTTGGCCATTCAAATTAGCGAAAAGATTCCAATGTTGCATTATTATACCACTATCGATTAATTCTTGCATTGTCAGGGATCTTTTGATTAGATAATATGGTCGGGGAAAATCCTGCAATTATGGATGTCTCTTAATTTAATTTGTATTTTAATTTAATTTTCTTAAAACAGATAAGATTAAAAAATGAAGCCCGTACGTTATCCATGTTACGCATACTTAGGAATAAAAGTTGATAATGAATGGCCAATATTGAAATCATATGCTTGAAAAGAACCAAAATCTTCAAGTTAATGGATATAAGTATTGATTGGCAAGGATATGATCTGCTGCCACATTTTCCTCTCAAACTTTATTCTTGTCGTGTACTTGTAACAAAAACAAAGTTACTTTCAATAGCTAGTCTTGGTTGGGCACAGCCACAAATCTTTTGTATTTAGGCACACACACAAAGCCAAGCAAAAATTAAAAGAGAATAAAATTACATGATATGATTTGATGTGACTAATTACTTTTTGTTTAATTTTGTTAATTTCATGTGAGTGTGCCTAAATAATATTTATTTGGGGTTGTGTTCATGAAAGACTTTCTCTACTTTCAATCAAAACATTGCTATATACACGAATTGACATTCAACCTGTATGTGATTCCTTATCTGATCACTAATATATTGAAGCAAGCAAGCATAATTTTAGTCCACAAAGTGCAACAGATGGATTGGAGTTTTCCAAGCAAATCAATAAGTAAATACAATTTAAAAAAAATAAAAATAGCAACGCTTTGTTGTTGTGGGGTCCGTGGATATAGTTTTTCAAATCCTAGGAGCTATGAAGCATATATTGGTCATTATTAGGCTGCTATAATTTGACAACTAGACTTGGAAGAAATACCTTCAATATGGAGTAGTATTTTCATGAAGATTTGAGATTTTAAATGAATACGTTTTCTTTTGTTAAATGAGTTTGAATTTTATCCTAAAACCTAACTAAAATGATGAAGATAATCAAACATATATTATATTTATACATTCAACAGTTTAAGAATCTAAACAATATAAGACTATAAATAAATTACAAACAACTTCAAACTCAACTTCAATATCTTTCTTAAGACAAATAATGTTTCTTAGATATCATGTTTAGACCAAAGCTCAATAGGCAAAAGGCTAATTAGGGTGGAAAATGTCGACACACACATCCCACTTCCAACGGCAACTACAAAGTAAGATGACATATTCAAATCTCACCTATGCATATTGGGTTCACTTTCCCTATGACTTCATCAACATTATGTATTTGTTTTTGGGTAATATTATTGAACGAAAAGGAAGTTTCTAGGAAATTAACTTAGTTCTTTTCATGTGGACCACACACTGCATACGTGCTTCTCCACCATGTAGAAAAGATCCCATGCTTTTTGGCCTAAAGAGTAAACGTAGGCTCTTAACCAGCCATTATTATTATATAATAAATAAAGACTCACCAATAATTCTTTCTCCTTTTACGTCATTCTTATCTATGATTAAGGCTGTATATTATATTATTGTATTGTATTATTATCTGCTAAGTGAATTGTTTTCATTTGATTAAGAATTATTAATTAATTATTCCCATTGTTTGTTTATTAAAAAGCAACAAAAATGACGTTCCAAGTTGTGAAATGGGTGACAGATAGTGCCCAGCCCTTACTATACAAGGCAAGCAGAATCGTTATTTACCATGTTCTACTTAAGTAGTAGGTACCATGAGTAGATGGTAAACAATGTGGCTGAGGTAAGATAAGGTTTAAAATTATTACTCCTATATTTTATTTGGATAAGAGGTTTAAAATTAATTTGGAATGCTTGCACTTTAAGGTAATTCATTATTTTACTCAATTAGATGTCATTCATATTAATTAATTAATTACTAGTTAGTTTGATATGCTTTTATTATACATATAGTTGCTAACCATGATCTGTCATTTTAAATTTGCAATATACAATACAAATAGTTCAGAATTTATACTATTAGTATTAGTGGTCATAATTGTTGAGACACTCTCACACAATAGAATGATATTAGAGGAATTTTTAGGACAAATATTTTTTACAAACAAGTCGCTCGTTATATGATGGAGAAAATAGCACTAACTATTTTTTTTTTATAGGAAAAGCACTAACTAAATTGTTAATGCTTACTTGGTTAGAAGTTAAAAGAAAAAATAATTGAATAATATGATTAATTTTTTTTTTCATTTTATGTGAATGTGTTTAAATATTTTTTATTTGTATTTGTTCTTAAGTAAGACTTGTTCGTGAATACGAGTGTTGGTTCTTATCCACTTCAAATTAGTAGATGACCGAGGTGGGTGTTCCACAACCGTATTGGCAAATGGAAGCTGCTGATTTACTAAGAATAATAAAGTTCAACTTGTTGAGTTTTGATTGCAAAATGGTCCACATGATAGTTGCTCAATTTACTGTTAACATGGGTAATCAGATAACTCTGCCACAACACTATATAAAAATAGATCGAACTTCCTTCGAAATGAAATATAAGTAAACATAATAGTTGAAAGGTCAAATGTATGCGGTTAAACATTTAGTCTACATACATCAAATTTTTAACTATTATTTTTGTTTAGATTTCATTCCGAATGAAAGTACAAGTATAGTTTGCTTATGCAACTTGTAGTTGTTGTAACATATGCTACTTTTACACCGTTGAATTCAAGCTGAATTCGGTAAAGTTTAATTATTCTTTAGGTTGTGTTAATAAATATCTTAACAACATTGATTAAAGAATTCATAAAATTAAATTTCGATTTGGAAATATAAGATAAACATTTGTTTTTTAAAATATTTTTTTGTTAAACTAATAAATAGACATTTTTATATACAATTTTTTTACGGGTCTTGCTAACCAGTTCTCTCAAGGCAATGGTTAATAATTCTACAAATAGAATTTTTTTTCTTTAAAATATAAGATGTTACTTTTAATCAAGTAATGATTATACATTTTTTTTCGTGAAAACTTACTTGTTTTGAATGCTTAACCAATACTCTTAGAGCACTAGCTAGCATTTTTTTTATTGCATATGCAATACCATAAAAACATTTTATGTAAAAAAAAAAAATCATATAAACATTTGTTAGCATTTTTCTTATTATGGAGAATCATTTCTACTTGTTTGTTGAGTCTTTATTTCTTTGTGACTTTAGGATTGAACGCTGAATTTGAAAAAATTGGTATTTTTGTCACCGACAATTTTTTTCATTTATTATAATCTAAAAAAATAAAAAATATTGAAATAAAAGTATGTAAAACTAAAATATAAGTTTTCTAACAAGTTAAGTTGACTTTATCACAATTGCATTTTTTTCATTTACATAAAATATATCATATATTAACAAAATTTATAACATATTATATGTAAATATATCACATTTTACTTTTGGGATTATATCATTTACTCTTTTTTTTTTGTGTGAGGGTGGTAAAAGAAACGGTAAAAAAGAACAAAAGATGAGATTCTAATCCCAAAAGGCCCAATCCAGTTCATTTTCTGAAGAGGCCCGTTTTCCCCTTGTTGCTGGCTGCTGTATCATCACAACTCCACTTCCCGGAAAACGCCGCCGGATTTCATCGTCGTAGGAACGAACACCGCCAGAAACAGCATACACAGGTTTTCCTTTCTTCAAAGTTCTCCTTTTCATTCAATTTAATTCTTCTCTATTCATATGATTCATATGAAATGTGATTTTCGATGTAATATGATTAATGAGGATATATGTATTTATATTTATATGATTGATTGTTGATTTTACTTGTTTAGATTCAGAAATCATGAAGGTGCGTTCATCTGTGAAGAAAATGTGTGAGTATTGTAGGACCATTAAACGTAAAGGACGAGTTTATATCATGTGTACTGCTAACCCTAAGCATAAACAAAGACAAGGCATGTCAACTTTTGCATATGAAGCTCCGTCACATCAGCCGTATGTTTTCCTTCTTTCATTGTTTTATGCTGCTTCTGGTTTCGATTAATTGTAGATTTTTTCTAAGAATGTAGTTTAGATTCAAGCCGATAGGTTCTAAATATGAAGCACCAATACAAACACGAGACAATAGTAATTTGAGAAAGTTGAAGTTATTGAATGTAATAACATGTGTCAGTTTCATGTCAGACACCGGACATGACTTCAATATGAAGTGTTGGTGGTACATAGTTCTATTGTTTGTTTAAGTCCACCAAATTCCATTTGCCATGTGTACACAGTTGTGCGAATGCTATAGGCTTTATTTTGCAAAAGTAAAAGATTGGTTGATGATAGTAGATAAGCAAGCCCATAGTGGTAGTTGAATACCTTGTAGTTGATGGCTTATAATTGATAAGCCAGTTGATTGAATTTGAAGTGTTTGGTGAATTAGTAGTTGAACTAGTTGATAGATATAAAATAAGAGAAAAATATGTTTATATAAATTTTATCACGGGGCAGAGTACTGTTGTATAAGTCATGGGAAGCATGGTGTACAATGTACACCATTCAAGGTGGTTTATGGTAGCGCTTCACCGTCCCTATCTAAGCACATACCTAGGGAAGTTTTGGTGGAGGCTGTTGTGTAAGACCTAATAAAAATGCATTGAGTGTTGCAATAACTTACTCCTCCTTTGGAAAATGCATAAGAGCATATGAATCATTAGACTACGAACAGGCAAGGGTCAATGCGAGAGCAGGTTGACCCCAAAATTGCAGCATGATATTATGGGCCTTAATAAGCTATCGAACAAATAGGTTATGTTTCTTTCAATTTACAGATTCTAGAGCAGTCTCGTATTCACCATGTATTCCATGTCCCTCATCTAAAGAAAAGAAGGATGTGGCATATCAGGGGGTGGACGCATACTTACCTACTGACTTGCACCCGTTAGTTAGACTGACCTACTGACTTGCACCCGTTAGTTGGACTGTTGACTGGCAGATCTGTTGGCAGACATGGTTTTCTGGTAGACCAGATTCTGGTTCAGCTGAGGTGCTGGCTAGGCTACATTGTATGATAATTGATAAGCAGTTTATGCAGGAGCAGTTTCCCCATTTCAACCTTGAGAACAAGGTGGATCTTGCAGACGGAAGTAATGTTAGCTATGGAAAGTGGCGGGTCCAGAAAAATTTGTTAGTGGGGGCAAAAAAATAGTCTATAATCTATTTGTAATAGTTTATACTTTAAATTATATAAAATATACAATTTTATAAACAAATCCCCCAAAATAATCTTGAATATGTAGGACAGTGTTTTCTTTTGAAAACATGATATATTTTTTATTTGGTGTGTGTTTAATGTTAAAAAAGTTATAACAATTAGAAGAATAAGTGATAAAAATTAGTACTAATTTATTTTATTTTAAATCTTACATAATTGTCTACATTTGTTTTCTTAAAAACTCTTTTCATATGAGCAACAACTAATTTTTACGGGGACAAATAACAAAATATAAGACATTTTTAACCATATGTTATTTTTATAATTAGGAGGCTTATTAGAAGGTCAATTCTAATGCACCCAAGAAATAAATTGTGTGCATGTAGTCATATACCCAAATTACTTGGTCTAAGTTAAACGGTATAGCTGATAAACACTCTCCATGTAACAATTAAGCCAACCGTTTAAAGTAGAACCTAAAGTTATGAGTAGTTATTACGGGGTCCCAAGAACAATTTCACAAAATTTGTGAAGACTTTTCCTGTTCTCCTCAAGTTTAAGCTTCATAGTCTCTTGAAGTTCATGTTTGAGCAACATTCGAAAGTGACGAAACCATTGTTTCTTTGAAGTGTTTTCAAGCATGGTATACCTGTTTGTTTCAGTGTTTGAGGTAGAGGAAGATTTTTATTGAGTTCATTGATATTGCTTATAGTTTAAAGCTTCGAGTTAAATGAATTTGCATTTTTAGATTGTTGTAATATTGATATCTAAGATACCTACAACTTTAGATTGTTCTAATCTTGATATTTTAAGATCTTTATCTACAGCCCAAAAAAATCTGTTGATTTTCAGCTTGTATTGAGATGTTCATAGGGAGTTTAAAGCTTTAGGCATGGTTGCAGACTTGCAGCTGTGTGTCTAATTGTTTCTTTTATTCAACTATCAATAGGAGTCTTGACTTGTGGGATTCTGTCTGTGTGCGATAGAATGTATGATGTCAGAATGGGTATGAATATTTTTGTACCTATTGGGTTTTTCACGGTTTCCATTCATTTCCACTTTCCAGTCCTGCCTTCTCTTTAATCAACTCTCCAGTAATGGTCTTCAAATCTCCCTCGTCCAGTCCCCGTGAGCATAGCTCAGTTGGCAGGGACATGCATTGTTATATGCAGGGGCCGGGGTTCGAACCCCGGACACCCCACTTATTCACCTTGAAAAAGGTAAATTTTAGCCACTAGGCTACTTGACCGAAAAGAAAAAAAAAATCTCCCTCGTCCATTTTGGAAACAAAGCTAATGTTGAGGCATAACTCTTCCTTTTTAAAAACCGTAATTTTCTCCCCTTCCTTATCTGCCTCGTTTTCTTGCAACCTATAGTAAAAAACATGAGAACTGAAATGAAATTTTGAGAAGAAAAAAATACACTGAGGAGAGGTATTTGTTACCTTTGAAATTCAATAACATACACATAGGAGAAACTTTGAGAGGAAAAGAAACAGTAAAATGAAATGAAGTAGAAGAAGAGATAATAGAAGAAGGAATACAAAGAGTCACTTTGGGAATTTTGTAACTTTAATTTGAGGAGACATCAGCAAATTTAAAGCCAAATGTATACTCTACAAAATATAAGTTTTTGATAAAGAGACATCTGCAAATTTAAAGCCAAATTTATACTCTACAAAATATAAGCTCTTCTGATGACATCGTGAGACAACACATGTGGTTGTTTCTTATTCATCCAACTAATTTGGGTACTCATGTCCAACACATATACTAGGCACCCTGGAGCTCACCTTATTAGAATTCATTAGGGTGTAGCCATCATAGCAGCAAGGTAATAAAATAAGGATATAAAAAGGAATAAGGGAGAAAACAAAGAGGCTTCAGGACAGAAATAAAGAAAAACTGTTCTTTGGTGGGATAAGGAGATTCCACTTTGGAAGGTCATGGACCTTTTCTCATGAATGGATAATATCCTTTATAACATTTTCTTATTTTCTTAGGTTCATAACATATTCAAGTATCTTTTGAAAAAAAATGCTATAAGCTAATGAAAATGAGATAAATTTGTTTATTAAAAGCTTCTACTTTGGTCAAACAAGCTTATAAACTATTCAAATACTCTATAAGCTAGTGGATGAGACTTGCCAACGTCATAGTTGATTGGCCTCAGTTTCTTCTATGTTGAAATTTGACTCAAAATTGTGATTCTGTGAAACTCAAAATCGTGGCGCGATTTTGAGTGGCGTGCCGCGATCTTCTTGGTAGAATGGATGGTTTCTGCTGAAGCAAAATCGTGGCGCGATTCTGTACTGGCGTGACGCGATTTCTGGATAAGGATGTCGTACCTTGGGTCGTACGTTTGAACTGTGGCGCGATTTTCCCTGGCGCGACGCGATTTTGCCTGTCACTGTGTACTATTTAAGTGTTTCCCATCAGATTTTTGAGGAGAGCTTTTAGAGAGAGAAACTTGGATTGCAAAGGAGGAAACTTTAGGGTTGAGTGTCTTTGTAGGGAGGTTCTCTTGGGTTGGGAAACATTGTGAAAATCATTGAGTGACTTGTTCATTTGTGTGAGATTGGGAAAATGGGTAGAAATTAGGTTCTTGTTTTTTGTGAGCTCTTGTGCTAATTTCTTGTAACCCATTTGTAATCTCTTTGTAAAAACTCTTTGATAGTGGATTGGAGAGCTGCTCTCTCCCTCAGATTAGGCCATATTGGATTGAACTGGGTCAACAATCTTCGGTGTGTTGTTCCCTTCTTTCGTTGCTTATCTTTATTGCTTTGATTATGTTTGTGATGTTCTTCTACACTAGGTTTTAGGACTGTTTGTTGTTGTTGTTGCTTGAGGCTATTTTTATCCATTGATTATCACTACCTTTGCTCCACACATCTTTGTTATTCATTGGTGTGATTTTGTCCGAATTCACAACATTCTACTTGGCTCATTTACGCTAGATTTTTTTTGACATGCTACGTAAATGACGTGTGAATATCCAAATGATGCTCTACTCGTTTCTGTTTCATGCACTCTTAATGCGTATTGAATTCTAGTTATGTGATTGCTAAATTTTTAAAATCAATTCAGGTCTGTGGAGATAAGTTCAAGTTGCGCTGCTCAGGAGATTAAGCCTATCCATACTTCACGAACAGGTCTGGCTTCTATAATTCCTCAAAGGCACAGCTTGTCTATGTTGTATGGATGGAGAGTTGGCCTGGCCTCTATTCTGTCTAAGAAGTAGGGAAGTAATTATCAAAGAATAAATATGAAGATATTGTCAGTCAATCATACTGGATTGAGGCCTCTAGCTCTCTCTCTTCTTTGTATTCATTGATGAAGTTATCTCCTTATACTTGTTTTATTCTGTGCCATATTTGATACGCCTCACTCTTGGATTTTGTTTCTTCGTCAATATGGTCAACAGAAGGTACTATCGTTGCATTATGTTTCAATGTTCACTGGGTCCGTGGAGCACAATTAATAGGTTCCCATCTAAATTAAACCTTATAACTCGAGCTATTGTTGAGAATTATTTGCAATATATTGTTGTCTGTATATCTCGCTTTTCTGTGCTCTTGGATGCATCACTCTCACTCATATGTGGCAATGGCACTATTTGTTGTAGTCATAGTGATCTGATTTGTCTGATAGATATAGATATGGGTTGTGAAGCTGTAAAATACAGAAACAGAGACTTGTTGGTAGGACTGTTCCTAACATGAATTGTGTGACCTGGAGAATGGAAGAAAATATTTGTTATTCCTGTAATACCTACTCCTTTACACTCATGACCCTTAACACGAGTCGTGTTTTTGGATTTTTATAAATAAAATAAGTTTCATTTAAAAGTTTTTTTTTAGCTATATCAATTTAAAGATAATCATATTTTTGGAAATTGGGTACTGCACGATCATAAAAACATAGAAATACATAAAAACTTCAACATCAACAATAACAACCAAATTTTAGTACTCAACTAAAGTTTCAAAGACAATGATCAATATTCAACCCATATATAATAATTCGTGAATTATTATGAGAGTCCACTTACTAAATATGTTGATTCAGGAGCCAGCTGGCAATATTATGATCTTAGGTATTTGACAGATTAAGAACCAATAAAGAATATTAATTATTGGTATTAGCATTGCAATGTTCTATTTGTTTTATGAAAATCGATTGGGCAGCAAAGCCTCCCTAACTTTCTTCTTTATTTTATTTTTGGTAGATAAGCCTAACTTTATGTAACAAAAATCCACTAAAAAAACTTTTATTTAACAAAAGCAGTAAAAAAAACCTTTACTAACTTATTGCGTATTGACATAAACGACATCAGAGATGCTTGTTATATTATATCCAATCTTATTATAGTAGTTGTGAGATTTATACTAAAAAAGTAAAGACTATTCCCAAAAAAAAAAGAATAATGACATATAGTTTTGTTTGAATATAATTGTACATGATTTTGTTTTTAGAATTGATTATATAATTGTTTTTTATATTAACATTGATTGTTTAACTAATTTTTACATGAATATATCCAAACATAAATCAATATATCTTCAACTTAATAATATCCAATTTTACGTTTTAATTAATACTATACATATTTAAGATAACAATATTTAATTAGAGTAGTTTATACTAAAATTTATAAATGACTGATTTTCGAATCGGGTAAAACTGCAAGGGATAACTTTCCTTAAGACAAAAGATATATTTTACCATTTTATTTAAGTGTTCTTTAGTAAATAGATACTATATTTTAAAATTATTCCTCTGTGAAAAAAAGTATTAATAATAATATTCTTTTATGAAGATATTAATAATTAGTAATAAGATTAATAGAAAATTATTGAGAAAAAAAAAATGTTGAGGGAATGAGGAGGGAGCGTTAGTTAAACGACAGATAGTGACAGTAGTGCAGCAGCAGACACGTTAATATCCAAGCAAGTACCCTCCGCACCCACAGCAACACAACACAACCGTGTGGGTGTGTGTGTCTTTCATTCGCTCTCTCGCTCCGAAGAAACTTCTTATTTGCACCTTCCTTATTCTACTTCTATATGTGTGGTTGTAATAAGAAATAAGAATAGATGGTGATGATGATTACTGCTTGGATCACTGACCTCTTCGCTTGCATGGGGTGAGTCACTCACTCCCCTCCCTATTCCTTTCCCTTCTTCTTTATTTTCTATTGCTATATACTCACATAGCCATAGGGTTATATTAGATTAGATTAGGTATTATTTCCAATCATCTTGCTCCATTCAATTCAATTCAATTATTCACTTTCCACTTATGCCTAAATGCTTGTTTCTGCCAATTCAATAACCTAACATTTTAGGTTTTTACTGTTTACTACTCAAAGCAATTTACTGTGATAAATTCACCTAACAAGTCTTTGCCACACTATCCACTGTTTGTGTAAACATGTCATAAGTTGTTTTTTATATGTTCTCTCAAGCAATCTCATAAGTGCTTATGCCGGTAGATAAGTTGAAATAAGTCAATCCAAACAGGCCTAAATTAGGGTGCGAAGATAAGAAAATGCTTTTATTTATTGGGAGGTATTGAACATTGGATGCACTTATATAGTTGTTATGAGCACTTCAAGAATTAGTGGATAAGATGCTTTTTTTAGTGTGACTATTGATTAGTGTGTTGTTGACAACTTTAAATATAAAAGAGTGAACTTCTACTTATAGCACTTTGGTTGTATATCTTTTCTAGCCTTGTAGTATTTGCTATTCCGGTCTACTAGAGAAATCAATTATATTGATTGTAAAACAATCTCTCCTGGATTTTTGGCTGTACTGTGAATCATTGGAAACTGCTATAGTTGGGAAAAAAGAAAAATAAAGGGTTGGGCCAAAAGTCAAATAAGCTTTTAAATAGCCACAAAAGCAGAGATTCTGCTATTAAAGTGAAGCAAGAAACTGGTGCTTGTTTTTAAATGGTGTTAAAGAGCCTAGCGGCAAATTTCACACATTAAGTGCGTAGAAGAGGGTTACTGTCGATTCTAACCCGTGCCCCAGCATATCAAATGTTCCCACACATTTTTACCATCAGAGTTGCATTTAGGGGACAAAAACTGGTGCTTCTCCTAGGAAATAAGTGAAAAATTAAAAGAAAGTTTATTACTGCCAATGAATAAAATGATGTTTTACATAATAGCCTTTTTAAGGAAACAATTCTGGAAAAGTAAATCACAGAATGGGCGACATGGGCTTGAAGACTTTTTACACTGGTCTATGTTTTGTTGTTATTTAACTTGTTTTATAACAGTGCAGTGGTTGTTTTGGATGCTGTGTGAAACCTACACCAATTATTGCGGTCGATGAGCCGGCCAAAGGACTAAGAATTCAGGGGCAGACAATGAGAAAACCAACCGCATCAGATGGATTCTGGAGTTCAAGCCCTTGTGATCTGGATAACAGCACCATTCAATCTCAAAGAAGTATATCATCTGTCAGTACATTAAATCAAATTCTATATCAAAGTAATGGAGCTTCGACGCCAGGCACCGAACCTGAATATGTAAACCAAGGCAAGTCCTATTTTGGTTTTTCTTTTCTTCCTACTACTCAATTTTGGAATGCTGATCTATATTTTTAGCAGAACACATGAGGCTATTATTTTTGTGTATAACAAAGCGCTTGGAACTAAGATAGGGAGGGGAAAACTTAACAAGTGGGGGATCAGACCCCATCCCATCAGGTCTAGTCATGTGAACAAGGTTTTCTCCACAAAGCTGTTGCCACATGGCATATGCTATTTTTTGCTTGCTTTGTTTTTGTTCACTATTTGGATAAATGACTCTAAAACATTTTAGTTTAGTTTACCTATAAGTTACGTAGTAAGGAGAGTAAATCAGATAGAGAGTAGTCAAATAACTAGAGGCAGAGGAAGGAAGACCTAGAAAAACTATAGAAGAAACTATTTAAGAAAGATCTAGAGATTAATGAGTTGGATAGAGATATGATATATGATAGAACATTATGGCATTGTTTGATCCATGTAACTGTCCCCACTTAGTGGGATAAAGCCTGATTGTTGTTGTTGTTAACTTGTATACTGTTGTACACTATTTGTGAAATTTACTGTCTTTGCTTTGAAGGAAAAATAAAGGTTAAAGTTAATTTTTATCACATATACGCTGTTCTTCATTACAGGTCTTCTTCTTTGGAATGAAATCAGGCTTCAGTGGGTTGGACGTGGCTTATCCGAGAAGCAAAACCAACAAAAACAAGAATCCCGACTAAAGTATGTTAACTGCATTACATTTGGCTCAATTAATTAATACTTTTTATCTAACTGTAAACATAGATAGGGGCTTGACTTGCAAACCTCATTCTACAACCATATCCAAGATATATCCTGATTCACCACTCAACTGCACCTTTGGCTCATATTTTGATGTTCTTTCTTTCATTTTGTTTTTCTTTTTACCTCCGTGCCTTTGCAATTTTGTCATGATTGAAAGGGCAAGACAAATGTTTAAGCTCTCGAAGCTTTTAGTTTTTCAAATCAAAGTATTTTATTGACATATGTTCTGTTTATTTGGCTTGATGCTAGCTCATCTTGACCGTTTGTGCTTTCCTGTCTTTCTGAGTTTCTCCCCTGTGAATGGCTTATCAATCATTGTGTTTGTTGTAGTCGGAATGCCACTTATGAAAGTTTGCTTGGGACTAGACAACCTTTCCCGAAGTCCGTACCTTTATCTGTAAGTGTCTCGTGTATATTTATTATACATAGTTAGATCCTTGCTGGGACTATTGAGGCGTTAATGCAGAATTACTAATTGGCAATTTGATTTTCAATAAATAGGAAATGGTTGAATTCCTAGTGGATGTTTGGGAGCGTGAAGGAATGTATGGTTGAAGACTTAAGGTTAAAATGTTGAAGCTATCTTTAAGTTAGTTAATACTTCATATGCTGTATTTAACTCATGAAAGGCTTTAATTTATAGTCTTGCTGAGAAGATTAAAAGATCAAACACAAGTTTGTCCTTCCATTGTAATTTGAATCGCTAAGGCAATCCTTTTGTTTTTGCCCTCCTGTAAATGACTGTATACCGTTTTCCAACTAAAACCAGCATTGCTGCTGGATTCAGAAGTTGTTACTGTTACCTGTAATTATGCATTTACATGAGTCAGGCTCTTGTTTGCTGCCAGACCCCTTCTGTTATTTCCCCAGCCCTTTCCATGGTGATTGAGGTAATATTGTAATAAGATCTCTGTTCTTTAATCCTTATGAATATGATTTTAGAAGTATTACACAGTGCTTAGACTTAACAGTTGCATATTTTTTCTCTCTTCAGTTTATACTACTTTTCTTATTGTAAAAAATTGGCTTCGTACCATATTGCTTGCATGCATAATTCTTATTAGTTAGCACTGGTTAGTATGTGCATGCAGTAATTAACTTTTTTTATAAGACATGTCCTTAATGGGGGATTATGGTTTGCGAGAACATAAACAAAAACTATATTTGTGCGATGACAAAAGCTGCTTACGACACAACAAATTTTCTGTAATTTTCAAATAAAAATAAATCTAATGGAAAATGGCGTATGTGTGTTGACTATGCCGATCTTAACACGCTGGTATGTTGGCATCAATTACATAAATTTTCTGGAATTTTCAAATAAATCTTTTTTTAGCAAAGACAAAGCTAGTTCATTTCATTCAATAATAATGGGTAAAAACATGACCGTACATACATTCTAGGGTGAGATAACAAAGCAATAGCTGTCTCCGTGAGTTTAACTTAATTGGTAGGGACATTGCATAATATATGCAGGGGCAGGGGTTTGAACCCCTAACACTAGGCTACTTGACCAAAAAAAAAAAAACAAAGCTCTAACTATACTGCGAACATTCTTATATGCTTGTCTCCTTACAAAATGCTCGGAAAAGTTTGCGATGACAAAAGGTGCTTACAACACAAAACAATATCAGGAGTTCAATATGAGGGGTAGTGTTAGAATTCAAATAAACATGCTAGATAAGGATTACAACATAAAACAATAATACAAATTCATTATCTTTCAAAAAAAAAAAGGCGGAGTTCATTTTGAAAGGTGGTGTTAGAATTCAAATAAACATGCTATATAAGGCACAATAATCAATTAAAGTGGACGGTCCCACTGAAAAAATTGATACAATTGAATTCAATGATTTTTCTTTTAAAACTGGTCAATAAACGATCGGAAATGAGTCCTCTGCAGTGACTGTAGGGTCTTGTGAAATCTGAACATTTGAACAAAAATAAATGCTTAAAAATATTAATGTTAAAAACTTAAAATTAGGAGAGATAATGAATTTAATGGTGTAGATTTCCACGACAGAAAACTGAAGAAAAAATACACTGGAGTTGATCCACTCCCTAAGCGATCACTCTTGAAAATTTCTACCATGCCAATTACCTCCTCCGTCCCAAAATTATGGTGTAATTTGTTTTGAAGGAAAATCTATCTCAATTTTTTTTATTTAGGCAAACGGGAAAATATATTAACAAAAAAAAGTATAGCGTAGGGGTATTAGACCTGATCCATAATCAACTCAAGCGGAAATACATCGTGATACAACATGAAAAGGAAACAATCCTAATCAATCCTAACAAAACGAACTTCCCTCAAATGATAAAACACTTTACAATATAAATAAAACATTAAATGCTATTTTCTTTTATTATACCTTCAATTATTTATTACTCCATCTTCTTTCAATTCTTCAATTTATCTTTAATATACCATTGATGAATGATAATTTTTTAAAATGACTTATAATTTTTTTTCTCACAAGTATTTATGGTTTTGAATTTTAGGAAACCATGTTTTTTTTTTTTAAAACTAGAAAAGCATGTTAGTATTTATTTTTTTTGTAAAAAACTATAGTCAATTTGAGTCAACGGTACACGTTGAATTGAGGAATTTACCATAGAAATCTTCAATTTATACAAAAAAATTAAAATAATATAGTCCATTTGACAGCATTTTTACTTCAAAAATAAAATACAAAACAAAGACATACATATCCTCAGATTATGGTAGTTGTGAGTGGCAACAAAATGGAAGTATCAGTATGATATACTCTTCTAAAGTTAATTTGATGATGACTCAGATTTAATTATATATTCTGCACATTTTGACTAAACAATTGCACAATTATCACATAAGAAATACTCCCTCCGTCCCAAAATATAAGCAAAAGTTGGTCAACAAAAGTTAATGTATTTGGTTAAAAATTTGTACCAAATACATTAACTTTCGTTGACCAATTTTTGCTTATATTTTGGGACGGAGGTAGTAAGACTTTGCATGTCATAAGGTCTATCAATTTATTTGTATATCCGTGGAGAACAAGTTGTAGACCATTTACATCCCCTCATTTTCCGAGTAGGATGTATCTGAAGACTATTCCTCAAGATTTGTGGAAGAGAAATACCATATTGCGTGAGAAAAATATATGCTCAAGCAGAGTGTCTAGAACTGGAAGAAGTTTCCCAAAAATGATAAATCTTTTGGAATCACAATTTTCTAAGATTGACCTGGTTTCGTGACTCATCCATACAATATTGGTTTTGCGTTGATGAAATTAATTTTTAGTAAATCGATTTTATAAAAGGGAGTTAACATTAAATTCAATTTTAGTATAGCCAAATATAAATCTTTTTGAAGGGTTTAACATTAAATTCATTATTTAACTCGATTTTGGGAAATGATAATAATGTCTTTAGGGGATTGTTTACGTAAATTTTTATTAAAGTTTATGTTATCAATGCGTTGAAAATTTGAGTTTTTGACCTTTTAAGAAAGAGAAATGTTAACCAGTGTCCCGAGGTACTGGTTAAGGATATGAAAAAGAAAATTATATAGTAGTTAATGCATTGAAATTGTGTAATTAATTTATAATAATGTTAAAAACAACATCCTTTTATTGTAATAATTCCCTTTTATGGTATGCTTAACCAGTGCCCTAAAGACACCAGTTAGCAAGACCCTTTAAAAAATTAATTTCTTGTGTCAAAAAATAAAATAATTTCTTCATTAGCAATCTTTAAATAGTGTCATTAAGATACTTGTTATACTCAAGAGCAACAAAACATGTCATAACTAATTCGAGAAATCAATTTTAATTTCTCTAGAAATAAAATCAAATATATACTTACCTCATGTATTCGCTCGAAGATTCACAACACAATCCAAAAAATCAAGCATACCAAATCTTGATAAAACCCAAAATTATTTTGTAATGGTCACACAGTTCGATCAAGCATTTCTCTTATCACTCGTTATATTATTTCTATTGCTGAAAATAATTGGCAAATAGGAACAATGGATCTTGCCTAGAAGCTAATCCCGTGCAAGAAAAGTTAAACTGATATTTTCCCATTTCAACTAAACAAACCCAAAACAAATTAATTTGTCAATGATCGCGTAACTCAACATCGGTTATGTTTTGGACAGAGCCTAGGCCCAACTTTCAATGACCTTCACTATGAAGGGTACAAATACTCTTCTCACTTAACAAATCTTTCTTTTTTTCAATTTTCATTGTCCCAACGGTATTTAATTATTGTTCAATTTTTAAGTGAAAGTTAAATATCGTTAGACACTTTTAAGATTGATTAAATCGATTTAAAAAGTGATTAAATTGATCTAAAAAGTGTCGAATAACACTTAATAGATGTTGGAAAACTAAATTTAAGAAAAATTCAAAAAATATAAAGAGAAATTTCCTCAAACCACACATCCAAGCGTCATTTGTTAACAAACACTCACCATAAAACTATGATCGGAGGGAGATTATCAATCACTATGCATATCACTCAAAGACCTCAACAAGTTTTCACCCCAATTCTCCTAAAACCTACCTATAAAAGAGTGCATGCACTATGAAAAAAGTAAACATTCTACTATATTAATTCTTTCGTCCACCTCACGTAAGATATAACTTGAGGGTTAAAGTATTTACAAGTACAATACATTTACTAAAACTCACTACCACTTTCCTCCACCACACATCACCAACTTCATTTGTCGTCCTTGGTCACCTCAGACAAGGTTCAATTCTATTCAAAAGAAAATTTGGGTCCAATTTGAGATGCTCATAATATGTCTGATTTTTCACATTATTTTCCTTTAATTACTATACTATATTGCAATAAAAAATAAGTCACATATACAATGTTTGCTACGGTCAAGGTTAGGAATTAATTATTAGAACATAATTTTTTCCATCATCCAATTTGAACATGAGTCATTTAATTTCTTTAACCTCTTACCGGGTACACAAATATAATATGAGAGAAGCTTATCGTGTGCGACAAAATGGAAGAAGATAATATTAACGGAAAAAAAAATGGAAGAAGAGAAGCTGTATTTTTTTTTAGGAAAGAAGAGAAGCTTTTATCACATGCAAGAAGAAATCGCGTTAGAGAACGATATGACACCTAATGAGAGACCAATCCCAAAAACCAGACTTTAATTTTGACATATATTATTATACTATAAAATTGGCATACCATCACTTCATTATATATGGTTAAAATTATAGATATCATCAGAGTTAAACACGAGAGTTATCAATCCACTAAAAAAATGAGAGTTCACATTTAATCTAATGTCGTGACAATGATTGTAGCATAGTGTTTTTTTAATTAATGTGTTAAAATAAAATAAAAATATGGAAAAATCATATACGTTTCTTTTACAAAATTACAATGTCAATGCAATTTTATTGAAGCTATAAAATATAGTTTTTACCGTAAAATTTGATGCCCTTTCAAAAAAAAACTGCAAGATTTAATATGATACAAAATAAGCACTTTGACTAGTTAAAAAGTTCTTTCACAAATAAAAAAAATTCATCTTTCTCTTTCTCTCCCCACCCACCTTTGTGCCCCCTCTCTTTTTCTGTTGTTGTCTCTGTGCGCAACTGTGAAGACTAATTTCGAGTCATATAAAACTCAAATAGACGACAAACTCTCTTTTAAGAGTTTTGACGTGTGCTCCCTCTCTTTACAACTTCTAAACAAAGTCTAATTCTAAATGAATACTAGTATCTCAAAGAACTAATTAATTAGTGTCTCTTCAAATCAAGGGATACATTGGATTCACATAACAAAGCCAATATTAAGGTTGAGGGTCTAACATTGTTTCCTTGTTGGAAAAGGATTCTCTTATGCGCCATGAGAGTCATGCGTAATCTAAGTCATTGATTTGATAGATGGGAAAAAAGAGAATTTAAAACTAAAAAAAAGGATAAAATGGTTTAAAAGTAGAGACACATATGAGTGAACAAAACTTGAGAGAATCTCCTTCCAAAGAAATCCCAATAAAGAATTATATGTTAGTCAAAAAATAAGAAACTATATCCAAAAAGATATTTTTTTTATTTTGAAGAATCCAAAAAGAATATATAACCAATTAGGAAAAGATTTGGTGAACTGATATTATATCATTGTATACAGACCATACTTGATCCTTGGACAAACATTCTGAAAAGGGTTAGTCGCCCCAAATTTACAATTAAGCCCGTGTGGCATCTCCTAAATTTAATTGTAAATTATTTATACAAATATCACTATTTATATACTCCTACCTGTAATTTAGTATTAATTTATAAAAATATAAATGGACTGATTGTATCTTACCCGATTCATACTATCTTTTTATAGTTTATTATGTCGTGGCCTAGTTGCTGGTTACAGCTTAATTACATGCAAGAACTCTTGAGTGGCTTTATCTTTGGTTGTCTTTTTTCTTCTTCAATATCTTGGATTGGTTTACTAAGCCTAATATAATTAATTAAAGAATTTTTTATCATGTACAAGTTTGCATATATTAAGAAGTTTAAAGTAGTAAATTTGTCTTGAAAATTGGGTTTTTATAAATATGTAACTTTTAATCAATAATTGTTGGTTTTCAATAAAAATTTACTACTTTTAGTTACCTTAACATTGCAATATTGCACGTGTTAGACAAACTCTTAATTAAATTAAAATCAGAGAGAATAGAGCTTGTGGCAAGTGGGAACGTGGCAAGTTGGTTCAATCAATGTGGGAGGTCCAATGTTTCTAGTCTTCACATTGTTTGCCTTTTAGCCACTACTGCAATCAGAGAGTCATTTGGGAGTTATGCCATATCTATATTGATATGGCTTCCATGGTTCATGTTCTCCATCCTGACTAATTATGTATATAGATATATCTTCATTTCTTCAGAAAGATATTTGTCCATTGATTTAAGAAAAAACCAATCATGCACAATATTGGTGAAAGGAAATTGACTATAGGTATGACATATGGCATTAGTCATTAAAAAAAAAAAAAACTCTATAACTCTTCAAAGTGTTACTAGAGTACAAAAACTAATTAAATATGCACACATTGTCTGAAGGGTTAAATAAAAGGGCTAAAAGGCACATTTTTCTTGAAGGATAAAATGTTAGACTTTTTGGAATGGGTAAGTTGGTAAATTAATTCATTTAAATTATTTAATAAAAATAATTAAATTCATTAGTCAAATAAACATAAATAAATAAATAAATAAATAAATGAAAAGTATATTGATAATAGATTATTTTAATTCCAGTTTCCTTGCAATCACTAATTAGTTCTCTTCTAATATTTAAAAAGTATATAAGTTTTTTTTACTTATTTGTTATTTCAATTGTTTTTTGAATAAAAAATTATTTATAAACTCCATTTCAAAAATACTAGTAAATGTAAATATATACACATTTGCAAGTCATCTTTAAACTCTAACTTCTTAAAAGAAAAAGAAAAAAAAGTTCTTTACAAGTTGTTTTCAATTTGCTTTTTATATGCCTTGCCTCGTGTTGAGTGTGGGCAAGAAACATTTGCAGCTTCAAATTAAAGAGTCTCAAGAATAAATCATTTTCCCAAAATAGAAGGAGTTCATCTCTCATCCGGCTAGTTGCGTAATGGTTCTGGTACCAATTAAAAATGTAAAAGCTCTAACTTATGCAATGTATCATATCGTGTCATCCATTTATTATGGATTTATGCAAGTTTAACCTACTATCTTGATTTTCCATCCAAAAAACAATCTACTATCTTGATTATACGTTTGATCTAACCAACAGAGTTGATATAGATAGGTCGGTTGGACCTACCATTTTTTGTAACTTTGTACAAATTCATACATTTTTGTCAATAGATTATATATGGATTTTTATTATAAATACCATGAATTTACGTATTAATTCAGCAATTAAAAAAATTATATTTTCATATGATATGATCCAAATAAGATTTTTTTTTTTGACAAGTTGATCCAAATAGGATTTAAAAAATATGATCTAAATCAGTCCCTTTATAAATCATCAAAATTTAAATTAATCACCAATTGCCAAAGTGGGCAGCACCTAGTAGTTGTACAAGACTACAAGTGTACAACCAAATTATGAATTAAAATTCTACAATTGTTCCAACCATCAACCAGCTAATGGTAAAGTTGCATAGCTAGGATAGGAAATGCCAAAATGTGAACGTTACAGGCAAAAATGAAAAGCTTAAAACAAAATAGATCCATTGATTTTAACCCAAAGTTTTGATATTCTTTTCGTCTTAAAATGTTACACACTGTTTTGAATCCTTTTAAACAAGTCACTATTGGTCCCTTTCATTGGGTCATTTAATTTTGCATGGACCCTACATAATTTTGCATGTTACGGCTGAGAAACAAATTCATTGAATAAACTTGTCCAAAAGAGGTGAGTACTGAGTACCATCAAACTTCATTTCGTACATGCATTTACCAATTTGAATATGTGTCACTATGCATATTTTTCTTTTTTTCTAAGTCAACAGAGACACTATACAAATTGTCTCACCATTTCCCAGCAGACTCACGTAAGGAAGAAGTTTCATTCTGACCTTAATTCCCTACTTGACTTTGTTTGCATGACAAATTTGAAAATTTTATTGAAGACACAAGTTGACTATCACAAGCACCTAAAATCAAAATAAAGAATTACCTATGAATTTACCATTCCTATTTCATGAATTTGTATGAGTAGGAGAAACGAGTTCTTAAAATTTACAAAAATTTAAAATATCCTTGCACTTTTAACAAGCTTTTTACCTTATAAAAAGGTATTTTTTGTTTTTTTTATGGGATTCGAATCCCGAACCTTACCTATATTATATATTGTCCTTACTAACTGAGCTAAGTTCACGAAGACTATTAAAATGTCATTTGTTACGAATTAAAAAAAAAGATTTTAATATAATAATTAATTTAGATATAAATATGAAATAAATTGGAGCTATACTCCCTTAAAAAAAATTGGCTATATTTTTATTTGTTTACAAAATACTCCCTCCGTCCCTTAATATAACCCCCTATTGCTTTTTTCACATTTCTTAAGAAATGTTGTTGGTGTAGTTAATGTGTCTGTTTTATAGTACAATTTTACAAAATTAACCTCATTAAAGAGATAAAGTGAAAAGTCAATTTATTGTACTTTTAGAATAGTAGTAGTATTAAATAAGGGTATCTATGGAAAAAAATAATTAATGTGTGTTGTAATTTGAAAAGGAGGTTATATTTAGGGACAAAAAAAAAAACAAAAGGGGGGTTATATTAAGGGACGGAGGGAGTAAAAGATATCACTTTTAAGAAACAAACATTTATTGAAAATGATGTTTAAAAGAAGTTACAACAACTTCTTTTTTATAAAATTTATAACAAATAGCTGAAATTTTGTAAAAGTTTTTTTTTTTAAAAAAACAGAACAAACATACCCTAATATAAAAAATAAAATGAATATCAAATTTATTAATTTCACAAATCAAATTTTTTTCATTTAACAATTTCTTATAAGATATGATGGAAATTTCTACGATCACGACTTATTTTTTTAATGGACCGTCTCGTTTTTCCTTAAAAACCTTTTCTTTTGTTGTTAAAAAATGAAGGAAGTTGAAGAATAGATTAAAACAACATTAAATTACTTTTTTTGATAAATAAAGATAAATTCCATTAACCAAAAGAGTTATTACAAACTACATAGCAACGAGAAACCAAAAAATAAAGACACTTGAACACCGCTTCAAACACACGAACAACTAAAGGTCTTACAAACTTAAAACTAGGTACTTCAGCCTCTTAGATTGCAACCCTATGATGTAAACAACAGTTTGTCACATTCACAACTATTATGCTCAATTGATGCATTTCATTGTTCATGTTGTACTATCTCTAAACACATTGCATTATTAATTACCAGTTGCTAGTGTTGATACTTATGTCACTCTATTGCAAAATACATGTCCAAACAACATCAAAATACTCACAATTAAAGAAGAGGTGTGAATGAGTTTCATTCTCCTTCTAACACAATTGGTCACAATGTATACCAACTTTGTTTAACCTATCACAAGTTGGAAATCTAGCATGTATAACTAACCAATTAACAAACAATCATTTTGGAGGAGGTTGGGTTATTGCAAATCATTTCCCTCCAACTAACTTTTGCAAAATCACCTTTAAGACATTATACATTTTCTTGATAAAAAATTTGGTTGTTGAAAAACATTACTATAGGCACTTGCAAAAAAATTAGTTGCATCAAAGACTTTTTTTTACTACTCATGAAGCTTTGTGGAGGAACTTCGATAAGTAGTGCATTTCTCTTTTTTATATAGTATTCATGAATCCATTTTACATGAATTAAGTATGGTCTCTTAAACATAAGATGATACCTATACTCATGCATGTTCTTGAGTTACATAGGACATTTATTCAAGTATTCTATTCAAATTACAAACATGTAAGGAGATATGAGGTCTCCTTGTCTAAGTATTTTCTTAGCTTGGAAAGGATTATTTATATCACCATTTACATTGAAGGTGTAAAATGCACCGGAAACCCAACTCGCATATGGGGTCTCCAATTCATAAACTTATAAGGAAAACCCAACGCAAACATGACATACTTAGCAAAAGTTCATTAAAAAAAATCATACCCTTTTTTGCAAGTCAATTTTTAGCATACATTGTGGAGAAATACCTTTTACTACCATAACCTTTGACAAGTTCATGCTTAATATAATACTATCAAAGTTCGTGTCTTAAGCAGTATTGAAAATTTTAAACAAGTATGTCGGTTTCCAAAAAGAAAATATTAAAAAAAAAGTATCTAAACAATAAAAACTGAACCAAAAATTACTAACCCAAAGAAGCTCCCGCATATGACTCGTCTTTAAAAGTACTAGTAAGAAAATGGACACTGATGTGCCCTTCTATTCACATTTTTTAGTATTTGGTTCTATATATACTTTCTTATAGAATGTTTATTTTAGTTTGATTTAATTTATGTGTTTTAAAATTTGAATTTCAGATTCCTTAAAAAAAAAAAAAGATTATTAAGGACAAAATTGTAATAGAAAAATATCCAACTAAAAAAAAATATCCAACTTAAAGATTACAATAAAGCTTTCTGATTTACCATCATTTTGGAGTAGATTTAAATTTTAAAAAAATTTAGTTGTGAAATATAATTTTGTTCAAAATAAATTCACCTAAAAGTAGTTAACTTTGAAGCCAACTTTATTTAATGGTAGTATGTTTTGTTATATTTAAATGAACCTAAATTTTAGGATAGTTTTATTGAATACAACGTTCCATTTAATGACAGTTAATAGCAACTTTTACCGGGGCAACAATAAATGGACCAAAAATCATAAGCACTAATTTTAAAAATGATATTTTATCTAAAATTAAAATTACAATTCAAATTTGACCACTACAATATTATAGAACATTTTCCTTAAAAAAATAAAATAATATTATAGAACATTTCATTTTCTTTTATCAAATAACATAGTCACTAGATTTATATTTATATACTTTAAATATGGAGATATAAGGAATTTGAGATAAGAACATGACCCCTACAAATAATATCTTTAGTAGCTATCAATTGAACTATGTTTAAAGTATGTACAATGGTGGGTGCTTCACGTATCAAACACCAGAATAAATAAGCATTTTATTGTGGAGAGAAAATGTTTGGTGGTTATAGTGAAATGTGGCGATATTAGCACCCTCTCTTTCTTTAATTTTCGTGGGTCATACGTAATAAATTGTAGACAAATCAAAAAACTTTATTGGAATACAATGACAATGAGTTATTAATATGACATATTTAATAACTTTTTTTCTCCTGAAGGATCGAGTTGGAGAGATTGAACGTTTAATATGTAATATCATTGAAAATTATAAAATATATGATTTGTAGAGGAACGAATGCATGTTGTAGAGTTTGTGGGATTGTGCCCACACAAAGTTTTTAGAAACAATTTTTTGGGTAGTATAATGTACTAATAGTGGATATTTTAATCACATGAACCACACTTATCACAAATCATTTACCTATTGACCTACACTTATCATCATATATCTCCAACTATTATGAAAAATTGGATACAAAATTAAGTCGGAGATGACTGGTTAAATGATTGTTTAGATATTTATACAAAGAATTTCTTTTTTTATTCATATTGAAAATGATAAAATCATTCAAAGTTTCCATAATATGAATAATCGTAGAGAACAAATACTAATGTTATAAATTTTTATATATAGTGTCCCACTATTCAAAAATCATGTATCCGTCACTGAACGTGTACATACATGATCCACTTAAACACCTACAATGGAGTGCTACATCGTAGATGGTCTTGTGACACAAACATTTCATATTTCTTATTGGCGTTTTTTTTTTTGAATAAATATTTATTATTGGCAGTTAATAGTTAAAACATGTCGAATGAGAATTCATGTAAATTATATTCGGGCCAAAATAAATGGACAGACAACCAAACTAGAATTCAATTAAAACTCGACCACCACAGTCTAGAGTATTTTAGAGCATTTCATATTTTATAAGTGACAGCGAATGACAGTTAATAGTGAAAAAAATAATGAAATTGATAATAAATTACATTAAGGCATAAATGGAAAAAAAAACAAACAAGAATTACAATTAAAATCTGACAACCAGATTTTTTTTTTTTATGACCACTACAGTTTTTTATAACATTGTATATTTTTATTAATGAAAACTTTTTTTTTTTGATAATATTATTATTAATGACAACTAATGACAGTTTTTATTGACACCTAATGACAGTTAACAGTTTACAAAAAATTAGGGTTAATATTATTAATAATATGTTATATTAGGGAAAAAATAAATGGTTGAAAAATCAAAATTAATAAAGTAAAGTCCATAAAAAGCTAAACAAAAATATTGAATACACCCAACCAAATACCAATGTTGTTGAATAGAGGAATCGGTGTCATTCTTCTCTATGTTCATGTACCGGTCCATATCATGTACAAATATGGTGAACCTCCTTGTAAGGCAAGGTTATTCAACAACCTCCTCAACGGCCCAATTTCATAAAAAAGGTAAAAAATAAAAAATATTAAAGACCCAAAACCATTGAAGACATAAAAAGAAATATAAAGAGCGGTATTGGTTTTTTGTGAAAGTGGTATTTGCTGAGGTGGTTGGTTTGGTTGGACTAAGAAAGAAAGAAAGTGAGTGTGTAACATTAAAAAACCGGTTTTAAGGAAGTATACATTGTACTTATTCTGTAGACGACACCTAAGATTTTTTTTTCTATTTCCAACATATAAAAACCACTTTGTTAGTTCCACGACAATATTTTCAATTTACATGACATATTCATACATTTTCTCAATACAGAAACTAAATTAAACCTTCTTCCTTTTCTGTATTTTTTGCTCCTTAAGGAGTTTTTTTGGCATCAATGCTCTTGACCCTTTTCTCTGTTATATACCTCTCATTCTTCTTCATTCTTCTTGTATCTTCTCTTTGTGATATTCAACAGCCTATACTTGGAGTCGTAGAATTCTGTTTCTTGTTCTCATGCCTGGCCGTGTCAATCAGAGTGGTAACTTTACTTCATCTCTTTTTCTTTCCATTTCAATTGTCTTTTAATGTTTTACTCTTGCTTTGTGTTTCTTGTGATTAGATTAATTGCTCTTTTTTTTTCTTTTTCTGCATGTATTGTTGTTTGATTCTTCAATTTTTAAGTTTTCAAGTTTTTGGTTTTAATTGATCATAGGATTATAGCAGATTATAACAGAGTTTTTTTTCTTTCTTTCTTTCTATGGGTGTTATATATCTTGTGGCATGATTAGGAGAAACACTCTCATCTTATAGCTTGTTGTTGCAATAAGGATTCTTAGTAAGAATAACAAAGAAAATATTGGATCTAGTAGTAGTTGTGATTTCTTTAAGAACAAAGAAGTTAATTTTTTTGTTTGAAAAAAGAATCCTTTTTATTTTCTTTGGTGGAATAGGATGAAATGAACATGCATGTGCTAGATTGCAAGTGATAGATATTATATTGTATGTGATGTACAAGATAGATAGTGACCAGTGAGTTTTGTTTCTAGGGTATCTTATTGTAATAATAAGTTGTAATTGGAACAATCATGTGTGTGTGACTGATTTAGATTGTGTGAATGACTTTTTCAGGTAATGATGAACTGCATCCTGGGGGTAGGGTGTACACTATCAGTTCCAATGTTGATGTGCACTGCTCTCCTACGAAGCGAACTCGAATCAGTGCCCCATTTACCTTTGGAACTCTTCAGCGAGCTCTTGAGCACGGGAAAGATCTTAAGCCTAGTATTGAGATCCTTCCGGACGAATGTCTCTTTGAGATATTCAGACGGCTTCCAAGTGGCAAAGAGAGAAGCTCAGGTGCCTGTGTATCAAAGAGGTGGCTTATGCTTATGAGCAGTATTTGCAAAGATGACGTTGAGTCTGGTGTAGAAACAATCTCTTCAGATGAGAGTGATGATGATGCTGAAGGTGATGGGTACCTTACAAGGCGTTTGGAAGGGAGGAAAGCCACTGATGTAAGGCTTGCTGCTATTGCTGTTGGGACTGGTTGCCGTGGTGGACTTGGAAAACTATCTATCAGAGGAAACAACTCGACTCGATGTGTTACAGACCGCGGTCTCTCAGCAGTTGCTCATGGTTGCCCTTCTCTCAGATCACTTTCACTGTGGGATGTGTCTTCCATTGGTGATAAGGGTCTGTGTGAGATTGCAAAAGGATGTCATATGTTGGAGACGCTCGACTTAAGCCATTCTTTGTCGATCACCAACAAGGGTTTGATTGCAATAGCTGAAGGTTGCCCTAACTTGACAACCTTAAACATTGAATCATGCTCTATGATTGGAAATGAGGGTCTGCAAGCTGTTGCAAAGTTATGTCCCATGTTACATTCAATCTGTATCAAGGATTGTCCTCTTGTTGGAGATCATGGTGTGTCTAGTTTGCTATCATCGGCTTCCAACTTGTCAAAGGTAAAGCTTCAGATTTTGAATATTACTGATTTTTCTCTGGCTGTTATTGGCCATTATGGAAAGGCAGTAACAAATCTGGTTCTAAGTGGTCTTCAAAATGTAAGCGAAAGAGGGTTTTGCGTCATGGGAGTTGCTCAAGGTCTACAGAAATTGATGTCACTAACTATTACTTCCTGCCAAGGGGTAACTGATGCGAGCATCGAAGCCATGGGTAAAGGTTTCCCACACCTGAAGCAGATGTGCCTTCGCAGGTGTAGCTTTGTATCTGACTTTGGATTGGTAGCATTTGCCAGATGCACAAAATCTCTCCAGAGCTTGCAGTTGGAAGAGTGTAACAGATTCACTCAATGTGGAATTTTCTATGCCCTTTCAAACATCAAAACAAAGTTGAAATCATTTACACTTGTGAAGTGTCTGGGAATTAAAGACATTGATGTGGAAGTATCTATGCTTTCACCTTGCAAGTCTCTTCGATCTTTAACCATTCAAAACTGCCCTGGTTTTGGCAGTGCTAGCATGGCTGTGGTCGGGAAACTGTGTCCCCAACTTCAGCATGTTGATCTGACTGGACTTTGCGGCATAACTGACGCTGGCCTTCTCCCTCTTTTGGAGAATTGTGAGGCTGGACTTGTCAAGGTGAACCTTACAGGTTGCTGGAACTTGACAGATTACATAGTTTCCGAGTTGGCCAGGCTACATGGTGGAACTCTCGAAATACTAAATCTCGATGGATGCCAGAATATTACTGATGCAAGTTTGGTTGCAGTTGCAGACGACTGCCTCCTGTTGAATGATCTAGACGTCTCAAAGTGTGCAATCACTGATGCAGGCATAGCCGTTCTCTCTCGTGCTGATCATCTTAGTTTGCGAGTGCTCTCTATGTCTGACTGTTCAGGTATATCGAACAAGTGTGTGCCTTTCCTGGTGAAATTAGGCCAGGCGCTGTCGGGATTGAATATTAAAAATTGCAATAAAATTGACAGCAATGCAATTGAGTTTCTCATGGAGAATTTATGGAGATGCGATATTCTGGCCTAATTGCGATAGAACTGCTGAGTAAGGAAATGATAATTTATTACTTTTATCAAGTTATTAATAATGAAACAGCAGATGGTAACATTCAGCATACTTTTTTTTGGCTGATATGACTATCAAGTGTGGGTTTGCGGCGCGGTTTGTTGACTCGGTTGTTTTCCAAGGAGTGTTGGGTTTGTTCCCTTACTAGCCCTTTTTTGCAAGCATTTTTAATACATAAATGCTTGTTTATTACAACCCCTTTTGGCTATAGTTCCATGAGAATACAGTTACTGAGTCTTGGTTGATGGTATCCACTCTTAGATCGCACATTGCCTGGGTTTTACTTTGTATCACTGGAATGTTATATTCTGTTTGTTGTAGGTTTATTTTCATGTATTTTTTCATTTTTTTCAATTGTAACAACAATCAAGCGTATTAAAACGCATAAATTCGGAATAAAGAGTTAGCTTATTTTCATTATGTTTCTCTGTTATTTTGTAATTCAATTTTAATAAGGCTTGGTAATGTCATGCTCAAGCGCTTTCATTTGGCCTGCCATAACAACCTATCTTTTGGGCTTTTTTCTTTTAAATCAAGTCTTTGTAGGTTTCTCTTGCTTATGAAGTGTACTATTTTGTTCTGTAATCATGTTATAGGTGCGAAGTATCCACCGACTTTGGTCTATGGTTAATCTCCCCTCTCAACCATGGCTAACTACCTTAAGTAGAATATATCCCCTCTCAACCATATTTTTTCGATCTTATGAATGGTACTCTGTAGACTACTTCGGCTATTCTATGATGATGGACCTTGAATGGTTTTCAATTAGCCATATTTCGCAATAGTTCCTTTCGTAAAATTTATATTTCTTTTAAGGTGAAAAAATACAAATTTTATTGAATGAATCACCATTTTAGCTCTTGAAATTATTAGGGTATGTAATTTGGTCCTTTACTCCTTGAAATGAAAAGCTGTCAATCAATTCAATCTATGTGTTATCTAATAGGGTAGGAAATGCTTAATTGACACAATGTTTAGTAAATGCTCAACTGTAGTCTGGTTCTAAACATTTAGTTGAACTTCTATTATTCTCTATTTGCAGAGATACATACATTATAAATGCTTGTACTTTTGTATTTTGAGGACCAATGTCATTGATTGAATTCTCTAATAGAAGACTAAATTGATTGACTGATTCAACATTAATTGACGGTCTTCAATGTCTAATGCTACTAGATTGATTTAGAAGACCAAATTGTTTGATCTAATCTTTCAAGTATTTTGATGAATGACTCTAAATTTGTTTCCAAAAGTTATGTAATGCTACGAATTAAAGCTGTATCATATAATGCATGCTCAGTTGGTGCAAACAATTTGTCATGGTGTTGAATTATATTGTCCTTGTTACGATCTAGTGTTGGATTTTGAGGACGTTTTATGTAGATCTTTGAGTTCGATCTCATGTTTTCCACCTTTCTCTCTTTTGGATTGTGTGTGACCATCCACTAACTTAATTGTACTTTTAACCCCTTAGTTTCTCAATTGTGTGTTTTTGAACCCTCTAGCCACACACAGGTTTTGACTAAATTATACTAACATGACATTTTTATTTAATGAAAACTGATAACGCGAATCAAAAAGAAGGTAAGCTAAAAGGTTAAAATCGCTCAATTGAAACTAAGAAGTTCAAAATTGCATAATTGAGAAATCAAAGGGCCAAAATGACTCAAACCTAAGGGAGTTCAAAGTCGTAAAATTGAAAAACTAGGGGATCAAAAGTGCCACTAGCCTAAAAATATCATGGTGTTTTGTTTGGTGTTGTCCGGGTTCGAACCTGGAGGTGAATGAATGATAATGGTACTATGATAACATGAGCATTGATTTTCCCTACCCCACGTCACAGCCACTCTTCAATGATGAGAAATGCATCATCATTCATCACAGCCCCATTCATGTTCCACTTTCTTTTCGTTCTTTCACTCCCATTTCTATATGAGAACACGAACACAGAGAAAATCTTTAAGAAGCAACAATAGAACAAGAGTTTTCACCATTCTCGTTATTATAGCGCTTCTTTTTGCTTTCACCAATGCAATTGATCATTATGAGTCGTCAAAATAGTTTTGTAGCTTCGAGCTTCTTCACCTTTGTTTCACGAGCATTAATTAAAATGCTCTCAATTTTCATTTTTTTTTCATGATTATAATGTGAATGTGTTTTTGAAATGGTTGATAGATAGGGTTCTGAATGTAGAAAAGAAGTTGAAGATGCAGAGCTTGAAGAATTCATCAATGGTCATAGTAAATACAAAATTCATGGGATACTAGCTTAGAATAACCATTGGATTAGAGTGAGATACCAGCTCACAATGGAAGGATCAATATTTATTCTAGAGTAGTAGAATTGATTTCGACCTGTTTGAATGTTTTAAAGTATAATTTATTCTACTTAAACCTAGGCTTTGTAGTTTTTTATTCATGTAACCTTAAATTTATGAGTTTAATGGTGGTGGGTTGACCGTCCAAGACAATTTTGCACACACAATCAATCAAAATATGTTTGGACCGTCAACCCATCACCATTAAACTCTAAATTTATTATTCAATTCATTTTATCTAAATCGCCTACCTTCAACTTATTTTTAATCGAAATCAATTATACAAAATCAATTTGTTTAGAGTCAATTATCGCTCCTGCAGAACCAATCACAAGCCTAGTGGTTGGCTGTAAGGATGTTGTTTTATGCGGATGCCTGAGTTCGATATCAGGTTTCCACCCTCCCTATCGTATGTGTGGCCGTTAGGCCATTCATCCATAAAAAAATAAAATAAACGTTATGGTGTTGAAGTGTGGTGAATGAACTCACCTTCATTCATGAATAATAATAGTACTACTATGAGTAAATGAGCATTGACTTCTCTACCCCACGTCACACCCACTTTTTCAATGATGAGAAAGGCAGCATCATTCATCACAGACCCATTCATGTTCTTGGTGACCATGGTCATAGATGTTCATGCACTTCTGGAACTTCGTGATAAATAATTAGCAAGTGTACTAATCTAAATCGCGTGATAATTAAATTTGTTTTCTCAAAGACTGTTTTGATACCAACTTAACAAAAACATTAACATTAAGATATAATAAAATATGGGGGTGCCTTTGGCAATTGGATTTTGATTCAATTATAACTAGAATGATGAAAGTAACGTTGGTTTTAGAAATAATTTAAGAGTAATGACTAGATCAATTGATTCATCTGCACATCATTCACTAGTAACCTGTTCCTTAATTCTATGAATGTCACAAAGTTTACGACGAATTAACAAATTAACCTAGGTCAATCCCTTGATCCTAAGTCCTCTTATCTAATCATAATTCCCTAATTCCTTAGGTAAACCTACAATCGTCAAAGGTTAATGAGTCCGTTAATTCAATGACCACAATTCAACAACAATCTATTCCTAAATTGTCCATTGAATTGAACAGTATAATTATGTCCGAGTTATATGCTAGTGTCAATAGTCACAAAATCTCTTGAATCAATCATATTGGGTCAGAATCATGAAGGCATTAAGAACAAATTATACTGAATAAACTAGATTGATATTCATAAAAATAAGAGTTTCAGGTTACATCACATGAATTAGTACAAAATCATCTCTTGACCTAATCACAAAGAATTTAGCTACTCATGGCTAAAGCATAAATAACTAATGATAAAGAAGAATTCATTACATGAATATAGTAACCGGCTATGAGTTTTATGGTCTCCCACCTTTTGCTCAGTGATCCAGCTCCAAAAATCTCCTTTTTCCTCTAAAATTCTGAACCCTTGCCTCAGAAATCAGCTTGGCTTTTATAGGACAAAATCAGGTCACGCGTAAATCGTACTACGATGTCCAAAATCGTAGTACGATGCCTCAGACGCTCCCTTTTATCGTAGTACGATGTTGTAGGATCGTACTACGATTTTTACAGTGGCCAGGCAAATCAGAACGTCCTCAAATCGTAGTAAGATGCTAAAAATCGTACTACGATTTACCCTGTACTCATGCTCTTCAAATGTATCTTTTTTTAAGCTCAAAACTCAAGCAAAACCACCTGAACTTGACTCAACATTACATGAAAATAAAACAAAAGTGATATATGACCTAGTGTCATCACTTGGGGTAGTTGCCCATACTCCACAAAGGGAAATTTGTTTCAAAGATTACAAAAACTAGCCCTCTTACCTCTAATCTTCTACAAGCAAATGCTAAGCTTCACTTTAGCTCCAAGTTCTTCCCCTCTCAAAGTTTTCCTCTTCAACCCTTCTCTACCCTCTTAGCCTCTTAGGAAAAATGGACAAATGATTCTAACCCTAGTTTCTCTTTAAAGTTGGAATATATAGTCACACTCATTGGGCCTAACCCATCAAATGTTAATTGGGCTCAATTCTAATTACGCCACTTACTAGTTTTTTAACTTACTCAAGATAAAATAATTAGCAACTACCGGCACTAATTCTAATTACTACAACAAACTAACAAATCACTAGACATTCGGTCCTCACTCAAAACGCTACAACTAATTCTCGACCAAAATTACTATTTTACCCGTGCTCACCAAAAGACCAAAATACCTTTCTAATCACTAAACCCAAGAAAATATAACCAAGAATAAATAATCACATACAAGCATAAATAAACACACATAAAATAATTTAAAAACTAAATAACGAAAAATCGGGCTGTTACAGAAAACACAGAAGTCAGACCTTCCTATCCACCAGCTTTAGAGATATTCTCCAAAGTAGCAGAGCTTGCAAAGAAGATTGTGGAAGAAGGAAACACTTAGTTCAGCTCTTTGATTGGAAAATCAGTGAATGAAGAGAATGCTCAGAAGGATAATGAAGCATCTCCTCCAAAGAAAGCTATGGATATTGAGAAAGTTGCTAAGACTCATGAAGGTATACCTCAGATTGCTAGAGAAAACTCTCTTGATGGAGATCAGAGAGTTGAAGAAAATACTGAGAGGAAAGCTCAGAATGTTGATGAAGAAACTCAGAAAGTGACTGAGCTCTTGGCTTCCAACATGAGTAGGGAAGAGCCTGCTCAGGATGAGCCTATGGAGTTCTCAACTGGCTTTGCCCTCAACATTGAAGACTTCAACTCTGACTTCAACAATGAAGTGTTTCAAGATAGTCAGGAAATCACTCAACATGCTCAGGAAACAATTGAATCAGAAGTTCAGAAGGTTGAAGTTTCTGCTGCTGAACCATGAGTTCAGAATGTGCAAGTTACTGAAACCATTCAAACTAATGAAGCTGTTGATGTTGTGGAAAATGCTCCAACTGCTGAAGAAGTTCAAACAGTTGATCAGAATGCTCAAGGTGCTGGGCAGAATCAACTCTTTGCTGATCAAAATGCTTCTAATGAACTTGTTATGTCAGCAGATCCAGTGCCTTTGGCCTCAGGATCTTTGCCTTCTGAAGAAGTTCAGCTTGTGGCTCAGATAGCTCAGAATGTTAACATCTCTTCATCCACCATGGGATTTGTTGCTGGTGCAAGCAACTTCTTGGTCTCTGATCTTCCCACTCCTAACACTATTCCCTCAAATACTCCATCACCACCACCAATGAAAACCACAAACAAGCTTCCCAACATGACTGCCTTATTTGATTCTCTTAACACCTTTGTGACTGCTAACAAAGAGAAAGTTGAAGCCTCTGGTGCTGCTGCACCTGCTAGGCCTTCAAAAGCTGAGAAGATAGCTTCTAGAGCACTCAGGGTCTACACCAAAACCCACAAAATTGCTTGTGTATTGGCTGATTGGACTGTCAAGGTGCATGCTCCTGGATTGGCTATTCCACCTCCAGTCTTTGAGGATCCTACAGTCTTTGATTCAGAACCTTCTTCTGATTCTGGGGACTCTACTCCATGAATCTTTTCTGAATATTCCTCCCTATCCTTTTTGCATATGACTATAGGGGGAGAAGCTTTAGGATTTAAGTCTTAAGTTTTTCTTAGTTTTAGGCCCTAAGTAGGTCTAAGTGATCAATAGTTATTGGAGTTTATAAACTTTATTTTTTGCTTGATCACATGCACTTTGAGTTTCTTTTTTGTTTTTGAACCATATAATTCATATAATTGTACTTCATGCTTTACATTAATGAATGATATTGATTTTGGTTCAATCTTGCATATTTTTATTTTATGCAATGAATTATGAAATTGAGTGACACTTAGTCACACTTATATAGTCGAAGAGGTCGATAACTGCATTCGGGTTTTACGACATGAATCATAGAACGCTTAGTCATGCAGGTTTTACGATGAGGATGACGGCTAGGATTTGTTCTTGATATGTTCCTGTGCGGTAATCCGCACATGGCTTTTACCTGCAACCTCACAGATCCTCTCTTTGAGTAATACTGGCCTTAGCTTATTTGGGCCTTTTTCATTGGACTTTATGTCGGTCCAGAACAATATATATCACTTAAAAATAAATATTTTATCTAACCAAAAAGTATAAAAATAAAATGCTTATTTGATAATATAGGATAACTACCCATTGGAACAACTTTTGGAGTAACTTCTCCTCAAGGGTTTAGGAGTTTAGTAATTTGGATTGAAATACATGCCTTTTGATCAATCAAAACATGTGTCGTTAGAAATCCGGAAATTTTCATTTTCTCTTAAAGAATTAATGATTAAATTTTCATTATCTTTTTTGGTTTTCCATTTTCTATCATGAAAGGATATACAATTTCGGAAATTTTGTCAAAAATTATAAGACACAATCCATAAACATTTCACATTACCTCCTTACTAGGTTTGACGAAGGGACAAATGCAATACATTAATTTATTTAAGAGGCATTTAATAATTATTCTAAGTTTAGGAAGGGTTTTTTACAACTAACTATTTAATTAATGTAACAAAAGCATAGGCATTATCAATTATAAATAGTTAAAATCTTTGATACATGCAAAGTGGAGAAAATACGACTAATATTATCAAATTTGTTAATGTTATGATTTACTTTCTTTCTATATTTCTTATTTCAACGTACTTTGAAAGTAAGCCATCTTTTATCCTTTTCAAATTTTCTTCTTTACTAATTGTAGACAATATTGTGTCCCATTTTAACAACATAGTATATTTGCTTTTTTCATTACAACGAAATTGAATTGTATTGATGATTCTGATTGCCCATATGATATGTGCGATCCTGGTTTTCTACCAAGGTGTGTGAATGGTTGGTGTCACTGCAACAACGTTCAATGAGTAGCAACAACATTCAATGAGTAGCAACCCAAGAGAGTACACATTGTCCAGCTAGAATATTTGTCATTTTGTTTTTTTTTTTTTACAAAAATTTCAGGGTGAGGGGATGGCGCCCCAGCCCAAGGCAGAGAAGACCTTCGGGCTCAAAGAACACTTACAAAGGTAATACATTTACCTCCCTCCAAAGGCACTAACGGGACTTAAACCCGAGTTCTCTCGAATTCAAGACCTGTCTTTTTACCCCTAGAATATTTGTCATTTATTTATTTTGTTTGCGCCGAATGTTTTTTTTTTACATTTATAATCTCACAAACGTTGCAATTATGATGTAACCAAAAAAAAAACGTTGCAATTATGACTTTTGTACTCTTTAATGATAGTAATGAAATGAAAAGAAAAACCAAATAAATTTTGTCTTGATTTTATTTTTCCGTTTTAATTATGAAGTTATCACAAAGACCTATAATTTAGAAACATCACTTTTTCTTGCGAACTACTATTAACTATACTAGAACTTTTACCCGTGCTATCGCCCGAGTCATAAACAATGGAGAAGCTAATATAATGCAAAGAGAAATTACGGGCTTTTGTTTAGGTTATGGTGAGTGATAATCGCAGCCTTGACATATATGTTTAAGTATGGAGGCTTACAAATAATGCATTCTTGTATTATGCTAAAAATCAATTTGTGAGAATCAAGACAACAATTCTCTCTCTCCCTCTCTAGCTGCATATGTGTGTGTGAAATTTGTGTTGTGTTTATGTCCCACTAATATCAGTAGCAATAGAAAAGGCTTAATTGATCATTTGGTCCCTTAACTTAATTCTTTTTTTTAAATTGGTCCGCTAACTATTAAACGTTTCAAAATGGTCATTTATCTTTGTTTTAGTCATCAATTTGATCTTATTTTATTAATTTTAAACCCCTTAAAAAGAAGACCGTTGGATAAAGGAGGTCCATGGTTCTAACAATATATCACCAACACATAATTTATATTGCTTTCTTCCTCTTCTTCCTCATCTTCATCTTCTTCATATAATCATCATGAATTAAACCCGGCAATCTATATACATAGCAAACCAAATCTGCAATTGATGGACCTCCACTATAAACATTCAGCAATGTTAATCTTCCAAGGTCTCAATATATATACAAAGCAAACCAAATCTGCAAATTCTCTTGTCTTCAACCCAACATATACAATTTTTACCGAATTTAATTTCTCTCCACATTGATATAAAACATTAAAATCAGAAAAATCAAAATTTTAAAAATCCAATTTACTGGGTTTGATTCGTGATATTTCTTCCTAGCTAGCTGCCTTTATTTAATCTTTTAAGCTCACTGATACTCTACCCATCCACAATTCACCTACTTGAACACTTAACACACAAAAAAATGATTCCAAAATGAAATCAAAACCTCACAAACATCAATTCATCAATAAATGACACATAAAAAATCATCACTAGATACAAATTCCAAACCCTTCTACTGCACAATATCCACGGATCTGAAGCAAGTCACACAATAAACAACAATTTATACCGATACGAACAAGAATTTTCAGAATTGAAATAACAGATTAATTGGAAAAGCAATTATTTAATGTATATAGATTTGCTGGGTTTGATTCAATATTTTTCTGGAGTTTTATTCATGAATGTTGATGATTGTTATATGAAGAAGATGAAGATGAGGAAGTAGAGGAAGAGAGAAATATAAATTATGTGTTGGTGATACATTTTTAGATCCGATAGACCTTCTTTATCCAATGGTTTTCTTTTCAAGGGGTTTAAAATTAATAAAATAGGACCAAATTGATGACTAAACAAAGATAAATGACCATTTTAAAACGTTTAATAGTTAGGGGACCAATTTGAAAAAAAAAATTAAGTTAAGGGACCAAATGATCAATTAAGCCCAATAAAAAATAAACAATCGATTAGAAGCAAGGATGGAGTTCAGATGCACACAAAACCATAGAAGTAAATAATAAACAAAGAAAGAGTACTAAGAGATCAATTTAAAATGAAGCATAGGCAAATTATATATACAAAAGAAGGATTTGCGCAACACTTGAAAATCAAAATAAAAAAGGATTTCAAAGAGGATGTCAAACATGAAAGAGTGCTAAGATATCAATTTAAAATGAAGCTATCATTTCAATTACCATTTTGTAATCATAAAATGAAGCTAAAGCATGTTATGACAGCTTTTGTATCCCTGGTTGTAGTAAGAGACTTGTTGATACTTATTCTAAAATTAATTAGTTGACCATATTCTTGTGGATAAAAATTACCCGTTGGATTTAGACTTACGAATGAAATAATTTCTAAAACACACATTTTGGCATTGAAGAATATATGAGGAATGAATAAAATTTCAAATCTAAAAACACACATTTGTAACACAAAAAGAACATGAGTGTTGAAAGTGAAAGCCAAAAATAGAGTTACTAACCTCTCAAAGGTTGGAAATTTCATATAGTGATGGTTAGAAGAAAAAAAAATTACTTTTAGTAAAGGAAATAACAATCATGTGATGATAACCTCTAGATTCTTCAACCTGCCATGTAAAGGAAATAACAATGATGTGATGCTTTTAGTTACTCAAGTAAGGGAGAGCATATGCTTCCAAGTGGAACACTCGTCTCGCACTGCATCGGATAAACGGAAAGAAGTAGCAGTAGTATTGTGAAGCGATGGACATACCATTTATTGCTGCCCTGAGACTAAAATCCCTCATCCAAGCAACAAACCCTTCTCATTTTCGATCCAAACTCTCTTTTTCGTCAACTTCACTTCAAACCCACCACACTTTTTCCCTTCATTTCTTCTCCTCCCCACCTCATTCCCCTTTCCTCATCTCTCAATACCAATAGTTTTGTTGCTGCTAAAAGTGAGATAAGCAGTAAGGAAGGTAGTTTGCCACAGGGTTTGGGAGAAGGGGTTAATGAAGCATCACATTCTAAGATTCTTCAAGTTGTGCATATGTCAGGTGTTTGAATCTATTAGTAAGTGATGGCATAGCTGTATATGAAGCATCTAGACAACTAAACTATGAATCACTTCAGATACCTTCAGAAACGTGTATTGACACTGAGGATGAATCATTCATTACTGAAGACATTTTTGGCTGACCATTATATAATTTATTGCATTTATTAGTGAAGACATTTTTGGCTGATCATTATATAATTTCATTTCATTTCACTACAGAGAACATTCCCTTGGCTTTTTTCTTAAAAAAATTCAACATACATTAAGAACAGACATGAGTAAGAAATAGGAGTCTTAAAATTAAAGAGAATCAATATATACTTTATTGTTATCACTCTTACCTTGATGATTTCAAGAAATTACAAAAGAAATCTAATTTGAAAATTCACAAACCACAAAACTAACAAACCAATCACCTTGGTTTGTGAAAGTAAGGTACAAAAGTACCAAAGTTTACTCCCCACAATCAGAAACCTTCAAACTAATTGAACCTCCTTCTTAAGCAATCTGCTAGGTTGCAGCTACTCTCTTTACAAAAAAAAAAAAAGATTACAAATAAGGATTAAAAATGAAAGAGAATGAGGAATGATGAAACAATAGCACACAAATTAAAACTAAATAAACAGGGAGGTAAAATATAAAAGAGAACCCTAGAAAAGTTTACAAAATACTATTGAAATCCAAAAAAGAAATTGGAATTGTGAACAAAAATAAGAAATAAAACTCCCCTAAATTGTTACTGTATAGATCAAAGTCTTGATGATGAGTTGGTTTTGATAATTAAAAGAGAGAGGGAGTACCGAATTGGCAGCAAATGAAGGAGTATCGAGGTGAAGCTACACGTTCTTACTCTTTCGGTGAGAAACGGCAATGTTTTTGCCGACGGAAGCTTCAAAGTCGGAGCTAGAGACAACATCGATGGCTTTGAGATTGCCGGCAACAATGAATTTGGTTATTTTCTTCCTGATTGGAGAGATGAGGGCAACAAAGAAAAAGAAAGGAAAAATGAAGGAGATGTCATTTCAGAGACTCCAAAGGCAGTAAGAGCTACGTGAGAAACAATGAGAAAGAGAGAGAGTTGAAGATGAATGTGGAAAATGACAGAGAAGACATTGAAAAATGAGAGGGTTATCATATTAACCATGGAAATGAAAAAGGCGTGACTGCCAAACTTCCTTGAGTGGAGTAATGCCATAATAGTCACATGCTTTTCATTCTTCAATAGGTATTACCAACACAACTTGCAACCACTTGTGGGAAAATGGTGACATTAAATGATTGTAATTTACAAAGCAATCCACAAATAACATGTAGAACCTGTATAGTTAAGCTTTGTATGGGAAACATACTATAATTTAATGTGGCTGAGAAATTTAATGTGGCATGGGGAAATGAAAGTTTAAAGTCAGATTAGATCAAAGGATGAGATGAAAGCCTAGCAAAATGATTTGATCAAACGGTCCTGGTAGTTTGGCGCCCAAAAAAAGGTAGGGTTAGGGTTAGAAATGTTTTTAGCAATGTTAAGTAGGATTAGATATAAGTATGATAAAAGGACAAAGGTACAAAGTAATAATGTACGTACAGAGAAATGCTTAAGTAAAGCAGAGCAAAATACCATAAGAAAATCATTGTACCAACATCGTTATTACAGCAAGCTATGTAAGTGATTCTTGTAAGAAAATCCGTCTCTTGAAAGAAAGATATATATTGTATGGTATAAGAGACGATGGTAATAAATTAAAAAGAATGAGTCTCGTATAAACACATTACACATTTATAATTTTTTAATAAAATTACTTATTAAGGACTCAATGACTCTAACCCAACACCTTTAAATAAAACCATTAAACAAGTTCCACTAATAATTTTACATCACTACATGAAGAAAGAGTCCTTGCATAGGTGATGGTAAAGACCCTATCAGTTGTTGAAGAGAGTCTTTGTATAAATGATAGTAACTAATAGGTACCATTTTATTCTTGGTCTAATAGAGTTCTTAATAGGTTGAAGTCTTTATAAGTAAACGATTCCGCATTGAAGTGCTCTAAAAGATGTTATCTGATACTAGTTCTGTTCATAATTTTTTTCTTGAGTGACCATATTGTCTTGCTTAAGCAAGCAAAATGCGGTACCTGATGCTCTCAGAGTGGATTTTTCAGATCACAACAACCACAATGGACTCTCTGCAATCTGCATTGTATTGAACTACTGCTATTTCTTGAACTTCTATTCAATTAGCTTTACCTTTTGACATGTGGCTCAACACTTACATCACACAAGTTCTTTTTACATTACAAAATAATAATAGAAATCTAATACAAGATTGTGTTACTCATGATTAAGAATATATTTTGGAAAGAATGTTAATTAGTATTTGTTCAATGAAAAGATTTCACATTCTTCATATCTTATATTGTGCACTAAAAGATTTTGAATTGCCATTGTAATAGTATATTTGATAGTGCTGGTTATATTGAATACCAATGTACAATAGATGAATCGGTGGCTCCATGTTCATGTACCGGTCAATATCAAGTACAAATATGGTTAACCACCTTGTAAGTTGTAAGGCAAGGTTCTTCAACCTCAACGGCCCAATTTCATAAAAAGGAAAAAAATAAAAAAAATTCAAGAATAAAAATTAATTAAGTATTAAAGACCAAAAACTATTGAAGACAGAAAAAGAAAATATAGAGTGGTTTTGGTTTTTGTGAAAGTAGTATTGCTGAGTTGGTTGGTATGGCTGGACTAAAAAAGGGTTCATTGCATTCTGAAATCTTGCAGGGTAGCATTGCACCTATTCTGTGTTTTTTTTTTCTTTCCATGAATGACACCTAATATTTTTTCTTCCAATTTCCAATATATAAAACCACTTTGTTTTGTTTCACGACAAAATTTTCAATTTACATTACGTTAGATAAACATACATTCCGCGAATACAGAAACTAATTTAAAGATTCTTCCTTTTTTGCATTTTTTGCTCCTTAGAGAGTTTTTGACTACGAATGCTCTTGACCCTTTTCTCTTTTATATACCTCTTTGTGTTGTGCATTCTTCCTGTGCTTTTCCCTTTGTGATTTTCAGCTTTTACTTGGAGTAGAATACTGTTTCTTGTGCTCATGCTTGGTCGTGCCAATCAGAGTAGTAAGATTACTTCATCCCTTTTTCATTTGCCTTTAATGTTTCACTCTTGCTTTGTGTTTCTTGTGATTAATTGCTCTTTTTTCTCTGCATGTATTATTGTTTGATTCTTCAAGTCTTAAGTTTTCAAGTTTGTGGTTTTAATTGATCATAGGATTATAACTAAACATAACACAAAGAGTGTTTTTTTCTTTCATTCTATGGATGTTATATATCCTGTTGCATGCTTAGAAGAAAACAGTTTATTTTATAGCTTGTTGCAATAAGGATGCACAATAAGAATAACAAAGAAATGACTGGATTTAGTACTAATTGTGATTTCTTTACGAACAAAGAAGTTACTTTTTTTTTTTTTTTTTTTGTAAAAAAGAACACTTTTCATTTTCTTTGGTGGAATGAAATGAACATGCATAATACTTGTGCTAGATTGCAAGTAATAGATATTGTATTGTGTATGATATATGAAATATATATTTATCTTTAAAACTCGGCATCAAGCCCAATGATGGACTAATCGGGGGAGCAATCCCACCGTCCACTAGCAAGGGCCCAATTAAAGTATGGACATGAAATGAACATGTATGATGCATGTGCTAGACTGCAAGTTATAAGTGTTGTGTGTGGCATATGATAGAGAGTGAATTTTGTTTAAGCGGTATCTTATTATAACGATAATAATAATTTGGAACAATCATGTATGGATGTGGCTGATTTAGATTTTGCGAATGGATTTTCAGGTGGTGGTGAACTGTATCCTGCGGGTTCTGTGGATACCGGGGGTAGGGTGTACACTATTAGTGATGTGCACCGCTCTCGTATGAAACGACCTCGAATTAGTGTCCCATTTAGCTTTGGAGCTCTTGAGCATGAGCAAGATCTTAATCCTAGTATCGAGATCCTTCCGGATGAATGTCTCTTTGAGATTTTCAGACGGCTTCCAGGTGGCAAAGAGAGAAGCTCAGGTGCATGTGTATCAAAAAGATGGCTTATGCTCATCAGCAGTATTTGCAAAGATGATACTGCATCTGGTGTAAAAACAATCTCTTCATATGGGAGTGATAAAGATGCTGAAGGTGATGGCTACCTTACTAGGCGTTTGCAAGGGAAAAAAGCCACTGATGTAAGGCTTGCTGCTATTGCTGTTGGGACTGGTTGCCGTGGTGGACTTGGAAAGCTGTTTATCAGAGGAAACAACCAGGTTCGAGGTGTCACAGACCGTGGTCTCTCAGCAGTTGCTCATGGTTGCCCTTCTCTCAGATCACTTTCATTGTGGAATGTGTCTTCCATTGGTGATAAGGGTCTGTGTGAGATTGCAAAAGGATGTCATATGTTGGAGACGCTCGACTTAAGCCATTCTTCGTCGATTACAAACAAGGGTTTGATTGCAATAGCTGAAGGTTGCCCTAAGTTGACAAGCTTAAACATTGAATCATGTTCTATGATTGGAAATGAGGGTTTACAAGCTGTTGCAAAGTTATGTCCTAAGTTACATTCAATCTCTATCATGGATTGTCCTCTTGTTGGAGATCCTGGTGTTTGTAGTTTGTTATCATCGACTTCCGACTTGTCAAGGGTAAAGCTTCAGATTTTGAATATTACTGATATTTCTCTGGCTGTTATTGGCCATTGTGGAAAGGCGATAACGAACCTGGCTTTAAGTGGTCTTCGAAATGTAAATGAAAGTGGGTTTTCGGTCATGGGGGTTGCTGAAGGTCTACAGAAACTGGTGTCACTTACTATTACTTCCTGCCATGGGGTAACCGATACGAGCATCAAAGCCATGGGTAGAGGTTTCCCAAACCTCAAGCAGATGTACCTTCGTAGGTGTTGCTTTGTATCTGACTATGGATTGGTAGCATTTGCCAGATCTGCAATATCTCTCGAGAACTTGCAGTTGGAAGAATGTAACAGATTCACCCAGTGTGGGATTTTGTATGCCCTTTCAATCATCAAAACGAAGTTGAAATCACTTACACTTGTGAAGTGTATGGGAATTCAAGACATTGCAGTGGAAGTTTCTATGCTTTCACCTTGCAGATATCTTCGATCTGTAACCATTCGAAACTGCCCTGGTTTCGGCAGTGCCAGCTTGGCTGTGATCGGCAAATTGTGTCCCCAACTTCAGCATGTTGATCTCACTGGACTTTGTGGCATAACTGACGCTGGCCTTCTCCCTCTTTTGCAGAATTGTGAGGCTGGACTTGTCAAGGTGAACCTTACAGGTTGCTGCAACTTGACAGATTATATAGTTTCCGAGTTGGCCAAGCTGCATGGAGGAACTCTCAAAATACTAAATCTCCATGGATGCCAGAATATTACAGATGCAAGTTTGGTTGCAGTTGCAAACTACTGCGTCCTGCTGAATGATATAGACGTCTCAAAGTGTGCAATCACCGATGCAGGCATAGCCATTCTCTTTCATGCTGATCATCTTCGTTTGCGAGTGCTCTCTATGTCTGACTGTTCTGGTATATCGAACAAGTGTGTGCCTTTCCTGATGAAATTAGGCAAGGCGTTGTTGGGATTGAATATTAAAAACTGCAATGCAATTGGCAGCAACGCAATTGAATTTCTAGTGGAGAACTTATGGAGATGCCATATTCTGGCTTAATCGCGATAGAACTGCTGATTAAGGAAATTATAATGGACTGCTTTTATCAAGTTATTAATAATGAAGCAGCAGGCGGTAACATTCAGCATACTTTGGCTGATATGACTATCAAGTGTGGATTTGCGGCGCGGTTTGTGGACTCGGTTGTTTTCCAAAGAGCTATGGTTTGTTCCTTCACTAGCCCTTTTTTCGCAAGCATTTTTAATACTCAAATGCTTGTTTATTACAACCCCTTTTGGCTATAGTTTGATGAGAATACAGTTAGTCTTGGTTGATGGCATCCACTCTAGCTCGCACATTGCTTGGGTTTTACTTTGTATCACTGGAATGTTATATTCTGTCTGTTTTAGGTTTATTTTCATGTATTTTTTCGTTTTATTTATTAATTGTAATAACAATCAAGTGTTTTAAAATGTCTATATTCTGAATAAAGGGTTATCTTATTTTGCTTGTATTTTCTTTGTGTTGTTTTGTTGTTCAATTTTAATAAGGCTAGGTAACCTCATGTTCAAGGGCTTTGGTGGCGGCAGGTACTTTCTTTTGGCATGCCAGAACAACCTATGTTCTGGGTTGTTTTCTTTTATATCAAGTCATTGTAGTTTTGGGTTTCTCTTGCTTATGTTCTTCCTTATGAATGGTGCTACTTTTTTGGTAATCATGTTATTGGTTCGAAGTGTACACTGATTTTTGTGGATGATTAATTTCCGCCAAAGAATGTCATTGAGTGGTTATTATATGACGATGATACTAAAAATAATAATAATAATAATGATAATTTAGTAAAAAAAGTAATAATGATAATGATGATAATAACAATAAGGAAAATGTTAAAGAGTGTCATTGAGGCATTGGTTAAAAGAACATGAATAAAAATAATTTGTTGAAAAGTGGTAAGTGTTGAATTCAAATATCTAAAAGTCAAAAAGTTATAATTCTCAATGCAAAATTACTATTTTTAGTTTCCTTAATAACACCCTAACAATAATAGTAATAATACAAGTTTGTAGAAAAAGTAATAATACAATCAGTTGTTACATCTATTTTATTGTTTTTTCTCTTATTATGGAACGATATAATTTGCGGATACTGGTATAGTTGCTTGCTAGAACTTACCTTATTACTTTGTAAAATAGAAAGAGAAACCATCTAATAGATATGATCATGAGTTATACATTTGCAAAATTGATATATTTTTGTGACTTTGTTTGTTATATTGTATTCCTCTGGAAAACCATATAGTACACTGCTGATGGAATGTCAATTTGTCACATTTCCGAGTAGTTCTTTCAAATACCATTTATATTTTTTTTAAAGATAAAAAAACTCTATCCATTTCTAAATATAATATCATTTACATAAAAATGTTTGTCCTTAAATATAAGACTGTCGATAAATTTCTAGACGCAATCATTATTATTTTTTCAACTATACTCTTTTTTGTTGGCGGCGGAAGGTTTTAATGTGTTGATGAACGCGGTGGTGGGGACTGACATGTTTCACGGTTTTGGGGTAGGTGATGGTAGAGATGTCCGTATTTCACACCTTCAGTTTGCGGACGACACTCTTATAATTGGTGAAAAAAGTTGGCTGAATGTTCGTTCTATGAGGGCGGTTTTGCTTCTATTTGAGGTGTCTGGACTAAGAGTAAACTTCCACAAAAGTATGTTGACGGGTGTGAATATTTATGAGACTTGGTTGACGGAGGCGGCGTCGGTGATGAATTGTCGTAGAGGGAGTATTCCTTTTGTGTACTTGGGACTTCCTACTGGAGGGGATTCGAGGAAACTGAGTTTTTGGAAACCTGTCATTGATCGTATTATGGCTCGCCTGTCGTCATGGAACAATAAATTTCTTTCTTTTGGTGGCCCTCTGGTTCTTCTGAAAGCTGTCTTGTCCTCTCTTCCGGTTTACTTTCTTTCCTTTTTCAAAGCCCCTACAGATATAATTTCTTCTATTGAATCTATTTTTTAAAAGAATTTTTTTGGGGGGTGGTGAGGTAAATAGGAAAATAGCTTGGATTAAATGGGACTTTATTTGTTTATCAAAGGAGGACGGGGGTTTGGGGGTTAGGAGGATAGGAGCCTTTAATGTTTCTTTGTTGGGTAAGTGGTGTTGGCGAATGATGGCAGAGAAGGAAGGCTTGTGGTATCGTGTGTTGAAAGCCCGTTATGGTGAGGAGGGTGGGCGGATTAGGGAGGGGGGATGACAATCGTCAGTTTGGTGTAAGACGGTTTGTCATATCCGTGAAGGGATTGGTGTGGGGGTGGGGAATTGGTTCGAATATAATATTAGGCGGGTGGTAGGTGACAGGCGGAACACTTTATTTTGGTATGATAGGTGGATAGGGGACATTCCGTTGAGATTGAAGTTTCCTCGTCTTTTTGATTTGGCGATGGAAAAGGAGTGTCTGGTGAGGGATATGAAGAGTCGTGGTTGGGGGGTTGACGGAAGGGCGTGGGTGTGGAGACGCCGATTGTTTGCGTGGGAGGAGGATTCTTTGAGGGAGTGTTCTTTGTTATTACATAACATTGTTTTGCAGGATACTGTTCACGACACTTGGCGGTGGCTGTTAGATCCTACTCATGGGTACACGGTGAGGGGAGCATATAGCTTTATTACTAGCACATGCACTCAGATGGATAGGTGTCATGTTGATGACGTTTGGCACAAGCATATTCCCTCGAAGGTGTCTCTGTTGGTTTGGCGCCTCCTTCATAATCACATTCCAACTAAAGACAACTTGGCGCTTCGGGGTGCTTTTCCTACCACAAACACGTCATGTGCGCTTGATTGTGGCTCAACTGAGTCGGCGGTACATCATTTTATTCACTAATCTTTTTCTGGCGAGCTATGGGCTCTAGTTTGGAATTGGTTAGGCATTTCGTTCGTGCATGTTGGTGAGTTTCGACATCATTTTATTCAGTTCATTATGATGGAGGGGATGCCTATTTCTTCATGGTTATATTTCAGGATTATTTGGTTTGTCACTGTTTCGGTAATTTGGAAGGAACAAAATAACCGGGTGTTCCAAAATACGGTTTCCACTCCTCTTAACCTTATTGAAAAAGTAAAGATTAATTCTTTCTTATGGTTGAAGTCTAAACATGTGGTTTTTGTTTACTCTTACCACGAATGGTGGTGGAAACATCCCATTCTTTGTATGAGCGTTCCTTTGTAATTTTTGTTGGTGGGTGGTGCTCTTTTTTGGCACCGTAACTTTGAAAATATTTTTCAGTGTTTCTCCTTTTGCACACCTTGTGTCGGGGGCAACACCGTTGGTAATGCAATATATCTCATTTTGATTTGTTAAAAAAAAAATATATGAAAAATCAACATTGAATATTTTATACATACATGACACAATTTAGTAATAATTACACACTTTTCAGACAAATTTATTATTCCAATAACTTTTAAATACCGTAATTTTTGTAAAAAAAACTCTTATATCAATAGACGGATTGAGTGAATTATTTTAGTCTTGAAATTATTGGGTCAGTGGAAGAATTAGTCTTTGAGATTAAAATTGTCAATCAATTCAATCTATCTATTACTCACTTCGTTCTAAATTGTATGACGTTTTGGGTATTTCACACATATTAAGAAATGCAATTAATATTGTGTGGAAAAGAGATATTATGAGTTGTTTTACAAAATTGTCCTTAATAAATAATTTGGAAAAGATAAATGAAAGAATTGAAAGAAGAGAGAGTAATAAATATTTAAGGTTATAATAGGAAAAGTAACATTAATGTTACATTGGTATTGTAAAGCGACATATAATTTGTGACAATTTTTTTTTCTTAAAGCGACATACAATTTGTGACAGAGAGAGTATATAAAAGGTTGATAAATGTTCAATTGACAAAATATTTAGTGAATGATCAATTTATCGAAGTCTCTAGAAATTTATTTGACTTTTATTGATCTTTGTTTACGACATAGATACATTAGAACCGATTGTAACAACAACAAAAAAAAGATACATTAGATTGACCAACAAAAAAAAGAAGATACATTAGAGCCGATTGAATTGTGTAATAAAATTGATTGACAACCCAAAATTTATTGACCGTCTTCAATGTCAAATATTACTAATTGATTTAGAAGAATAAATTATCTGATACTATAACCTTTAAAGTATTTTAATGAATGACTCAAAATTGTTTTCATTAGACTTTTGACCTGTGCCGATGCATGAGTCTTATCAATTGTAATAGAGATCAATAAATTATATTATATATTTTTATTGATGTTAAAATATAATCTGCCATCAAATTGTTTAAAAGATAATCTAAATATGAAAACTTTCCGACCAATATTACTTTTTGACATAACTTTGACCCATGCATTGCAAATGTTCATCTGAATTATAAGGTTGGTGATAAAAAAAATTGAGATAAGCAATGCTAATATTGCTCCATAACATAAACACAAACAAATGAAACTCGACAATTATTTATACGAACAGTAACTTTAATTTGTGATAGAAACCTAAGAAAGCATACATCGACCTGTGTGATGTATTATACAAAAATGTATTATTCAAAAAATTTAATTTTTTACGTCGAAAATATATAAAAGTCATCAAACGAATAAGAATCCATAAATAATTAACAATGCTAGTTTAATGTAAAGAAGGAATTCAAGAAAAGAATGAACAAAGTCAGCCTAACGTGCAAGCTATTCAAAGCCTAAAACATCATAGAGTTCATGATTGTTACTCATTTCCTCAATTGTTGCCTGGCAAGAAACACTTCCTCCATAGAAAAAAAATAAAAATTAAGGTTGTGTTACAATAAAAATAAGCTCATTTGATGCAAGGTATTCAATGTTCAGAAGCTGCCTTTTACTATTGGAATCAATGTAAAACTACATATTGCACGAGTAAGAAGAAACAATCAAAAGGTCACCCCAAACTCCTCTTCATCATCTGCCAAAATTTGCCATGAAAAAAGTAGGCTACCTGATTGTAACAAAACCAAAAATGAAATATGTGTTAATAAATTTCAATTACAAATAAATAAAAAATCACTTAAAAAAATTGCAAACCAAAAGACAATGAGTTTGTACTTTATACAAACTAAAATAACTATAAAAAACCCAAACTCAAATACTAAATTTATGACCATCAATAAAATCAAGGAATCTAACATGAAAAACCAGCTATAAACATAAGTAATCCAAAAATCCATCAGATATGGAAAACGGTCAAGACTCTTGGCCAAGACAATGTAGGGAAACTGGGAAAGATTGGTGAACAAAGCTTCAGGATTTGAAGATGAACGAATGCTTTAGAGACATGAAAAGCTACAGTAGGAAATCACCGCAGCCTAAACCTTCATTGTGAGCTACCAACGCTAGAACCACATTAACCTCCTTCCTTAATAGGTCTTCCATTAAGAATTTTGTAGTCGTTCCTTTCAGAAAATAAGAATTCTGAAAATGAATTGAAAATAAATTTCAAAATGAAAATGAAGAAGAAATAGATGGGATAATCTAGAGAATGAATCCAAAAAGAAAATGGTAGGAGAGCCTCATACAAAATAGATGTGGAGTGGTAATTTTTTGTATGGTCAAGGCTGGTCGGCTGCCCAATTCATTATGAGAATTATTTTGTCATTTACTATGATAACTAATTAATGGTGGTTGTCTAAGGCTGTCTCTAGAGCTTTATGTCAGAATTTGAAATTCAAATTCTCTCATTGAGGCGGGTTAGGTAAAACAGTTAAGGCTTTTAATTAGGGTGGGATTAAATTCAGGTGTAAAAGCTTCTTAAGGAAGCTAGGTTTAGTTGTTAAGGAGGGAATTAAGGCATTGAATTAGGGTTAAACAATAGCTTAACCTTATAAGCTTTTAGAATAAGAAGATAAGCTATGGGACGCAATGGATACCTCTCCCACTTTCATCATCATTCGAGCAAAGGACACTCAACGAATTGAGTTGCATGCAAAGAACAAAATCATTGATACACAACTCAAATAATATTCATACTTGTATCAAACCTCTAGTATACACGATAGAATGTAATGTGGACGCATCCTCTTTCAACAATAATTCTATCTTTGGAATAGTATGCGTTTTAGAGACTCCAACGAGGTTTTTTTTACTTGACAAATCAGATTATTTCCACTTCTTTGCCTCCATTCTAGAAGCCGAAACCATGGACTTACTAGAAGCTTTCAAAGTGTCTATATTAAACGGAATGCATGTTGTCTTGTTTGAAACAAATCGTAAATCTTTATCTAATTCTCTTGCCAACACACATACTCCTCTAAATAAGTTTGATGATCTTGTATCTCAATGTAGATATATCTTACTTAGTAGAGCCAACTTTGTAATGTCATATTTTTTGAGGTTATCCCATCATAGCCTCATATTTTTCATGATGTACCAACTACTTTATATTATTTGATCTTAATTTCAATGAGTAAACTTTATCTTTGCTAAAAAAAAGTGGTGTAATCCATTTTTATTAGTTGAATATGATACTCAAGCTATACGTTTACCACATCCTCTTGGTTCTACTCGCCTATGGAAATTATTGCCACCTTAGTAAAAAAAGTACATATTTGTGTGATATTAGTTTTTGATGACATTTGTCATATCTCTCCTAATAATCGTTTTCTCTCATCTAAATAATTTATTTTAATCATTAATTCATTATTCTTATCTAAAATGTATGTTGCCAATGTCACAAAAACTGATGTCATCCAAATGAAACCCGTAAAAAAATCTATGATAAGGATTATCTAAATTTAGAGAGCGAAAGACACTTACCTTTCTTCCTATCTCTCTCGTCGATTAACTTCTCCATCTATGCATACACAAACCAATTTTGGAAGTTTTTATTATTATTATTACTCCCTCCGTTCCTTTTTAAGTGTCTTTTTAGCGTGTGTTTTTCGTTCCTATTTAACTGTCTTTTTTGTATTTTTAGGGTATGATTTGTCAATTATACCCTTTTTCAATTACTCTTAACTTTTTCAATAAATCTAATTAATGTTATCTATTTGGAAAGCTAAAGTTTGTTTTTTTTAAACAAAGTTTGTTTGTTTTTTCTAAACAAAGTATGTTTCATATTATCTTCAAATTTAAACAAAATTTTGTTACAAACAATGGTTCGAAGAAGAGTTAAAATTCTATAAATAAGATGAATAACAATTCTATAAATTTAAAAATTCTATAAATAAGATGTCGCACAATGCGAATCTAGCATTGGTTGAAGCCATAGTTGAAGTCTTAACTTTGATTAAAAGAGTTGGAAGGAAGTAAAGTTTTTATTAGTTTTTGATTAATGTGAAGTTGGAATAATTTTTTGTGCTCGTGATTTTCGGGTATCAATCCATTAATTGGCTTTAACCCGTCAATCTTTGAACTCTCAATTTTTATCCGCGGGAAGGGAAAAAACGAGTAAAAAACCCTTTTTAGAGATTAAGGTCCGGGGGTTGGTTCCGACTAGGGAAGGTGCTAAGCACCCTAATCGACTTCGGTACTCCGAAGGAGCCTCTTACCTAAAATTATCTTGTGCTAGATTATTTGCTTAATTATTTGTAAAAATATTGTTGCCTAAAACCTAAGTGTAAGAATGGAGAGAGAAGATGTATGTTTTTGTTATTTTTATTGATTTGGAAAGACATAAGCCTTTTGCCTACATACCCGAAGACGGGATCAAAATCATGTAGTTCACCTCAAAAATTTCTTTTGGTGAGTTGGGTTATTTTTAACAATTTTGAAAAAAAGGGTTTTAAGAAGGAGATTAGAGGCCTCAAGGCATAGGGAAGAAATATAATGTGAGGTTGGTTCAATTTTTAATTATGAAAATAAAGTCTAAAATGAGAATTAAATTCATTAAGCATTTGATTAAAAAAATAAAAGGAAAAAGATCACTTGGTTTGTTTCCAAGGTTTGTTAAGAAAATATTTTTTTGAGTTTTGATTATTTGATTTTTTTGGAAATTTGATTTTTTCTAAGTTAAGCGTAAACTAAAAAATTAAGCGTAATGACGTGAAGTAATAAAAAGCGAGAAATTTACAAAGGATGTTGAATCCTAAGCAAATCCTCAAGTTTAAAATGAACCTAAAATTACTAATAGTTTGATTTTAAGAAAATAATTAAAGTCCAATTATTAACCTAATTTGTCCCTAATTCATTTTTGGTCCTCGATCGCGGTAACGGCATAAAGCAGTAAAAAATAAAGTGTGTGATAGTGTCGGTGTGTATGTGTCGGTGCATATTTTATTTACATAATTTACATGATCCCTAGATACATGCTAAAGTCTTGCGAAAAAATAAAAATGCGAAAAGAAAATTAAATTACATTTAATCCTAAGTACCTACTAAAATGAAAGCGATAAATAACTATGAATGATAGAAAATAAATAAATATGTATGCAAACATAACAAAAATAAATATGCAAGAGAAATATACAATAATAAAAAATGAGCTAAAATGTCATGGTTAACAAGAGCATAAACACATATCAAAATAAAGGACATAAACAAATAATAATAATTTTTGTGGATTTTAGAGAAAATATAGAAATAAAAACAAAGTTATGGAAACTAAAGAAAATATTTAAAATAGCTAAAAATAAAAAAAGTGGCTCAAATGTCCAGATTGAACCTGATCCATAAGATTGATCATGATGCTCATATTCAATCATAGAGACTTTGATCATAGCCTCTAGATTAATCAAAAGGTGCAACAAATATAGAACACAAGGCAGTAATGTAGATTAAAAAACACATGAATCCTCCCAAGAGCATCATGGGTTGTTGGATCTAAGATCCAACGGCCTAGTCTTGAGGTCACATGGCTACACAATAAATAAATGCACAGGATTTAAAAAAGAGAATAAAACACAGCCACATGATGAAGATCAAAGGGTAGAGAGGAAAGGGAGAGAGAAAACGCGTGAACCGGTCCGGTTCAGGAGAACCGGCCGGTTCTCGTACATCTATAAAAGGATCAAAGGTCCGGTTTTGAGTCATTTGTAACACCACCTTCTCTCTCTAAGTTTAACTTAGAGAGAGAAGCTCTCCCTTCTCTCTAAAAGCCAGTTCACCGGAGGTAAAGGGAAGGAGAAGACCGGAGCTTCTCCGGCGCGGCGGTTGGCCGTAGCGCCGCCGTGCCGGAGTTTTTTTTTTATACCTTTTATTTGAAAATTTTTCACGAAAAGCTCCCTCTTTTCCTCCTTTTTACGGATTTATGATCTAAATTCAACAAAACACAACCATAAAGCCTAAATCTACAAAAAAGGGTTCGAAATTTTATCTCTTTTTACCTCTTCTCTCTTCCTTTCTCGAGTTCGGTTTCGTTGTGTTGTTGGGAGATGAATCCGGTTGCTGTTATTCCTGTTCGGATTCGTTTGAGTCCGTGTTGCTGGGTTCGGATCTATATGTGTTGTTCAAGTTCGGATTTGGTTTTGTATGTTGCTATGGATTCGGATTTGTGCTATTTTGTTGAGATACGTTGCTTATGATTTCGATTTTTGGGTTATGTGTGGTGTTGGTGCCTGAGATCCGAACCTATGATGAAGAAATGGGTTCGTTTTTGTTGTTAAAAGCTTGCTGGAATTTTTTTGTTGTTCATATGTTCTTCATTTTTGTAAAATTTTCTTGGTGTTTGATCTGGAAAATGAAAAAGGAAAGGAAAATTAGGGTTTATGCTTTTTCTTGTGCGGCTACAGTATTCTTGGGCAGTGTGTCAAATAAATGACAGTATTTATAGTGCTAGTTCCTAGGGTTTTTAGGTGCATCGGATGCTGAAGTGTCCCTTTTGGGCAGGACCAAAATACCCTTAAGCTGGGTTGTATGAAACTTGAACAAAAAAGACACTCAGGACCTAAGATTAACAATTCAAAACGACTTGCAATTTTATGAAAGAAAATAGTAATAAAAACAAGAAGAGAAAGAAAAAAGAAAAAAAACGTGACAAAGAAAAACAATGAAGTATGGAAATAACATAAAAAGTGTAAAATAAAAAAGAAAGTAAATAAATGGCATTAAGTGATAATAAAGATCAAATGAATGAAATAAATAGAAAGAAAAATTGTCCCTTTCGGTAACCAAATGAGGTACTTCAAAGTAACCTCTCTGCCGAAATTTCGTCTGAAACGATGAGACTTCTCAGTTTTAAAAAACGTGTAAAGCGAGGAAATAAAAAGTGAAAAAATTGAGAGAATAGACAGATAAAAATGTTGGTATAGAAATTGAGATTTGAAGGGATAAAATCTGAGGAATAAACAAGTAAATTTTTTTGCAAAATGAGCGAATAAATGCTGAGATATAGATAAAAGTTAAATGCTGGAAAATAAACTGTGAGATATTGTGAAATAAATTGTAGAAACGTTGAGAAAATAGCTGGGTAAAATACGCTCAAAAGACAAGTAAAGGGACAACAACGGGTCAAAAAATGGGGTATGACATTTTTATATTGACTTATAATAATTTAAAAGATGTGCGGAATATTTAAAAAATTGACAATTGTTTATTTTGGGAGAGAGAGCGCGTAAAAAAATAGAAATTTGTTGGAGAAAAAGATAATAACTAGAGTAAATTACACTTCCCTCCCCTCAAAGATGCTTGAATTACACTCCCCTCCCCTCTTATGTTAAAATATACATTCCCCTCCCCTCTTATTCAAAACATATTAGAAAAAAATTCATTCCCCTCCCCTAAGAAAAGCTTGAATTACATTCCCCTCCCCTCTTATGTTAAAATCTACACTTTACTCCCTCAATATATATATTTTTTTATTTTTAATAATCTAGCGAAAAAATAATAATCTAAGACACTTCGAAAAAAACAGTATTGCAAGTCTATTTTAACATAATAAAAAATTGAATACATATTTTTTTGCTATTTTTTATTCACAATTTCATTAACATGTAGTTTTAAACCCTATTATAAAATATGAAACAAGCCAAAATAAAATTAAAATATGTGAAAAATTACTAACGACAATAAACCATGGTTATTTAAAAGTTAATTTTAAACTCTAAATTATAAAATCAATAGCAAAATATTTAAATTTAATTATCATTAACATTTAAATTATAAAGAAATGAATTAATTTTTCTTAAAGGGTGGTTTAAAATTAATATATATCATAAAAATATTTATTTATGTTAAAATAGATTAAAGTGTAGTGCATATTTAATTATCAAGGGAGGGGGTTGTAATTCAAGCATCTTATAAGGGAGGGGAGTGTAAATTTTATTTTTTAAGGGAGGAAATTGTATATTTTAGAGTAAATTACACTCCCCTCCCCTCTTAAGTTGAAATATACACTTTACTCCCTCAATATTTTTTTTATGTTAAAATTTATGCTCCCCTCCCTTATAAGATGCTTGAATTACAAACCCCTCCCTTAATAATTAAATATGCACTACACTTTAATCTATTTGAACATAAATAAATATTCTTATAATATATATTAATTTTGAATCACCATTTAAGAAAAATTAATTCATTTCTTTATAGTTTAAATGTCAATGATAATTAAATTTAAATATATTGCTATTGATTTTATAAATTAGAGTATAAATTAACTTTTAAATAATCATGCTTTAATGATTTTAGTAATTTTTCATATATTTTAATTTTGTTTTGGGTTGTTTCATATTTTATAATAGGGTTTAAAACTACATGTTAATAAATTTTGAATAAAAAATAGCAAAAAATATGTATTCAATTTTTTATTATATTAAAATAGACCCACAATACTATTTTTTTTAAGTGTGATAAATTATTATTCTTTGCTATATTATTAGAAATAATAAAAAAGAATATTGAGGGAGTAAAGTATAGATTTTAACATAAGAGGGGAGGGGGATGTAATTCAAGCTTCTCTTAGGGGAGGGGAGTGAAATTTATTCTAATATGTTTTGAATAAGAGGGGAGGGGAGTGTATATTTTAACTTAAGAGGGGAGGGGAGTGTAATTCATGCATCTTTGAGGGGAGGGGAGTGTAATTTACTCTAATAACTAACAACTGTTTGTTACGAGAAAAAGATAACATATTAAATTTATTGGAAAGATAAAGTGTGTGCAAAAAAATATGAATTTATTGTTGAATTAAAAGGATGATATAATTGGAAGAAAACGTGAAAAAATATACTTAGCTATTTTGATGAAAATTTTCTAAAAAGACATTTAAAAAGGAACGGAAGAAGTATTATTTTTAATTTTAAAAATGGTTCATCATGTTTTTCAATCCCTAGTTTTCATCTTTAATTATAGGCGTTAAATTAATCCAACAACTGGAGTAGTTGTTCACTCCCATTTTCTCTCTCATCCCTTCCCTCTCTCATCCCTTCCCTCCATGTTTTTTTCTTTCCCTAAAATGCCTGAGGTAAATCTAGTTGTTTTGGCTTCGGTGACAATGAGCTCTTTCAAGGATTATGGAAAACATTGGGTTCGATTCTCAGGGAATCGCTTGACCAGCACACATGCCTCTAGCCAGGATTAGTTGTCTATCATTGGTGGCTCAAAACCGGTGCGAAAGAAAAAAAAAATCACAGAAGAGAATCCAAATCCCAAAAATATGCAACTTTCCCAATAATATCCCTCGTTCTGTCATGTCGCCAGCCTCCGTCCGATGGGGCAGCATCTCTTTCTTACCGCCGATCACTTTCATTCTCTTCAAACGTTGCAGTCAAACTTTGGAATCCATTTGGTTTTGTGGTTATTGTTTCGTGTACAGTTAACTCTTTCCATAATACAAATTATGAGATGAGATGTTCCAAGTCATACTCATAGTCATGGGGGAATACAACAGAAGAGGTGCTTTCTGTAACTCATACAAACCTGATTTTTACATACGTTAATTCAATTAATTGCTCCTTCTTTTTTTCATTGTTTAATGAAGCTATTGTGTATTTGTTGATATATTGAATTTGTTTTGTTTTATTATACACTAAAATATATTTAACCTTTTTTAAAAGTTTTTTAATTAGACCCATGTTTCTATGTTTTTTATATGACGAGGGACTTAATTAAGAAACTTTTAACAAAGACAAGAACTATTTTAAAATATTAATAGAATCAGGACTAATTTGAGAATAACTTACGATGACATGGACCAATTTGATGGTTTACTCCTTTTTTAAATAATAATGTCTACATTTCACACTTAACATGTAACTCACCAAAAATGCTAACTATTTTCCTCCTAAAAACTTATCAAAGAAAAAAAAAAATCCTAATAAGCAGTTTTGGTATGCATCACACACCACAAACTTGAGTTGGTTTGGTAGTGTCGACTTGAAACCTTGAAGTGTGTTACAATTTAAAAAATTTAATAAAATTTTAAGAAATATTTATTCGCCGCAACTCTAAATCTAGTATGAATTAAAAAGCTGTATCATAAAATGCATGCTGAGTTGGTGATGGCATAAAAATATGGAAACATTTAGTCTTGTCTATTTTCTTCATCATCTCATGTGTTGAGATGTACTCGTAGTTACAGTCTAATGGTTGATTATGAGGATGTTTTATGCAGATGTCTGAGTTCGATCCATGCTTTCCACCTTCCTCCCTCCCGGAGTGTGTGGCCACTAGACCGTTCTTCTATAAAAAGAAATCATGGTTTTGAAGTGAGGTGAATGAACTCAACTTCATTCATGAATTATAATAGTACTATGAGATATGCAAGTGATTCTTTTCTGAGAAAATCTGTCTGTTGAAAAAAAAGGATTATGTATAAGAGTTGTTATCTGATTCTTCTCTCACATTAGTGGACTTTTCATATCACAATGGACTCTCTGCTATCTGCATTGTATTGAACTGCTGCAATTTCATGAACTCCTATTCAATTATCTTTGCCTTTTGACATGTGGCTCAACATTGACATCTCACAAGTTCTTGTTTCATTACAAAATAATGATAGAAATCTAATAAAATATTGTGTTACTCATGATTATGAGTATATTTTGGAAAAAATATTAATTAGTATTTGACCAATGAAAAGATTTCACATTATTCATATCTTATAATGTGCATTAAAACTTTTTGAATTGCCATTGTAATTGTAGATTTGATAGTGGTGGTTATAATGAATTGAATGCCAATGTACAATAGAGGAATCGGTGGCTCCATGTTCATGCACCGGTCAATATCAACTACAAATATGGTTAACCTCCTTGTAAGGCAAGGTTCTTCAACCTTAACGGCCCAATTTCATAAAAAGGAAAAAAATAATAAGATTTCAAGAATAAAAATTAATTAAATATTGAAGACCAAAACTATTGAAGACAGAAAAAGAAATTAGAGAGTGGTTTTGTGTTCCTTCCTGGTATTGGTTTTTGTGAAAGTGGTATTGCTGAGGTGGTTGGTTTGGTTGGACTAAGAAAGGATTGATTGCATTCCGAAATTTTGCAGCATAGCATTGAACCTATTCTGTGTTTTTATTTCTTTCCATGAATGACACCTAATATTTTTTTTCCAATTTCCAATAAAACCACTTTCTTTTGTCTCACGACAACATTTTGAATTTACATGACATAAAAGTATATTCCCCCAATAAAACTGATTTAATGCTTCTTCCTTTTTTTGCGTTTTTTGCTCCTTAGGGAGTTTTTGACAACCAATGCTCTAGAACTTTTACTCTGTTATATACCTCTATGTGTTGTGTATTCTTCTTGTGCATTCCCTTTGTGACAACCAATGCTCTAGAACTTTTACTCTGTTATATACCTCTATGTGTTGTGTATTCTTCTTGTGCATTCCCTTTGTGATTTTCAGCTTTTACTTGGAGTAGAATACTGTTTCTTGTGCTCATCATGCCTAGTCGTGTCAATCAGAGTAGTAAGTTTACTTCATCCCTTTTTCATTCTATTTCATTTGCCTTTAAGTTTCACTCTTGCTTTGTGTTTCTTGTTATTAATTGCTCTCTTTTTTTCCTGCATGTATTGTTGTTTGATTCTTCAATTCTTAAGTTTTCAAGTTTGCTGCTTTAATTGATCATAGGATTATAACTTTAACATAACAGTGTTTTTTTTCTTTCTTTCGATGGATGTTGTATATCTTGTGGCATGCTTAGCAAAAACACTTTAGCTTATAACTTGTTGCAATAAGGATCCTTAGTAAGAATAAGAATAACAAAGAAAATATTGGATCTAGTACTAATTGTGATTCCTTTATGAACAAAGAGTTACTTTGCAAAAAAGAACTTTTTTCATTTTCTTTGGTGGAGGAAATGAACATGCATGATGCTTGTGCTAGATTGCAAGTGATAGGAGTTGTGTTGTGTGTGATATGTGAGATTTTTTGTTTTTATCCAACCCAAGAACCGACTAATCGGGGGAACAATCCCACCATCCAGTTGCAGGGCCGCAATTAAAGTCGAAGCAAATCTCCATTTGGACATGAAATGAACATGTATGATGCATGTGCTAGACTGCAAGTGATAGGTGTTGTGTGTGATATATGAGTTAGATAGTGAATTTTGTTTAAGGGTTATCTTACTATGATATGATAATAATAACTTGGAACAATCATGTGTGCATGTGGCTGATTTAGATATTGTGAATGGATTTTCCAGGTGATGTTGAATTGTATCCTGGGGGTTCTATGGTTACCGGGGGTAGGGCGTACACTATTAGTGATGTGCACTGCTCTCCTATAAAGCGACCTCGAATCAGTGTCCCAATTAGCTCTGGAGCTCTTGAGCATGAGCAAGATCTTAAGCCTAGTATCGAGGTCCTTCCGGATGAATGTCTCTTTGAGATATTCAGACGGCTTCCAAGTGGCAAAGAGAGAAGCTCAGGAGCCTGTGTATCAAAAAAGTGGCTTTTGCTTATGAGCAGTATTTGCAAAGATGACATTGAATCTGATGTAGAAACAATCTCTTCAGATGAGAGTGATGAAGATGCTGAAGGTGATGGCTACCTTACAAGGCGTTTGGAAGGGAGGAAAGCCACTGATGTAAGGCTTGCTGCTATTGCTGTTGGGACCGGTTGCCGTGGTGGACTTGGAAAGCTATCTATCAGAGGAAACAACTCGACTCGAGGTGTTACAGACCACGATCTCTCAGCAGTTGCTCGTGGTTGCCCTTCTCTCAGATCACTTTCACTGTGGAATGTGTCTTCCATTGGTGATAAGGGCCTTTGTGAGATTGAAGAAGGATGTCATATGTTGGAGATGCTGGACATAAGCCATTCTTCGTCGATCACCAACAAGGGTTTGATTGCAATATCTGAAGGTTGCCCTAACTTGACAACCTTAAACACTGAATCATGCTCTATGATTGGAAATGAGGGTCTGCAAGCTGTTGTAAAGTTATGTCCCAAGTTACATTCAATCTGTATCAAGGATTGTCCTCTTGTCGGAGATCATGGTTTGTCTAGCTTGCTATCATCGGCTTCCAACTTGTCAAGGGTAAAGCTTCATAATTTGAATATTACCGCTATTTCTCTGGGTGTTATTGGCCATTATGGAAAAGTGATAACGAATCTGGCTCTAAGTGGTCTTCGATATGTAAACGAAAGAGGATTTTGGGTCATGGGTTTTGGTGAGGGTCTACAGAAACTGGTGGCACTTACTATTACTTCCTGCGAAGGGGTAACCGATAAGAGCATCGAAGCCATGGGTAGAGGTTTCCCAAACCTGAAACAGATGTGCCTTCGAAGGTGTTGCATTGTATCCGATTATGGATTGGAAGCATTTGCCAAATCTGCAATATCTCTCGAGACCTTGCAGTTGGAAGAGTGTAACAGATTCACCCAATGTGGGATTTTATATGCCCTTTCTATCATCAAAACGAAGTTTAAATCACTTACACTTGTGAAGTGTTTGGGAGTTCAAGACATTGATGTGGAAGTATCTATGCTTTCACCTTTCAGGTATCTTCGATCTGTAACCATTCGAAACTGCCCCGGTTTCGGCAGTGCTAGCTTGGCTGTGATCGGGAAATTGTGTCCCCAACTTCAGCATGTTGATCTGACTGGACTTTGCGGCATAACAGACGCTGGCCTTCTCCCACTTTTGGAGAGTTGTGAAGCTGGACTTGTCAAGGTAAACCTTACAGGTTGCTGCAACTTGACAGACAACACAATTTCCAACTTGGCCAGGCTACATGGTGGAACTCTCGAAATACTAAATCTCGATGGATGCCAGAATATTACTGATGCAAGTTTGGTTGCAGTTGCAGACGACTGCCTCTTGCTGAATGATTTAGACATTTCAAAGTGTGCAATTACCGATGCAGGCATAGCCGTTCTCTCTGGTGCTGATCATCCTAGCTTGCGAATGCTCTCTATGCCTGACTGTTCTGGTATATCACACAAGTGTGTGCCTTTCCTGATGAAATTAGGCCAGGCGTTGTCGGGATTGAATATTAAAAACTGCAATACAATTGGTAGCAATGCAATTGAGTTTCTCATGGAGAATTTATGGAGATGCGATATTCTGGCCTAATCATGATAGAGCTGCTGAATAAGGAAATGATAATTTATTACTCTTATCAAGTTATTAATAATGAAGTAGCAGGTGGTAATATTCAGCATACTTATTTTGGCTGATATGACAATCAAGTGTGGATTAGCGGCGCGGTTTGTGGACTCAGTTGTTTTCCAAAGAGCTTTGGTTTGTTCTTTCACTAGCCCTTTTTTCGCAAGCATTTTTAATACACAAATGCTTGTTTATTACAACCCCTTTTGGCTATAGTTTCATGAGAATACAGTTGCCGAGTCTTGGTTGATTGTATCCACTCTAGATCGCACATTGCTTGGGTTTTACTTTGTATCATTGGAAGGCTATTCTGTTTGTTTTAGGTTTATTTCATATATTTTTTTCATTTTTTTTTAATTGTATAAGAATCAAGCGTGTTAAAACGCCTGAATTCTAAATAAAGGGTTAGCTTATTTTGCTTATGTTTTCTCAGTGTTGTTTTGTTTTTGTAGGTTTCTATTGTTTATGAATTGTATTATGTTGTTTTGTAACTTGGTTATTAGTGCTAAGTATCTTATCAATGACCAATCTTTGTCGGGTAACCTGACTAACCACCTTCCGGAGAGTCTCCCCTCCCAACCACATTTTTTCTATCTTATGAATTGTACTCTGCAGACTACTTTGGCTATTCTATGATATGATTTGTGTATGCAGGGAAGGTAGTTGCTAGTGTTGTAAATTTTGGTTATATTTTAAAAGTTTCAAATATTATGTTCCATATTTTAATTAAGAAATATAGAAAAATATTTTACTAGAAAATTATTCTCATATTATTAATTATATTGTTTGACTTGGTCTTGTACCCATGTTTTAATTCCAAGTTTTTGTAACCATTTTTCCTTTATACCTCTTGAATGTGGCAATAATATAGTTTTCTCTAAAGATAACGGTCACTTAACTAGCTTGTTCCTATTTATATGAAATTAGTGGCCATGCTATTATAATTTTTTGATCACACCTATCCTTTCTGAAAAATATAGAATGCCATTTTCTTTTCTCATAGTTTTTTGACTGAACATTCACGTACATAAGAAAAAGAAAGAATAGTTTCACCTCTCTTAGAAATCATTTTTCTCTCCTCCACTATCGAGTTTGTGGGTTACATCTCATGTTATCTTTGAGATAAATTTGAGTTGTTCTGTCACCTCCGGTTATGATTCATATCGGGGAAGAACCTGTTGTATCCTGGGAGGATATGCGCTTTTGAGGCGGATAAATCCTTAAGGACGGTGACTTCGTCACGCCTCAGGTTATCTATCGGTTTACTCTTGTGTAGGTGTCCTATGACGTATTGGTGGAGGATGTTGATAGAACTATGTCAGCAGCCAAATTATACAACAATATTAAGCAAAGCTAAGTTTACTTGTTATCGCTCTTGTTTATTCTCTTTAATATTTAATTGATGCTTATATTTATATGATGATTATTATTTATAGAGATAATTTTATGCCTAATTTTACAACAGCTAGTATCTATCTACCTACCTTATGACTTGGTAAAATAAAACGGGAAGCCATCTAATATATATATATATATATATATATATATATATATATATATATATATATATATATAGAGAGAGAGAGAGAGAGAGAGAGAGAGAGTCAGGATCCGTTGACACCAGGTGTTGACACCAAATCCTAGCCATTCATTTCTTTTAATCTAATGGTCCAAATTTATTTCCTTAAAAACATCACGTGAGTTTGATCACACCATCTAGGTCATTGCATTTTCCCCAATCTATGGTTCTTGCTCTCTTCTGTACGGTCTCAGCAATCTTGATGCACCTTGCTTTCTTTTATTTGTGTAAACCATTAGGTGTCTGTAACGATAAGAAGGTTTTTCATTTTTTTGTAATCAATCATGATGATGACGATCATCATTCAAGGAACTGCATTATTTCTGCTTATAAGATTATTATTGAAGATGTGTGAATATAATTTAACATTCAATATGTGGCAACTATTTTCTTTCCATCTTGCTGTAATTGAAAATTATCCATGTTGGAAAGCATTATCGAAAAGGGTAATGGAGAAATAGAAAAAAATAAAAGAGCAAAGGGGGTGGTCAATCAAAAGCTTAATTAATTAATTAATTAGCATCATATTATTTTACTTGGATGGGACAAAATTGGTTATAATTGGAATAGTCAATGGAATTAACCATGAATCCGTGCCAAAGCGAGATGAACAATTGGATTCAGTAAGATTGAAGGAGAAGATGTTTGAATCAAGGCGAAAATGCAAGTGGATTCAGTCACGTGATATTATAAGTGAATAAATTTGAACCATTAGATTAAAAAAAATAAATGGCTAAGATTTGGTGTCAACGAATCCGTCGACACCTAATATCAACGGATCCTGACTCATATATATATATATATATATATATATATATATATATATATATATATATATATATATATATATATATATATATATATATATGATCAAGAGGTGGGAAGAACTCACATTGCAATTTGTCATATTTCACAATAGTTCCTTCCAATAAAATTTATATTTCTTTTAAAGTAAAAAATACAAATTTTATTGAGCGAGTCAACATTTTGGCCCTTGAAATTATTAGGGTGGACAATTTGGTCTTCTAAATTTATGAAATGACAAATTAGTCGGCGAATTAGTCATTGAAATTAAAAGTTGTCAATCATTTCAATCTATGTGTTATGTAATAGGGTGAGAAATGCTTAATTGACATAATGTTCAGTGAATGCTCATTGGAGTTTGTGTCTAGAAATTTATTTGAACTTCTGTTAATCGCTCTGGTATAGATAAATTAGAATTGTTTGAATGAAGTGATAGATCATAGATGTCATAGATTACTTTATCAGTTATGTATTTTGGTGATACACTAAAAATTATTTGACGGTCTTCAATGTCAAATATTATTAGATTGATTTAGAAGACTAAATTGCCTGATCTAAACTTTCAAGTATTTTGATGATTGACTCTAAATTTGTTTCCAAATGTTATATGTAATATGAATTAGAAAGCTGTGTCATATGATGCATGGTGAGTAGGTGATGGCATAGAAGTATGGAAACGACTTGTCGTGTCTATTTTCTTCAACATCTCATGGTGTTGAAGTGTCTAGAAGTTATAGTCTAGTGGTTGGTTGCGAGGATGTTTGATGTTGATGTCTGAATTTGATATTAGGTTTTCACATTTTTTCGTTCCAGAGTGGGTGTGACAAAAAAAAAAACCTTCAATTTTCATGCATATTAGACTTCCATCATCGGAATCCTAAAACCACTTAGCATTGATGAAGAGTCCAATATGCATACAAAATTAAGTTTTTAAGCGAAATGAAACTTGCGTTTAAGATTCCGTGTGACCTGAAATCAACGGACAAAACACATTAATTTAACATCAACACCTCTAACATAATTACTTGATAGAGGAAGCATTGTGACTAATGTTAGACAACTTCATGGAACAATTTGATATTTCGTAAATTTGGAGTCCAAAATTGTCGAACACCTACAATTTTAGGATCCAAAATAGTAGTTTACTCAAAAAAAATCATGGTAAATGAGCATTGACTTTCCCTACCCCACGTCACAGCCACTCTTTCAATGATGAGAAAGGCATCATCATTCATTACATACCCATTCATGTTCTTGGTGACCAAGGTCATGGATGCTCATGTCAGTGTTGGAACTTGGGGTAGTTGCCCATACTCCACAAAGGAAAATTTGCATCAGAGTTTACAAAAATAAAAAGTACAAAGGTACACAAGCAATAATGTAAGTATAGAGAAATGCTTAAGCAAAGGAGAGCAAAACACTATAAGAAAATCATTGTACCAACACTTTTTACTTTTTTGCTGTAAGATCTATTATAGCAAGATATGCAAGTGATTCTTCTCTGAGAAAATCTGTCTGTTGAAAAGAAGGATATTTATTGTATTGTATAAGAGAGCTGTTATATGATATACTAGTACTATTCATAATATCTTTTCCTTGAGTGACCATTTTGTCCTGCTTAAGCAAGCAAAATGTGGGACCTAATGCTCTCACATTGGACTCTCCAGATCACAATTCACAACAACTATGGACTCTCTCTCTGCATTGTATTGAACTATTGCTGCTGCTTGTACCATACCAGGGGTACCCTCTTCAATTATCTTTGCCTTTTGACATGTGTCTCAACACTGACATCTGACAAGTTTTTTTTTCATTACAAATAATAGTAATAATAGAAATCTAATAAAAGATTGTGCTATTCATGATTAGGAGTATATTCTTTGGAAAGAATGTTAATTAATATTTAATCAATGAAAAGATTTAGCATTCTTCATATCTTATAATATGCATTAAAGTTTTTAAATTGTGATTGTGGATTTGTGGTTGCAGATTTGATAGTGGTGATTATTGTGATTTCAGACATTGCGACTGTTGTATAATATATTTATGGAGTATGTCTTTTTCAATGAGATAAATAATATAATAAATAAAAACATGGTGAACATGTTTGAGTTACAGAAACAGTGTGAAGATAACATGAGTTATGAATGCTTTCGATAACTAACAAAATTGATCAGCATTTCAGCAGATTCTGTGGAGTGGGGTCTTCTCTAGTTTGCAGTAATCTTGACATGATTATGATTATGTATAGTACACAAAAAACATTGAAACGACACCACTTGTCCAATCTCTCATCCTATCCCTGCCTCATTCATTCATTATATTATATTTTTCTGCCAAAGCTGTGCATGTTTTCACCTACCTTCAGAAAATTATAATATCATCCACAAAAATTAAATTTGATCTCTATGGACCGTTTTGTCTTTTTATGTACCATTGAATACTGATAAAGACACAAGAAATTAAACTTAGTATAGTTAGTATTGAAAAATGAATAACATTTACCAATAATTCAACATCTATTGCATTTGAGGGACTAAAATACCCTTCATTCCAATTTTAAACACTAAAATGTTTATCTACTCATCTCTGTCCTTTCAAGAGCTGAACATGTTACTAAAATGGTTTTGTTGGAAATAGATACCACCAACAAGAATTAAGGTCAAAATCTATGTTTGGTTCTTCAATAACATTAATGTTTGATTACATATTCGTAAGAGGAGTTGAACAATAAATTTTAAGTATAAAAATTATGTTCGAATCAAAAACTATTCGTTATTACTTCAAGTTAAAATCAATTTTAACGCCTTGAATTGAAACCAACCATACACAAACTAATGGCTGATAATGGAAATCTTTGTCCACTAGTAAAATGAACTACCAAAATCATTGGAACAGTAACAAGTATGCTGTATATGATGCCAAATTAGTATACTTATTCAATACAGTGGCTCTTTTGGATAGTAAATACTGATTGAAATGACCTGATTTATATACTTGAATTTGTTTATTTGTACTTTGTAATAGTGTAGAGGCAAATGAACACTGTATACATGTAGTATTTAATAGTACTTCTAGAATTAAATTATTATTGAGTACTGGTGCTGAGAGCCATAGGGAAAATGACCAAAAACTCAGAGCCACTCCTTGTATGATGACAAAAGAAAGAGGGTGCAAGTACTTTCAATAATTTCAAAAGTTAGCATAGGGTAGTCAATTCAGCCAGCAAAAGATGAAAAGAAACTGTGATGACTTCAGTCATTCACCCTGAAAACCTCAACTCTGTGAGCTCACCTAGCTTCTATTTCTCCTAAAAAATATTCAAAAAACGCCAAATTAATTCTTCTTGGTTCTAGCTATTTGGTTCCCTTAAAACTTGATGAGATGCATTGAGCATTTTATTGTATCAATGATCAAAAGCAAACCTCTCATCATCCCTACTACTATTGCATATAGCCATTCCTTCCTTTCTCTTTCTCCCAAAATTTCTTCTCAATTCTTTATATTTCTTTCTCTTTTTTACACTCATGGATTCACCAAAAATACACCACAGCAGACTAAAAACTTCAGTTACTCTGATTCTCATAATTTTTCTTACCTTATTTGCTTCTAATTTAGGTACACATATCAATGTCCATATACTTTTTTTTTCTCTGTCAAGTAGAACATTCTATTGAGTACTCTTATTATGCTTATACCATTTTATATCTCTTGGCCTAACTCATGTTCTTGTTTGTTGCTTTTCATTGAACAGAAGGGTCACAAAATTTGAAGAAAGATCATAAAAGTAAGGGTCTTATAAATCAAAAGAAATCAGTATTGGGATCAAGACCTCCTAGGTGTATTAACAAATGCTTGAATTGCAGACCTTGCATGGCTACTTTAGTTATCTCTCCTCATCACAAAGTTGGTCAAATTCACAAAGCAAAAATAACAGCTGAAAAAGATGAGGGATACTATCTTATGTCATGGAAATGCAAGTGTGGTAACAAGTTCTTTCAACCTTGAAAGTTTTTATATAGCTATAAACTTTTGGGTAGATATTGTGCTCAAGATATAGTGGCATTGACATTCCTGTGTATATAGTTTAAAAGATTGAGCAATTCTTAGTGTACCTTGTTTGTAGTAATAGCATGAAATGGAACCAAATATAACAACCATGTCTTTTCCAAATAGCAGTTAATTCCAAACAAACTTGACTAGAAACTTGTTTGTTTGCTTTTAGTTCAAATTTGGTGGAGTGGAAAACATTGGTTGGAGGAGCTTATTGGGTTAATTAAAGTGAAATAGTTTGTTGTTGTTGTTGTTGTTATTTGTAGGAGCTCTGTGGTTTATTTCTTAGCATCAACATAAAACAAGGTTGGCCATCACACGTATAAAAACAAGATCTAGATATCTATAATTATCTCAAATTTTATTTTTAGTCCCTATAGTTATCTTGAATTTTATTTTGTCTTTACGTCGACGGTCAACCTTTTAGTCCCTGCAAATTACTACTAAACATGTTATTAAGTCCTTTTTAGAGACTAAAAAATATGCATTTTAAGAGTTATACTGAATTTTTTTGACTTTACGTCAACTTTTTAGTTCGTACAAATTACTAAACTACACAAGTTCTTATTAGACACTAAAAATACGTAGTTTTGTAATTTATAGGAATTCAAAAGTAGTTAAAAAAGACTTGAAACAAAAAACAACAAAATTTATAAAGATAGTATTGAAACTTTCGAGATAACTTTGGAGGGCCTGTGGGCAATGTGGGAGGTCTAAAGAGCAATTTCCATGGTCCATTAGCATCTCGGTTCTACACGGAGGGAGAACTCAATTTCAAATTCTAACGTAGACGCTTATGCTGGGAGGACACAATAGCTAAGCGGGACCAATAGCCCTAATTACAATGATTTACCAACAAAATGTATCAAACTTAAATCTTACAAAACATAATCCAGTCTAAACAATTTTGATCCCTAAACAACCCATTTGAGTTGTCCTGGTGGTATTGGCTTGAGACCTTGGAGTTTGATCATCTCAAAATCTTAAGTTCGATTTTCTCCGGTGTCAATTTCGAGGGGCAAGTTTGACTTCTTCAAAAAATATTTTGACCCCTAAATAAAAACCATTGCATTAGAGCTTGACCCCACTAAGCACCCCACGATATCCACAGTTTAAACATTTTGAACTCACCATGAGACTACTTTTCAAGTTTGTAGTAATAGCAGTATGTCCGATTTATCTCACCAAATTATTTTCTTAACTCTATTAACACCGAATTGGTACAATTTATTGTTTCTAATTATACTTTATACACTATCTGCCCAAACCAAAATTTCAATTTATTTTGTAAACAATTGGTTCGCTACAGGATGCATTGCAATCACACGTATTTTCTTTCCTTACCTAAGTAATCAAGCCATGCTATAATCTGCAGCGACACCCATTCCCGCATACACTGTTTCATAAAGTGCACGTTGCATTATGATGATAGCTAGAAAGCATGCCTATTCCAATTAACCTGGGGAGCAACTGCAGCTTTTAACGGTCTTTTGTTTAGATTTAGATTTGCGCCATATGCTCAGGAGTTGAATCAGAATGTCATTTGTCGAAGCAAACCAGAATCTGGGCTAGTCTCTGCCGGTCTCCAAATAATGCTCTCTAGTTTCGCACAGAGGATCTTGTAAAACTGCAAGGGTACAAATGGATGTGGTTACTGTCAATTCATACGCATGCACTTACAAATATGTAAGTACTTATAAGTACACAACATTTCAGGATATGGTAACTAGAAACTAACATGTTAGACAGGAATCACAGGACAATCAAACTTTTCTATAATTAAGTTCTTGGTATCAAATATGCACACAAAAATCAGTGGCTTTGAGGTAATATAATAGATATTATTTTGTTAAGATATTTTTATGGACCTGTAATGAGACTATCAAATGGAGAATAATATCGTATCACTCTAGGACACACTAAATGAAAATAAATTTCGACGTCGCATGATATTCCCAAGTTCCTCAAATCTCAAGGTAGCAAAGCCAGGTTCAATTCAATCATATAAAATTTGTAAAAAGAAAGCACAACAAAGAATACAGGATAGAAATAAAATAAAATATTAGAAAACCAGAAAATAAAGAATTATCACAATATCTAAATATTCCCCATCTAAATTCCAGCCCTGTTGACCACAACCATCAAACTGCCATGAACGTTGAAACACATTCAATCTACAGAAGTTGTGAATCTTGTGATTAACCCACGACCAAAATTCTATCAATATGCAGTATGACTAAAATAGCTAAATAAACTATGTTCCTATAATAATTGGTTTTTAGTGTAATGAGCAAATTAGCAGTCTTAAATGAGTTTTCCCCTCTTTTGACAAAGTCCTAAACAATTAGAATAGAAATATTGATAAGAAAAACACTGCATGTTTGTGTGCACAATTACAAATGCTCCTTCTTCCTATTAGCATATGTTATATTTAATTTTAGTGATGGCTAAAGCATAGCTTGAAAGTATTTTGGTTTTGAGATGTCAAGATGCAGATATATGTAAAATCAGCTAACCTTGTGATACTCCAGAGTATCCCCAGCTGCCTTTCGAACATCCACCATGAAAAGGGATGGTGCGACTTCAAACACCTTTTGTCAAGATACAATGATTTTAATTGGGGCCTCATACAGAAGGAAAAACAAATTCATATCACAAATAACATATACAACAAAAGCAAAAACGAAAAAAAAATTACCTCCAAGACCACTGAAAATTGTCCAACCTTATTTGAAGAAGCTCTTTCAATCCTCATCTTCCAGGACATTATTTTTAAAGAACCAATGGAAAAAAATGAAAGTCAGTATTATTACCATACATTTCCATTGGGATCAATATGAAAAATCTCTACCAAGTCTAAAAGATCAAACCAGCCAACAATCATGCATAGGAACTTCCTCCTTAAAATCCAAAGTGTAATTATGATACTATTTCTCGTTTCAGATGTAATTTGACTAATATGGCAGAATAGACAAGGGAGAGTAATTTAACTACGGCTAAAATGGAACTTTGCATAGACAACTGATGACAAAAGGATTCATCACAAAATTAGTTTCTTTCAATTATGTGGAGAGTAGAAAGTTCCTCTTCAGTCTCAATACCAGTTACTATCAGCTTAAGCATCGTCGGCCTAAGCATAACCCCACCTTTATTGTGTAAAGTATGCATCGCAGATTGATACCTTGTAATTGCGAGAATGGACCTTAAGAACCATTGATTCTGCAACAGCTTCAATAGATGAAATTATAACTTTTGCTGGTTTACGTGAAACAAAACGAGTCTGTCGTTTTACATAATCCTGTTCAAACAGCAAAAGAATATCATTAGGGGGAATACAATGCATCAGACGGCCTTGAAAAAGCAGAACGTGAACCAAGTTCCAAGAAAGCTAAATGATGTATTTGGTCTTATTCTATACCAAATACATTAATTACTCAATGAATCTAAAAAGTCAACTTTTTCTTATAAATAGGACCGGAGGGAGTAATATATAATGAATTATGTTCATGTTACATTAATAAGGCTCAATCATAACTTGAAATCATGTCCTCTAATGCCCGCCTAGGCAGGTGGATGTACCAGAAGTTATATATCATCCAAAGACAAAAAAGGGACCATGATATTGTCGTGCAAGAAAATGGAATGGATACAATACCTGATGCCTGTCAAATAGTGGTGAAAGATTCAACCCTTGTGATAAGGTTATCATCTCAAATGCATTCATTATCAAAGGACCTCCCTCGGTAATTTCTGACCGTTCAGAAACATATTGGTCCTGTAAGACAGTAAAAATTGTGAGTCTATCTCATATCAGAAAATGAGACACATGCTAACTGTGTCTAACAAGTGCAACATTTAAAATTGCTAAAAATGAGAATCAATGGAGCACAACTGGGTGAATACCAACCGGAATCTTATAGGTGTTGTCTTTAATACATACTAAGTACTACCCTCTTGACATGCCCTCATGTATGCCAACTGGCACGATACATTTTATAAGATTAAATGATGTTCTTACAATTTTTTATTCAAACTTCCTATCTACATAAAGAAAAAAAAATCCAAGAAGTAATTGATTTTCCTTCAAAATCTTAAATGATTGTATAAATGGCGTATAAAGTTGCTGAAGTGTTTTGATAACTAGCCTAATGCCTGCATTATGAAGTGAAAAAAATAGTTTTGAAAAATTTGACATATTTTATCTGAATGGCGATTGGACCCCCAATCAAAGTATATAACAGGAAGAAAAAAGGGATAAGGGCATAATGGAGAGGGGCAATTCTGTTACAGATGAAATGAGGGAGCTAAAAGAATGGACAGATGTCAAGAAGGGATTGGGCTGAAGATACATAGAAAAGAGAACGTTAATATAAAGAGGGAGAGTTATGGCGGTCATTATGAGACAGGTAATTATTAAGTTAGTTATGTATTGTGTGTGATTTGAATAAAAGGGTAACCACAGACTGTTGTGGATTATTCTGAAAGGTAGGAAGTGGTTATTTGGGAGGGAGAGACCAAGCTCTCGAATTCTTGGAGGGGAGAGAACCAAGACTCTCGAATTTCTTAGGATTCTATTGTAATATTACTATTAATTGATATATTACATTAAGAGGAGTGCTAGCAACACTCTCTTTCGGACACTCTCTCTAATACTCACTCTCTCATTAGTTAAGGTAAAAAAGGACAAACACATACATTAGCAAAATCGAGTTTTGTCTGTATAAATAAACAAAAGAACTAAAAAAAACAGCAGACCTCGATATCATCAAAAACAGCCTTAACGTCATCCAAATTCACTTGCTCATCTTCCCTGAGTTTGACAGGAGAATAGTTTTTCCGGAACCATGGATCTTTCCTTATTTCTTCAATTTTTAACCGCTGCGTTTATATAATTATATCATAAGTAATTATTTACCTGCTGCGTTTGTATAATTATATCATAATTAATTATGATGAATAGTATATTGAATTTGCAAGTTTTGCAGCAATCAGTAGAATTTCAAGCATATGTTATACATACATAAACTATGTATAAGAAAAAGCAAATTATTTATCAGAAAAAATCATGTTTGCTTAAACATCAAAAGTACATGAAGACCGAAATGGATCATAATTTGCATCCTTAAATAAGACCAAAATTTATGCTTATCTATTTTTTTGAATATTTGTAATTTTCATGTTCCCTAGATAGGAAATGAAGTAAAGAAAAATAATTAAATTGAAAGGGAATGGTTATTCCTGTTCAAAGTACATTGCATAGACTTTACATTTACATATGTAGTAGGAACACAGGGAATTGATTATAATAATGAAAATAATAATAATTTTTTTTTGAAGGAATAATAATGTATGATTAGAATCTATAATAAATGGTGACAAATGAATCGATCTACTTACTGTTTTAGGGTTAGGGTCCAAAATTTTATGTATAAATGTCTTCGCGCCAGCAGAAAACCAGACTGGGCAAACAAATTCTGCAGCACTGATCTACAAGTACAAATGACAAAAAGAGAAGTCAACAGCGAAATCAAGAGCAAAAGTTAACAGCTGACTATTAACCAGCAGAATGCTCCTCAAATGAACATTCAAGACACTAGGAAAAGGTACCTCCTAATGGTATCTAATAAGAAATATAGGAGGATCAATTAAGTTTTCACTATTACAAAGCTCAATTAAATAATGAGCATGAACATAAGAACAGAATATCTTATCCATTCAAAGTATACAATTCAGCATCTAAGGAACTACTATGGATGATACAAAAGATTAAAGTCACTAGACCTTTTATTCATTTTGGAAGTTTACAGTCACTAATGGAACTCTGTCGGCTTAGCAACTCAATTGTATTTGTATAATTATTTGTAAAGGAAGTTGCCATGAATATTTTAATTACTAGATGAGTGTTAACATCCTTGTTTCATACAAAAGAAAAAAAAAATTGAGATTATTTTTTTGTTATGATAAGGATTGGTTCAGGATTTAAAATGCAAATAAAGAAGAGAAGTAAAAATGGTTATGATGCCACGTGTTGTAGATTAATTAAGAACTACAACACAGACTTTTGTTCCACTAGTTTTCTTTCATGTATAGTACATAAATTATTTGCATTTTCCTTCTTTCTAGCTCTTTTAGGTCTCTACTTCAAGATTATTAGGAAAAGGCAAAAATTACCCTTCTGAATAAGGTCGGAAGGTCTGCCTCCTCAAAAGGAAGATATCCAGCCATTAGAACATATAGAATGATTCCACATGACCATACATCAGCTGCTGCACCATCATAACCTTGATTGCTGAGCACCTGCGAGATATTATTTTAAGAAGAAACTGGAGCACATACAAATCATATGTTTGCATCATTCAATTAACAGAAAAATCAATTGTATATTAACTCATAAGTACGTTTCTTAGAAGAAACATGCAACTTGTCACACAGATAAAATTGCTACCTTAAGTGACTATCTTGCCTCGTGCTTACAAATTGAATATATCAATGTCTTGAAATGAGAAAATTACAACAATCATAATCTCAAATGATAAATGTATAAATAACGAACTGATCTGAAGATGACTCTCACTGGAAGTGATCAATGTCTTATTTTACACTGCTTCAAAGATTGACCAGTGTCCTTTGTTTATCTCTTTTAACATTTCAAATTTATTTCAATTATGTACATCCTCCTTTTCATAATATCTCTCTCATAGTCTATTCCATTTCAGGTTCTAGCTAAGCTCAGAAAAAACTGTACAACGCACAGGACATCAATAGTATTGATCTATTTCATCCCCAATTATTTGTCCACGACTAAAATTGATGCGGAGAATTGTACAAGCTCAGAATTATGTGCATCCAGAGGAATATGAGCAAAAGATTAACGCATTAATTAAGAACGGCATTAGGATTGTGTCTGTGTGTAATCAATTTTACCTCAGGGGCAACATAATTTGGGGTCCCACATGTGGTGTGAAGAAGCTCGTCGCCCTATAAGAGAGAGGTGGATAGAAAAAGGAAGACATTAGTTCTGCAGCTTCTGCTATCTCAAACAATTAATATTCAAAGACAAATGAACAACTACATGCCAATGGGATAAAACCAATATATTATTTTCTGTCACCTTTTATAAGTAAAGTAGATTCTTACCTGCTTAGTCAATGCACTCAATCCAAAGTCAGAAACCTTCAAATTTCCATAAGCATCAAGAAGAAGGTTTTCAGGCTATTAAAGGAAGAACAAAAATTATTAAGATAAAAACTTAACTAGGTTAAAATAATTACAGCAAAAACATTATAAACACCAGATATAGTATTTTGTCTTTCACCTTCAAGTCTCTATGGTACACGCCCTTTTTATGACAATGAGCAACAGCGTCTATAAGTTGTTGAAAGTAGCGCCTAGATTCATTTTCAGAAAGCTTTACCTGCTGAACCTACAGATCCAGAATAGGTGTAATAGTAAACATAAATATCTGCCTCGTCAATGCTGACTAGTTCAAAAAGTCAGAGTTGGGAACTATCTAAGTGTAGAAGAATTGACCTCTATAAATCTCGTAACATATAAGCATGAAAATTCTTACAATTTTATCATATAATTCCCCTCCCATTACAAACTCCAGAATTATGTAGATCTTGGTTTGGCTGGCCAAAACCTAAAATTTGTAAGCAATGTGAGAAATACAATTTGAAAAGAAAGAAAGAAAGAAAGACAATGAAACTCCTGATGTATTCAGATAACTATGCGTACCTCATGCAATCTGACTATATTCGGGTGCCTGACGATCTTCATAATGGATATCTCTCTTTTAATCTGTAACATGTTTCAACTTTCAAGTTAGAAAAGCAAATAGCAAAAAGGTGGAAAGAATTACGATAAGCATTGAGTATAACAAACTACATCATTATTCTGCATAAATACAGAGCCAGGCACATAGAGATATAAGCAGGACTTGACTTCAGATGCAACATAAGATTCACTAACAGGCATCATCATGACAAAATGGTTTTTTAATTTTACTGGATGAAAAGAATCATAAGTTTTGTAGAACAATTACACACTATCATAACAACGACACACTAGAATCGTTTCGCGTTGATTTATAATAACTTCACAGAAACAGCAGTGAAATAACCAGAATCAGTGAAATAGAATCCCATCTTAAATTATATTTTGAAACTGTAAGGAGTATGCAATGTAAATAGAGAAAAGAAAAGAACAATTTTATTGATTGATTGACTAAAGTCTAAAAATCAAACGGGACAGAGAGAAAGATTTTTCCCCCCAATATTTTCCCTTCACGAGGGTATTTTCCTTACTCCTGGGGTAAGGAACGCCCCCCATTTATAAGAACAACTATATTGACCAGGGCTAGACATCTACAAGAGGCCCAATAACATATCTAGTACAGGCCAATACCACAGTGTTGTCGATGGCAGATGGCGGACCGCGGCGAAGAGCGAAAATTCCGACATACCAGCCAACATATGGCACCACCATATCTGACCATGGCACTGCGGCGCCGATGCCCTTCACAAAATTGGCAATGGTGGAAAGCCCAAAACCTGCCACCGACATCCGCCATGGCCAATATTTGACAACATTATTACCATCTAAGAATTTGGGTTGACTTAGACACAACCCCAAAAACTAGCTCACGGGGTGACAGTTTACCCCCAGTTATAACCACTATGTTGGTCATGTCACTAGTAAATGTGGGATCTCTAACACCTATTTCTCTTGAAAAATGACTTGAAAGATCTCCATACTCTTTCTCCCCTTTGTTATTAATCTAACTAATCTTCTCAAAATTAACCAACTACTTCATCTTTCCTCCGTTTTTCCAAGAAAATACCTTTCTGTCCTACTCCTTACAGAACCTCACTAGCCTAGACATGTTCTCGTAGCTGTATTACCTTAACTCAAATGACATGTAATTTCATCATCTAGCTTCTTTGTTTTGCCTTATAATGATTCAAAAAAAACACTTATGTTTAATGGAATGAGCATTCCTGCAATCGACCGGATAGTATTTCATAGCAAAAGTGATTGAATGCACAGTGAAAAGTTGAGTAGCTATCCAACCGTTGAATCAGCTATGGAGGGTGGTTTCAACATGCAGATGAACCGTTGATGACTAGTCAAAACATAGGCCGGTCACTGCCCACCCTTCGAGCATTCCCATAGCTCTATGCCTACGGCATAAATGATAAATGAGCTAGGAACTAGGGTGAACACCAGGAAATTTCCTTGTTAATCTTACTCTAGAAACTAGGCAAACACTTTAACTTCATCGGCAGTGTAGGTTTCAGTCGTCGTAGTTTCTAGTATCGACACAGACGGTAGGAAATCTCTATAAGATCGAAGTCAGTGTCCAAGACAAGTCTAGTTTTTATGTCTAATTTAATTTACTATCATTTATTTTGATTAGAAACTTAATTTAGTAAAACATTACAAGAAAGGCATAACCTCATACTAACAAATATGAACCAAAACATAAAGATAATTAACAAATACACTTAAAATTGAATGAAATATTTCCCTTATAATTTTAGAAAGGAAAAAAAGAATGGAACCTGTTCAACCATTCTGTGTTTGAGAATGGTAGTTTTAGCCATGACTTTAATCGCGACACTTTCCCCTGTTTCAGAGTGTTTTGCAAATTTGACCTTAGCGAATGTACCTTCACCAATTGTTCTACCAACTTCATACTTTCCAATCTTTCTCCTCACTTTCTTCATTATTTTTTCAACGCTCATTTGTGACCAATTCGCAATTCGGAGAGAGTTGAAATGACCTAGAAACACGAATTGATTAGCGAATTTTCAACGGAAATTGTTAAGGTGAGTTTCTGCTAGCTCCGAACTATGAGAAGAAAAATAATCTGGAACGCGATCCTTAAAAAGAAAAGTAGAGGTTGTGGTGTTTGATGAAGAAGAGAGCAGAGAAAAAAGAAGAGGATCGGAGAAAGAGTTGAGGTGAGAACGGAAATGGAAGATTCTAGAAAAACTGAAAGGTTGAATTGAAGTGAAGCTTCAACAACAAACAACAAGAGACAGAAGAGTACAGAAAGAACAACCGTAAAAATAGATTCACGGTATTTCTATTTGTTTCCGGCTTGACAATTTCGGACACTTTTTTGTTTGTTTTTTTGAAGAATTTTTTTTTTTTACAAAAATAAATGATATTTATTCATTTAAATTAATAAAATATAGATATAATAATATCATCAACATCTCTAAAAATGTAAATGATGAATTAAAGTGTCTATAAATAATATGATAAAATCTAAATCGTCATAATACTCATGTTTTCGGATCTGCAACGGTGACGCTCGAATCATTGATCAAATTTGTGATTGATTGAAGATAATCTTCAATATGAATCAAATGAATACCGCGACAAGACGTGAAATTAAACACACAAGACGACGAACAACACAATACCTCACTCAGACGACGAAATCACAAATAAAAAAAAAACTTGATATATGTGAAAATCACTTATTTATATTGAAAAAAAAGAAAAAAAAATGATACAAAAGTGATTCTAAGTCAACAAAATGATCTAAAATCATTGTTTACCACTTGTCACGTAGCATGACACGTGTGATAGTGTCACGTAAATAGTTAAATGTCACGTCATATTGACTAACAGACGAAATTTAGAGAAAAAATTGACTAATATTTAACAATTTTGAAGGTTTTGTAGTTTTACATGAGAGTTTTTGACAAAAATTACCATTCTAAAAAATTGCATATTCACTCATATTTTTTTATGTACAACTTATATTGTTTATTGGATAGTATTTTTAACGAGCCCTTGTAGAAGTACAATATTTGGGTGGGGTTGGGGGACCGGTGTCTCTATCCAGCGGTTCAGCCTAGTTGACATTATAACATTTTGGAATCTTATGGATAACGATGAATACGAAAGCAATAGTATCGTATTTGTACTTACTTTTATTTATTTATTTATTCAATTAAGTACACGAATATTGCATTTAGCTAACCAAAGAAGGGATTACATTGTTGGCTGCTATTCAGCAATAATAAACTACAAAGCATGTTTGGAATGACGTTAGTTTTTCCAAAAGCACATCTACAAAGCATGTTTAGAGGTTGGTAATGCTTTTGTCGTGATTTTGGAAATAAAAACGTGGATTACAACTGTGTATCCACACAGAAGTAGTATTGGCAGCACGCTAGATTGTTGTGAAGCTCCTAAACGTGTTTCTATAAATGTAATGTTGACATTGTTTCTTTGAACTGTCATTCTATTTTCCTTAGTTTAAAAGTGACATTAAAATTATATGACCAAGGTGAGCATTAGGAAACAGAACTTTCCCAATATCTATTGAGATGGTAAAACCATTTTGGAGTCCACGTATACTCCATATATAACAACAATCAGTTCTTGGAAAAATTTACCTAATTAAAGTAGATGCAATTCAACTAACTATTCTAAATTTGATACCTATTTATTTACACCATTAATCACCTTAGAGTTGTATACCCTACTGGATAGGTTTTTTGTGCATCATAAAAGCAGCTGAAATAAAGTACCAATATGGAAAACAGAGCTAGAAGGAATAGCATTATGAAATTATATATGACCCTTCAAAAAGTGATTTTTTTTAATGCAAATGCCTGAAGTGTGAACTGTATTTTTGCTAGCTCTTGAATATGTTTCAGAGCGAGCATTTGGAATTACTTCAACAGCACAATGAGCACGAATGATTCATCCAAACTTGTGTAAGAGACAACATAACACAAGAACGCATGACATGACGCACCAAAAGCAATAGATATAACATTTTTAAACCGAATGGAGTTAAATGTGCAAATTGCAACAAACCAACGCAAACGAGTAACATGGGGGATTTTGACTTTAAAAATACATTAGCAAATCAAATAATATTAACAAATTCCTTTAAAAAATATATATAGTTCCAAATTAAAACGTGTTTATGTTATTAGTAAATGAGTTAAGGAATTATTTAAAATTGTTTGTTAGTGTTGTTGTGCCAAAGTGAGTACTAATAGAAGTCTCACATTTAATAGTCGGAAGAATAAGGAGTTCCCCCCTCCCTCTTAGTCGTTGAAAGATTAGGCGAGTGTTATTGGAGTAGAAAAAGGGTTAATCAATTCTTTCTCAAGTACACTGAAAAGTATATGGATATTTAAGACATTAGACTGAGTTAAAGCTCATCAAAATTGGACAATGAGACATTGAACTCGGGTTTCATGTTTATGGCGCCAATAACCACAAAAAACAATGAGTAAAAAGACGCATTTTGAAAAAGGTTTAACGCGTTGGACCTTATCGCGGATCATGACCATAACACATGAACACACCAATTGATTTCTTACAAAGTCCTCCTTGCATATCTTCACAATCATCCTATAGAGGGAAGTGGGGCTTGTTCTTTCCTACCAATAGTGACCCCTTGATGATTTAACATTTGCCAACACCACCAAAATAAATATGTTGACTCTCAATATCCAAGGTTTTGACGAAAATCAAATTGAGATGAATATCGTGAACATGTCTAGCATTTTTCAATTGAAGTTTACATTCAATACTGGTTTCAACCCAAACATACATCATCATGCCAATAACTTCACAAACTCCTTCATTTCCATTTTTACCGTGCCAAAATCACCAATATTATAAGATGAGAATAAATTACGTTCAGGGGTAACATGATATGAGTCTCTCGAATCAATAATCCAAGTTAAATCATCATGCTCTATTTAGGGAAGGCTTAATTGAATCTTTTGTCCTCTAACTTATTTGTTGTTTTCAATTTGGTTCCATAACTCTAAATTTTTCCTTTTCGGTCCCTCAAATATACCCCCGTCAGTCAAATTGATCCAGGTCTGTTAACTTTAACTCCAAATGTCTACGATAGACCAACATTATAAATGGTCCACCGTAGACCTTATTAATTTTGTTAATTTTGACCCTTTGATTTTTTTATCATAAAGGAGACCATTGGATCATTTAGATCTATTATATCTTACGATGTACAATCAATAACTTTTTTTTTTCTTCCAATGCTTCATCCTCTTCCTCCCCCACATCATATCATATTCACCATCATCTTTAAACCCATAAATCCTAAAACATAAACTTATCAGAATATACAAATCAGTAATCACAAAACACACATAAACCTTTCCCTTTCATACTCACTGCAATTTCCAGAAAAAAGACAAGAAAGAAAACAAACTCAATTCCTTCGAGATTTATGTTACATCCCTCTTGTTATCTCTATTCCCCAAAGCATAATAACAAAACAAACAAGAAGAAGATGAGGGAACGAACAACAACAACGTTGTAACTGGTATTTGTGACATTAATTTCCTGATTTTCAATAATCTCAAAATCAAAAATTTCTAGATTTTCATTAATTTCCAGAATTTATAGATCTTACTTTTTTTCTATTTCTTCATCCTCATCAATGCTTTCTTCATCACCCTCCTTATACATCTTCATCTAAAACTCAATCTCTGACGAGTTCTCAACCTTCGATTATGTCCACGTTTCGATCTCATCGCTCGTAAACGTCGCCGCCGCGATTCCAAATCTGTTTCCGTCGGAGCTTCCGCTGCTTACGTTTGGACTTTGGTGTTAATTCACGTCGGATCTTGTTAATTCACGTTTGGTATTGTTGTTGTTGTTCATGGATTCTTGTTATCCTGTATTTTGATTTGGGGTCATGAGATTTGTTGTTTTTGCAGAAGATTTTTTTTTTTATAGATGGTATAATTGAGGTAATGAGATTTGTTTGTTCCTGAATTCACGTTTGGTGTGTTTGCAGAAGAAAAAAAAAACAAAATTATAGATGGCATAATTGAGTTAATGAGGTCATGAGATTTGTTCCTGGATTCACGTTTTGTGTTATTGCAGAAAAAAATTCTTTCTTTTTTATAATTAATAATAGGATTCAATTAATTTGATTCAATCAATTCTTGCTTTTCATGGGCTTGTTTATTCAAATTATTTTGAGTTACACAAAATTTGAGATGATGAAGATGAAGAGGAATAAGAGGGAAGGAGAAGAAGAAAAGTAAAAAAATTTGATGTTGGCGATTCACCGTTACATACAATGAACCTGCAATCTAATGGCTAAAATCATATCTAAAATATTAGACATTAAAAATTAACGGAGTGGATCAATTTGACTGACGGAAGGATATTTGAGGGACCGAAAAGGAAATTTTTAGAGTTATGGGACCAAAATAAAAACAACAAATAAGTTAGAGGACTAAAGGTTCAATTAAGCCTTTAGGGAATTATCATCATAAACAATGTAAACATTACTATGATGTACATATACAATTCTTTTGAGTATATCAGAAGAATTAAAAAAGTTAATAGTTGTATTAATTGTTGATGTAGTTTTGCAATTTTGTCGTACATTAGAGATGGTTATTATTCGGGCTTCGGTCCTCTTTATAATAAAAAGAAAAGATGGTTATTATTTATTAATAATTTCATTATAGTATTTAACATAATTAATTAAAGGTATATTGCATTTGAAAGAGACCTTATATAAATGGACAAGAAATAAAAATAGAAAAGTTGTAATTATTTGGTTTTTCTGATTATTACTTTTTTCCTTTCCCTTTGATTAAAAAAAATCAAATTGGATTGGTTATAAACACCCATATGCTAAATGGACCTAATGCTACACTAACACCATCCATTTATTGGCACGTCAACATCCTTCGCTAACGATTGGACGACACCTTTATAGATGAACCAATAATGCATAATTTGTTAAGATATAACTATATTTTCAGAAATAAAAAGCAACCAATAATGCATAATTTGTTAAGATATAACTATATTTTCAGAAATAAAAAGCAGAAGGACAAAAATGGCTAATTAAAAATTATTCAGATATTGTTGCCAAAAGAAATTAATTAAGATCAAGTACTATTAAATATATTGTTAAATTTATCTTAATGTAATGTAATGCTATTGTAAAAGTTATTTATCCGATCAACTAATCACATATCATCATTTTTAAGGTCTGTTCAATTGGAAGTTAATGCAAACAACTAATATTTTATCTTTAATTTTTTATGATGTGTTTTATATGTTAGGGTTTTATTAACCAGTGTCATAAGACAATGGTTAAAGAAACTAAAAATAATAATTTTATATTAAAAACTACAATTTTCAAACTTTTAAAAAGATAAATTTATAACTTTTTACCACTTTCGAATACAATATTTTTATCATTGTTTTCTTAATCAATGTCGTAAGGACATTTTTTACCATTTTCTAATACTTTACGGCATAAGTTATCATTTCTCAAGAGCTTTTATATATGTTAAATGTAAAAAAAATAAAAAATAAAATCAATTATCATAGGATGGAGAAGTATAATAATTTATATTTCTTTTGAAAGAAAAACCCCAACCTATCAAAGAAGAAAAATAAACCAACGGCCCACAACATGGAATTCCCTGCCAGGGTCAGGCGCACAGAAACAGAGTAATACTGCTTGCTGATATCATATCATGAATTCATAATTGTTAACGAAATGACGTAAATACCCTCATAGGGACCCAAAAGAATCTCCACGGGCGGTCCTAAGCAAAAAACTATAAACATTTGTCCACACCCATTTGAACGTGACATCAACGATTCACAGCCTCAGCCGTCACCCTTAAAAAAATCTATCGACACTCTCTCTCCTCTTCAACAACCAGCTCTTGATTTTTTATGATTTTTTTCTATCACGCGGGAAACGAAACCGAATCCGTTCATCTCCACCGTCCATATCCATCTAACGGCCTCAAATCTCACAATTGGGTCCCATTTCACGTGACACGCTCATAATTGGAACCAAAAAAATCAACGGCCAAGATCAATTCATATCTTCTTCTATAAAACTCTATTGCCATTTTAGTTCTTCTCTAACCTAAACCTCTGAGTGAGTCCGAAAAATCTCAGATCAAAACCAGATTCGTCACCATAACCAAATTTACAACAATGCTTCTAAGAAGTTCTTCAACACCGGTTATGAATCCATGGATTCCACATACGAATTCAAAAGATTCATCTCCTGAACCTGAATTCCTTCACCGAATTCCAAAATCCAGATCTGTTACGCTCTCTGCTTCATCGTCGACGTCGAGTTCACGGTCACCGATTTCCGGTTCAGTGAGCAAAATGACTCGAGCACTGTCCGAAACCGATCTCTCATCGCAGTTGAATCGGAAGCCTCTCCACCGTCGTCAATTCGATGAAGATGAAGAAGAGAGCAGAACCGGAACTTTCGGTGCTCGTTCAAGAACGGCGTCGTTTAGTTCCGCGCTTTGTTCTTTAACCGAGTTGGAAGAAAGCCAGAGTGAAGTCGATGGTAGAGACGGTGGTTCGATGCTTGTTTTGGTTGAAGAAGGAGGTGGTGGTGGATTTGACAAAAACGACGGTGGAGTTTCAAGATTCGGTGATTCAAATCACGGAAATGATAGCACCGATTTGTATTACCGTACAATGATTGAAGCAAATCCTGGAAATCCACTTTTTCTTGGCAATTACGCAAAGTACTTGAAAGAGGTACGTTAGAACCTCAAAGTTTGTTTAACTCTTAATTACTATTTTAGGATATTGATTAGTAGTTGTTAATTTATGTTGATTTTGTTAATTGGAATCATTATAGGTTCGTAAGGACTATGTGAAAGCGGAAGAGTATTGTGGAAGAGCGATTTTGGCGAATCCAAACGATGGTAACGTTCTATCACTTTACGCAGATTTGATATGGGAGTGTCATAAGGATGCTCCTCGTGCTGAGACATATTTTGATCAAGCAGTTAAAGCAGCTCCTGATGACTGGTAATAATTCATTTCAAGCAAAGTTTCATATGCTAAAATTCTTGTAATATCTGAAAAATAATGAATTATTGAAATGATTCTTTTGGTGTTGGTACAGTTATGTTCTAGCATCATATGCACATTTTCTTTGGGATGCTGACGAAGAAGATGAAGAAGAAGCTGAAGCTGAAAAATCTTTTGGTTTCTTTAATAGAGCTGCTCCATCACATCCACCGCAGTTAGCTGCTGCTTCTTAAGTGCATGTTTATATTAAGATGAATTTGCCGAAATCACATTGAGCCACTAAACGGATATCTTTTGCATATCTTAGCTTGATTTTGACAAGCCACCGTGATACCGAGCCCTAAATTGCTGACCTTGTTCATATTAATTATGTTAATTAACCTTCGTATTAAATTTTTGGCCGATGAAAATAGCTGTAATAATGGTCTTTGTCTACCTTATCATCAATCAATGTTGAATCGTATATACAGGAATAAAAGATGGGGGATTTTACTTTTGATTGAATTGAATTGTCAAACTCAAACCTCTATCTTCTAATAGCATGCTTGTGTATGTATAGCTGTATTATGCTTGGTGTGTTTGGATTGAAAACGGAATTGAAAGAAAAATAAGTTGAAAGTGGAATGATTTTCTTAGGTGTTCTGTAAGGATGAAAATTGAAGGAAAGCAAGGTGGAACTTTCTTGCATTTGTTTGGTTGAAAAGAAAGGGAGGGGAAAGAAGGATGTATTTTTTTATTGACATAGACACCAAAATGAAGGGGTAAAAACGCCGAAAGTTGAGATAAATATAGTCAGGTTAAAAGAAAGATAGCAAAAAGGTGGTGGATGAAGTTAGTACCGAAATTTTTGGCAACTTTTGGCATGTTATATCAATCCTTAGATACCAAGGAGGAAGAAAAATGGGATTTATATATGGACTTATTAAGGGAGGGGAAAAATGACAAGAGGCTTGAATCAAGTGAAATATATTAAAGATGAAGATAACTTCGGTTCATGAAAAAGATACAAGAGATAGATGGAACAGTTATTTGTAAATTATTTAGTGAATGATATAAGTTCTTATTAGATTCTAATATGTTGGACATTGGAGAGAAGAGCTTATTTATACCTTCTATATCATTTGAGTCAAGAACAAGAGATAGTTGGGGCATGAAAAAGTCTTGAAGATTGAAACATTGATCGACTCAAAGCTTTATTAACGATATTACGAGGTCAAACAAAATATTGAATGAGTGGAAAAAATTCAAATAATAAGAACAAGGTTGATCTATAAAATTATGTAAATGATTGATAGATTAAACTTATGAGCTATACAATGAAGTTATAAGAAAGAGTGGTCGAGTTTAAACTAAGAAAATAAACTCTAGTTATTGATAATCATTTTATTTTATGTTTGAAAAGTCGATCATGAAAGCATACCTACTTAGTACTTACTACATGTAATTTAACAACATCAAATGATAAAAAAGATTTGTCCTATTTTTTATTGATATGGAAAAGACATTTATGATAAGGTATTTAGAGAGATTTTTTTTTTCTTCAAGGAAAAACATTTTGTTAAAAGCCCCAAAATGAAAAATGTTACGACTTACTTAAATTTCAATTAGTGTGAAGAATTTTTATTTTTTTTAAGGGAATTAGAGTGAAGATGTGGAGTGGAGTCATAAAATATTTTCTCAAACAATAAGGTTAAATCTCTATCTTTTTACGTTATTTTGGATGTTCCTACAAAACACATCTAAAAGTCAACAACAAAATGCATGGTTATTACATACTGTATGATATAATTTTATTTGAAAAATCGAATGATGCATTGAATGAAACATTAGAGGATTTAAAACTAATACTTCCACCTGAATAACAACAAGACAAAGTATATAAAATATTGAAATTTAGAGATTATATTATACCACTGCCGCAAGTCACACGATATCTTCTGTCTTTAACCCTTTTTATTACTAACCTTGCTATTAAATGGTTTTTGTTGCCCTTATGGTCAAATGTTGTAACGTGTATACTGGAATAAAACTCTCTGTTTTTTCTTTACCAAAAAAAAAACAACTTTATCTTTTCTTTTTGATTGAATTGTCAAATCTTTATCTTCTAGTAGCATATGCTTGTTTTTTTTTTTTTGACGGGTAGTAGCATGCTTGTTGTGTAGAGCTGTATTATGCTTGGATAGGGGGAGGGATATATTTTAGAGTTAAAAGTGTTTTACCTTTTGTAATATAGCTTTGTAAATTTTTTTTTGGGATTTCGTTCCTGTAATTTGAAATTTATTTGATTTTAGACCTTAATGACAAATTTCACCCTCTGTAATTTGTGGAAATTTCGGTGTACCCCTTATAATTTGAGCAAATTTCGGGTTACCCCTGTTAATTTGATCAAATTTCAGTTTACCCTCTATCATATCATCGATTTTGTACAGTCAAAATTTATAAAGGTCCAAAACCGAAAAACTTCAAATTACAAGGACAAAATCCAAAAAAGAAAATTTTACAGAAGGAAAAACCGGAAATGACTTATATTACAGAGTTGTAAAGCACTATTAACAAAATATTATATCGGAAGGATAGACTGCGAAATAACAGATAATTATAAATCATAATACAATATTTAGAGTACTCCTGCATCACGGGTTTGAAAATGAAATATTCAAAACGGCTTATCACCTGTAACAAATGAAAAGATATTTAGTCAGCGGTAGAAACACTTTTCTAGTAATAACTGATATCTATTTATAAACCAATGAAAACCCTATTACCAAAGCTTCAACGTATACAAATGAAAACCCTATTACCTGATTTATAACAAATGAAAATGTCAAGGATTTTTTTTTGTAGAGAGAGATATAAAGCAAGTTGCAGCGAAGACAAGAATTGAGAAAGCTAAACGTGCATTGAAAAAGTAGTGACTTTCAACAACTCAATAATTGTAAATTTAATTTAGTAGAATAATTATGAACCGTGTACTTGATCTGATCCACCACCTTTACACTATGCAGAGTCAATCTAACCTTGTCTGTAATGTGTTAGGTTACGAAATGACAGGTAATTATAAACCATAATACAATATTTAGAGTACTGTTGTAGTTCATATATGTCTTTGTTGTAGATCATGTGAAATGATTTATATACGTTGAAACTGAAAGGCAAAATGATATAAATCAGGTAGAGAAGCATTCAACTATCTGTTTGATGCAGAAGTTTATTCACCTGAAAGGATTGGATACTAAACTGTAGTTAATAGCTGCTGCCTTTCACATGATCTAGTTACAAACCCGTGCTTTGCACGGGGGTTCAGTTACGTATTTGACAAAATATTATATCGGAAGGATAAATTGCGAAATAACAGATAGTTATAAACTATTATACAATATTTTGAGTACTCCTACATTACGAGTTAGAAAAAGAAAAGTTCAAAACGGTTTATCACGAGTAATAAATGAAAATGTCAAGGACTTTTTTTGTAGAGAGAGATATAAAGCAAGTTGTAGCGAAGACAACAATTGAGAAGGGTAAACGTGCATTAGAAAAGAAGTGGCTTTCAACAACTCAATGTTAATATCTTGTTCATTGAAAACCAAAGGAAATTTTTTGAAGAGCAATTTTCTTGTTCTACTACAACCAAATAATAATATTTTTATATCGATACTTTCATGTACAATAACTAAAAAGGAATAAATCCTATAATGGTTTTCAAGGTTTTAAATCACGATTGCGGTTACCAACTATAAATGAAGCAACTCTGGAAGAATAATATGTTGGGAATCTGTGTAGGATTGTTCATAAGAGTACCAAACTATACGGGTTGAATTACGTATTTTTTTAAAAATTTGCTCTAAAGGAGAGATGTTCAAATTACGGAACATTGTTATTCTTCGTAAATTTGAGAACGAAAGTCGCATGCTTCGTACGAGTTGAATTACGTACTTTTTAAAAAATTTGGAAAACCAAAATCAGGAAAATGAACTAACTCTTTAAAAATCATTATGGCTCAAAAGAAAGAAACTTCAAAGACTCAAACTAAATAAATAATGTCGAAATAACTAATAAAAGTTATGTTGAAATCTAATTTGCTCAATTGTTATGCTATTCTCTCCTTTTTAGTTTATAAACCTAGGAATTTGACACAAAACAAAAACCAAACTAAAATTAAAATCAGGATACACAATCAGAACAAAGTATATGATACTTCGAATTCTATTTCTTCTTGAAAAATCAAACTCAATTATATTCTATTTCCAACACTCTATCAACTCTCACTACTACTAATATCAACCTCAACATTAACAACAATACAAAATGCAATTGTCATGATGCGAGTAAACCAAAGTTGTAAAATTCCTTCAGACCCTAGGTAGTTCAAAAAAACCTGTTTCAGACCCTCAAAGTTGTAAAATTCCTTCAGGATATTCAATCCTTCTGTCAGGAGCGGAAATGATAGTCCTTATTGCATTGTGAGAATTACGTCAGTGATCAAGGATATTCCAATTATTTGAATCGGTTTAAGCATAACCCTTGATTGAATAAATGTTGTTAGCATGAGAATATGCATAGAATTACTAATCGAAGAAACAGTTATAATGAACCAAATCATACTCTATGTCTGGTGGTAGAGAGATCACTAATAACATATAAATTGTTAAAACTTTGAACATGGAATCATCTTCGGTCAAAGAAAATCTATAGAATATTTTTTTTCTTTGACAAAATATATAAAATCATTTCTAAAAGGTTGTAATAATGAATTTAATATATCCTCTTCTGAATGTGACAAATTAGAAAATACATTTAATTTAAAAAATGACCCCAAAAAATGAAAATGAAAAATAAACTTACCTACTACTAAGAATTTATTTTCAATATCACCTTACAAATCATCAATATGTGATCCGACGCTTATCACCATTCGACTAACAATTCTCCCGTGGTGTTTGTTCTTTGTCCCTTGCAAGCACTTTCTTTCATTCTTGATGAACATCAAATTCCACTCAAACCTTCATACAAATAAAGAAAAAAAATCAAACAAAGTACAAATGTCAAACAGTATCAAACATTGAGTTTTTTTTCCCATTATTTACCCTCAACATAAAATTCATGTGATAATTTTATAAAACAATTGCATCACAAATATTTATAAACAAAAATTCGAGGCATAATGATATTGTAAAGCTAAAAATTGGAGACATTGTCACAAAAATATGAGTTACAACAAAAATATATATAAAGTGGAGAAAGTAGTTAGCAGACACATGAGCATGAACATAAGAATGGTACATTGCAATAGTCCAAACCAAAAGGAAAAAAGCCATAAAACATTAGGTTAGAATATCAGACCCGTATTGTACGACAGAACAATCAGTACTGCCATTTTTCTAGTACAGTTCTTTTGACTCACAATATTTCGTTTTAAGGACTAAATTGGTTGATGTTTTTTAATTTATAAGACTAATTTGCTATTTCGTAAATTTTAGGGAATTGCTAGACCATTACAATTTCGAGAACCAAAAGCTGATTTACTCGAGAATCAATGTGACATATCACAAGTGCTTAGAGAATTTTTTTTCCAGATTGGCTATACATTATACTGTCCTTAAAATTGTGAATCAAAGCACAATAAATTTGAAATTTGAGGTTTCAAGATAAAGGTTAAAGTGCATACCAGTTGCTCCAAATTTATACATGTTATGATAGAAAGTAGAACACATTGAACAAAAGCACCGACTTGTATACCAATCCAAAGTCCTTTTCCTCCCACTTGAACCCAAAATGCCAATGCAGCAGCAACAGGAATCCCACATGGGTAGAAGGCTCCTACATTGACATAAACTCCTATGTGTTGCCACCCACAACCTCTAGCAACCCCTGAGACGTAGAAAATATTCAACAAATTTTAACAGATTATCTTTAGTCATCATGTTGAGTCACTACAAACAACGTAGAAACCTTGTATACTGAGCAATTTACCTGCGAGAACACCTTGTATGCTGTCGAGTAAAACAGATATAGAAACCAGAAGAGCCAAGACAGTAACTTATTTAACAACCTCCGTATCACTACTGAAAATGTAGCCATAAACATGGCGGCATGCAAAGAGGGTTAAGCTCACTATACTTGTTTCAGTGAGTGCAAGTGAGATAGCAGCTAACACGGCAACATGTGCTTCAAATGGATTACCAGCTCCTAATTCATTTGAAACCCTTGTGCTATAAACCAATCAATTACTAAGATACTAAGATATAACACAAACCTTCTCCTTTGAGCCAAGCTACTGTAACAGCCGCGATATTATATAAAAGACAGAAAATCAAACCTGCAGATTGTTACAAAGTTCAAAACCACGACACTTAATAATTAAAGTGAGAAAAATTGTCATAGAAGGATATTTAAAATTTTAACGAAGAAACTTGTGCAAAAAGGGGGAGGTAACATTTTGTAATTTTATTCATTGAGAGGAAAGGAATGAAAGATACATCTCTCGTTTAGTTTAAAGTTACAAAATAATACATGAATTTTAGAAGTCTTTAACATTGTCATGAAATTTATCGAAGCAAACTTAGCCGATACTGTACGACTCAACAGAAGGGCACAACCCTAATTATTTCACACAAGTATAAAGTACTATTTCCTTCATAAAGAGAGAAAACAGATAAAGTACTATTTCCTTCATGTTACACTGATGATTAGGATGTTCTCAAAACTTCTTGCTGAAGAGAAATCTATCAATATTTGAATATAACCCCGTTAACATACCAGTAATGTAGCTACCTGAAGAATAAGTCTCTCCCAAATGATAGAGCCAATTTCTTCCTGCAGCTTTTCCTTGAGAGGCTTCAACCTTTCAACCAAGATATTGCAGCTAAGCCTAACTGCTTCGCAGGTTGCCTCTGATGTAGTACTCCCAGCAGTGAATCCCCCTTGAATCAAGCTCACTGTATCAGCTTGTACAACCCTTACTTTGTCCAAGAGACTTCCAGTTCAATCACATTGAATTGTACTGAGGGCAAATGCAGCCATTTGTTTAACCTTTGTCCAGTGACCCTGACCAATTTCAATTCCACCAACTTCACCAACATTATGGTTACTGTTTCATCCAATTCTTTTTATCTTTGCTACATTCATTGTTGTTGTTGTCGTCTTCATCCAATATATATAAGGGCCCATAAACAATAAACGGATTAGGAGAAAAGAGTTAATAAAATGCAATAGTAATCAATCTACATTAGTTTGCAACCATAAAGGCATTTTCCCTTCAAATGATTATATATCTCTAAACTAATTTCACATCTCAAAGTTACAAATGTTAGAATAGAGAAGGGAAAGAAAAGTTTTTTACCCTGGCTTTTCCGCTGCAAACATTTGAAATGTGTTTCTCCACCATGACACGATGTGCGGCCCAGCACTATATCAGAAGTTCGTCGCAATTATCATCAACACAAAAACTAACAATTCAAGCGGATAAAGTTCAAGAGTTCATCGGTTGGAACACCACATCAAAGAAGACAAACTTTGTCCAAAGCAGCATCTGGATGAATCTTAGCAACACTAACCTATGCAACCCAATACCCTACATAAATGTATCAAACATAAAGTTTAAAAGAACCAACACTGCACAAAGAAAGTGAAGGGGAGTTTTATGCAGAATTCTGAAGAAAAAAAACTCACCAATTTCTATTCAAAGTTTCTCCTTCAGAGTTCAGACCTTCACCATCACTGTTGCATAAATCAACTTTAGTATTTTCAGAGGAAAAAAACAACTTTCCTGAAACATGGTTAAGGAAAACGATGATTGATATACGGCCACAGATTGAAAGAAACAACCTAAATGTTCCATCTCAAATACTTAAAAATCTCTCTTGCATACTTGCTATGATGCATTAAGTAGGCGAAAAAAATAGAAAACACAGAAATTTGATAGGGATTCTATAAATTAACTTAAAATTGAAATTAACTTGATAGTTGAAGAGTTTCGTCAATCAAACATATACCAAAAGTGATACACACTAATAACCAAAAACAATTTTTGAATTGTGGTCACAACGCTAACTACGACCACAAAATAACGGTTTGAGAGGTGTCCGCAACTGCAATCGTGGTTGCATCTTTGCATTGATCTGTTACTAGATTGAAACGGGAAATATTTTGCTGATATTTTGTTTATATATTTTAATTTATGTTGATAATATTTTTTTTGAATAAATTTACGTTGATAATATTTAAAATACATGTTAAAATGTATGCATATTCTATACATAAATGTTATACACATATTTTTGAGGTGATTTTTTTATTCAATTATTTCCATTCAATTATATTAGAGTAAATTACACTCTCTCTCCTCAAAGATGCTTGAATTACACTCTCATCCTCTCTTATGTTAAAATATACACTTCCCTCCCCTCTTTTTCAAAATGTATTAAAAAATATTTCACTCCCCTCCCCTAAGAGAAGCATGAATTGCATCCCCCTCCCCTCTTAAGTTAAAATCTACACTTTAATCCCTCAATATTTTTTTTATTTCTAATAATCTAGAAAAAATATAATAATCTAACATACTTTGGAAGAAAAAAAAAACGTTACGCGTCTATTTTAGTATGATCAAAATTTGAATACATATTTTTTTGTTAGTTTTTATTGACATTTCATTGACATATAGTTTTAAACCCTAATGTAAAATATGAAACAACCCAAAATAAAATTAAAATATGTCAAAAATTACTAAATATCAATAAAGTATGGTTATTTAAAAGTTAATTTTATACTCTAAAATCTAAAATTAATAGCAAAATATTTAAATTTAATTATCATTGACATTTAAATTATAAAGAAATGAATTTATTTATTTTATTTGGTGGTTCAAAATTAATATATATCATAAACATATTTATTTAAGTTACAATAGATTAAAGTGTAGTACATATTTAATTATTAAGGGAGGGGGTTGTAATTCAAGCATCTTATAGGGGAGGGGTGTGTAAATTTTTCTTTTCAATGGAGGGGAGTGTATATTTTAACATAAGAGGGGAAGGGTGTGTAATTCAAGCATCTTTGAGGGAGGGAAATGTACTCATTATATTATTTTATCATTTTGGGCTATAGAGACAAAAAGGTAATCATGATGACAACGAAAGTTGATCACGCGATTTTGTAGGTAAGTTAACTCTTTACTAAATAAGTCAACCATCATCAAATATTTTTATAATATTATTAAAACTATTTTATCATTTTAATGACATATTTTGATTTTATTTTCCAACAAATTATTCTTTTTATATTTGAGTGCAATAAAATGAAGTAAGCTCTATTTAAACATGAGTTTTATTTTTTCATAAGAAAATATCTAAACATGCTTGCAAAGGAATCTATTAAAAAAAACATTAACTTAAATAACCTAAATCAATTTAAATGGAAACACAACATGTGTTTAAAGAAATGAAAAACGTATGTTTCATCGCAAAATTAACTTAAGAAGGAATTAAAAAGCTAACTTTATCTTGAAAGATATCAACCCATGAAGTGAAATGATACATATTTGATGGTAAATCATTTTTACCAACCCGTGTAAATTCGGTGTGATACACTTTTTCTATCTTGAAATTGTGCCTTATAGTCCACTAACTTCTGAGCTAAGTTTGTAATTTCTCTTTTGAATTGCATATTGTTTGGTGGATAAATATATTGGTTTACCTCTGTGATCTTTGTGTTCTACTTTTTCCTTGCTATTCCTAGCACATCTTAAAAAAAGATAATCCAATTTTTCCTTTTTGGCATTTTTTATTAAATCCTTGTAATCTCTAGCATTATCATACTATTTTTGTTGTATTAAATGCAAAACTCTTTCTTGTATTGTATTAACTTTTTTCAACAAATAAATGAACATTGCTTAAAAGAATAAACACAACTTTATTTCGTATTTCAACATCCTTCAACTAATATTTGAGAAAAAAATACTCTCTCAATTTCAAAATACATGTCGTAGTTTTAAAATATGCACTATTCATCTAAGTTATTTTGACCATTATTTTTAACAAATATATAAATACAAATGTTAATATGTAAGATGTTGTTCAATTTGTCTTAGTGAATATTTAAAAATAAAAAAAAACAAATTTTCATAATTAACTTTCTATTATTAAAGACATTAATATTCAAATTTGCATATTAACATATGTAAAATGGTTGACAATGGAAGAACTACAATGTTAAAACTCCATCCAAGAAGAGGAAAACAAATTTATCTCGTTTTTTTTTTTTAATATCACTTGCGCCAATGACTTTTTTTCTTCATAAATTGGTGACATACAGTCTAGCTTCATTACATAGACCAACAATCAATGTTCCTCATCAACATTAGGAATTTTATTTAAATAAAGATCACAACATTTAAGTCTTACTATTTAAATAGAATGATAATGATTGTCGCTGACCCAAAACAAAAGGTACTTTGAATTAGAAATCACAACTTTAAATATGATTATCTCCATTGATAATAATTTTTTTTGTTCTAGAATGAAAAAACAAAAACATTAAGAACATACTTTGACAAAGATTTATTTACACTAAAATACATAACATATATATAAAAAATGTAGACCAAGTCCTCGTGAGCTTAGCTCTGTATGAACAATGCATAACATATGCAAAGTCCAGATTCAAACTTTGGCCACCACAAAAAAAAAACGTTGACTAACATATATATATATATATATATATATATATATATATATATATATATATATATATATATATATATATATGCAATCAAGGAAACAAAACATTGATCTTATAAAACGAAACACGTAAACATATGTTGCAAATGAACATGTCGTAAACATATGTTGTAAATGAACATGTTAATTTTGAGAATAGTGACTTTGAAGTTTACCTAATGGTGAATCTATCCACCACCCGCATTTTAAAAAGAACACACTCATAAAAGAATTTTTTTATTTCTTTTTATTTTTACAATTTTCTTCTAATTTATTTGAATTTTAAACATTTAATCGATAAATTTTTTTTATTGATTTATTTGTTTATTTTCTGAGTTGCTTTGTTATTGGAATATTTGATAAATTGTTGCGTTTTCCATTAGTAAGTTATTGTACTTCCCCTTTCAATTGTTTGAAATATGATCGATATTTGTAAAATGAAAATTATATTTGAACACTCACATAATCTAGACAATTGAGAGAGAAAAAAATAGTGAGAGTGATTTGATTATTTTTTTTGTTGATATCGATGTAATATGTAACTAATGTTAGAAAGAGAGTAGAGAGAAAAAGAGTTAAACGATCGGTGAGAAAATTCAGAGGTGTTTAAATAAAAAATTATAAAATAAAGTTACTTATAATTGTGTGTGTAACAATGAAGGAAAAAATAATACTAGTAAATATATTAACCATCGCAAACAAATAGATCTCTTATACTTTCAAGTTTCAATTGATAATGAGGAGATCGTAATCACCGATGCAAAATGCATGTGTGTAATTGAAAAAAATCCTCATAAGAAAATAAAAGAAAAAATATGAACAAAAAGGAGCATTTTCTTCTATTCAATAAATTTGTACTATAATGTTGCATACAATAATTGTTACATAATATCGATTAAAAAAAGAAAAAGAAATTCATAACATGAAGAGAGAAATGTGAATATTTATAGTACATATAGTTGTAAATTGAAAGTTGTGAATGAAGCAACATTGCAATTGTTATCATATTTATAGTAGAACTTTGGTCTAAATGTTTTGAATGAAATCATGGAGAAGAATAAAATTAGAGTTATTACTATTAAATCTCACATTTAAAATTCAAAATTGGTATAACTCATGTATATTACTATTCTATTTTCAAACCAACTCAATTTTGACTTAATATTTTGTCATTAAAATAAGTTATTGCACAATAATTATTATATTATTTCCATAATTTTTTTTAAGAGGTTTATTTTTCTAATTTTCTTAATTCATGTGTATGGACTAAAATTCATGTCGACAATTTGCAATTATATTAAATTTGAAAATAGTTACACGTCTTTGTGGATACATGTATTACAATTTGCAATTATATTAAATTAGAATGGAGGAATGATCCTTTAAGGTCTTATGAAAATGTATGATACTTTAAGGTCTTTGAAATGAGTTTTTTATTAAAATGCATTTTAGGGTCGTTTTTGCACGATATTTGGTACACATATATTTGTTTTTTTTGCGTAGTGATTGTGACTTTATCTTAACAATATACTATGTTTTACATTAATTAAAATCATTTTAGGGTCGTTTTCACACGATATTTTTCTACGCGTAAAAATGTGTATGTCCTTTTTCTTTTTTCCCAAGTGATTATCAAGTATCGTTAGAATTACTACTTTTTTTTGTCAAATGAAAGAATTATACAATTAGTTACATCCCATTTAATACCATTTGAAGGGTTGTCTTTTATAATTAGTGTCACATAAAATGTGAAATAATTCTCAATTGCCAAGTGGCAAATTGTTCATGTGGAAAACCATGAGAAGAGAAGCATTTAATTTAAGTCATCGTAAAACACTCTCAATTGTATATAATATAGATAGATAGATAGATTACATCCCATTTAATACCATTTGAAGGGTTGTCTTTTATAATTAGTGTCACATAAAATGTGAAATAATTCTCAATTGCCAAGTGGCAAATTGTTCATGTGGAAAACCATGAGAAGAGAAGCATTTAATTTAAGTCATCGTAAAACATTCTCAATTGTATATAATATAGATAGATAGATAGATAGATAGATATAGATAGATAGATTAGTGTCACATAAAATGTGAAATAATTCTCAATTGCCAAGTGGCAAATTGTTCATGTGGAAAACCATGAGAAGAGAAACATTTAATTTAAGTCATCGTAAAACATTATCAATTCTATATAATATAGATATAGATAGATAGATATAGATATAGATATAGATATAGATTTACTGTAGTATAACCGCAATTGTAATTTAAAATGATGATAACCAGTTAGATGACCCCGTATAAATTGTAATGACCTGTAATTACAGGACATTTATTGATTAAGCATCTAGGTCATGTTTGGGTAAACATCTTATTCTTAATTAAGCACTTATTCTTATAAGCATTTATCATATAAGTGCTTATTATAAACTACTTTTATAACTGTTTTCATATAAACTATAAATTGTTTTCATAAGTTATAGACAGTCATAAGTTGTTTATATAAATACTCTCAAATAGTCTCACAAATGTTTATGCTGGTAGATAACCTCAAATAAATCAATCCAAATTCAAACATGTTAAATGACGTTACTAAATAAACTAATTTAGACCTAGAGAGCAGGAGAACTTCTCACGAGTCACTTGTAGTTAGGCTAAACCAGCATTAAACAACATTGATCGATCATGCATTGACTAACCAAATCTAGAACTTTTTAGTTTCACACCAAGCCGATTCATAAAACTCAAATTTTGGATTATCTAAAGTCAACCATATACCTTAAAATTCTGTGACAGAACAGCTGTGTTTAAATAGCAACTGGGACATATAGGCAAATCATAAAATTATGAAATTAAACATGGAGATACTACTATATGCCCTCTTTCAAACGCAACTGGTCCTACTCGAAAAGGAGTTTCCAGGCTTAAGATATTGACTTTATAAGCTGATTGACACAACATAATTTGTAAAATCGAACACCTGATTTCATAAAATCACTATAAATCAAATAACCAATGTAAAAATATAAGACTTGACAGTATTAAAGTGGTAAAAGTAAGCTTTCCAATCTAATTGGTTTCACTCAAAATTGATTCCAATCGCTCAATCTATACCCAATTTAACTGGGCTACGTCAAAATGTTTTTATGCAGAAAAATAATCATATTTGTTTCGCTCACAACCGCTACATCGCATATAATTTATCTAATAACAACTAATTCTCCTCTTACACAGCACACATAAATTGTTCACAAGCTAAACGTTAAACAGATAAAAGAAAGGAGATGCTATATAAGAAAAGTGAGTGTTTGCAAAGCATACTGAATTATTCATCACATAGAGAAGCTCTACTTCTGCATAGCTGAGTGCAAGTGGAACAGCAACACCTCCACTAAACCAAGTCGCGAGTATTCCAGCAACAAATTCGGCAAACGGTTTCGCAACTATTCCTATTCGAGCTCCACCAAGATTTCCCTGGATTTCAATGCCATAAATAATTTGACTAAACGATTCTTTTGTACATAAGCAAGAATGTAGTACATCACTCACATAGTTACAAACGCAATCCATCTAGTTTCACATTCATCAAGTATACTTGAAAATTCTCTAACCTGTTTAAGATCATCATCATAATCATTCAAATTGAAATTTATGTCAGCACCAACTCCCCTGAATTTAATCGCAGCTCGATCATAAGCTCTGATATTCAAAATTTGAAATCAACTCAACAATAAAAAAATCAATTACACAAAAAAATTGAAAATATGTTCAAAGATTTACCTAGCAGCTGTGTCAAATCCACCTACAAAAATCAAACACAAATTTACATCATAAACTTTGATATCTTTACATTTCTGATGCAATAAATACTTTTTTTCAATAAAAACTTTTTACTTTCGTATTCTTTACCTTGCCTTAAGGGCTGATGTCAACAAAACTGAAAAAATCCCATAATATCAGAAAGCAACATAGGAAACTTGTTACCTTGATATCCTAGATTTCTGATTCAATGCTTGTAACAACTTTATCTTATACCCATTAACATAAGTGACATAACTCTAAACTCTAGAACTATGAATCTACTAATAATGAAAGCAGAGAGATTGAATAAATAAAAGCAAGGATAGAACGCCTGCTTGTACCCTGCGAACATATTTTGTACCCTGCGAACAGATTTTGATTGATAACTAAGATAAGTACAAGCTTGCTATAAAATTTCATGAAAGAATGCAAGCAAAAGAGGTTAAGAATTATTACACAGAAACACTCCCTAATTGTGAACAATAAAGAAAAAATGAACCATGCATCATATAGAAACCTTCGCCAAATTACATGAAAAAACAGAGAGAAAAAGAGTGATGCAAATTCTGTGACAGAACAGCCGTGTTTAAATAGCAACTGGGACATATAGGCAAATCATAAAATTATGAAATTAAACATGGAGATACTACTATATGTCCTCTTTCAAACGCAACTGGTCCTACTCGAAAAGGAATTTCCAGGCTTAAGATATTGACTTTTTAAGCTGACTGACACAACATAATTTGTAAAATCAAACAGCTGATTTCATAAAATCACTATAAATCAAATAACCAATGTAAAAATATAAGACTTGACATTATTAAAGTGGTAAAAGTAAGCTTTCCAATCTAATTGGTTTCACTCAAAATTGATTCCAATCGCTCAATCTATACCCAATTTAACTCGGCTACGTCATAATGTTTTTATGCAGAAAAATAATCATATTTGTTTCGCTCAGGATAGAATTTTGGCAAGTGCACCAAATACTATCGAAGTAGTAAAAATTATCGTTCCCACGAGGATTGTTTTTAATCGCAATAAGTTAATTTTTTATTCAAAAGGATGTTTAAAGGTTATTATGGTTTTTCCACTAGGCGGTAAAATTGATTGTTTCAATAACAAAAATAACAAAAAGATAAAAGTTGTTTAAGAAAATATGGAGAGAGATGAGATCGGATCGTCGAATCCTCTATGTTTCCCCTAATTGGTTATTGTACTCTACTCCTATTAATGATTCTCTAGTCCCACGATAGTTAACAAAATAGCCCTAATCAATCCCTTGAGTTAGGACCCTCCTCTTAAACTACAGCCCCTAATTCTTTAGGTGGTCTAATAATTCTTGAAGGTTTAAGAACGTTAACTTAATATCACTAATAAACAATTATCCATTCCTAGACTAACCATGTTTATTAGAACAATTCAATTAGGTCTAAGTTGAAAGTTAGGGTCAGTAGTCATTCATTCTCACGAAAACATATTTATATTTGATCAGGATATAAAAAGCATTAAGAACAATTGAATTGAATAAAGACTAGATAATCATTAATATAAAATAGAGTTTCATCATAGCAACATGAAATCAATTTAGGGTTTACATAGAATCATCTTGGATCTAATCTCTAAGAGATTTAGCTACTCATAACAATGTTTACAAATAGCATAATCAATTGAATCATTAAAACATACATGAAACTGGTAAAAGGATGAAGAAATCGTCCTCCTTGCGGTCGCCTTGATGTCAAAATCGCACTTTGCTCTCCAAGATTCGTAACCCTTGTTTTCATAATGGTCTTCAGCTTAAATAGGCACAAAAATTCGCCAAAATCGCGTCACGATTTAAGTAAATCGCGCCACGATTTACTTGTCTAGCAAGAAACAAAATTAGGTTTTTCCAAAATCGCGTCATGATTTAGCCATCATGACACGATTTCTTAATGTTGAAACAATGTCATTCTGCCTAACCAAATCGCGTTACGATGTGCAAATCACGTCACGATTTCCTTCTTTGCTATTTTCTTCAGTTTTCTTGCTTTTCTTGCTGCATAAGTTGCTTTGTGAACTCCAACAATGATAAAAATTACATAAAAATTACGTAATGACAGCATGTCATCACAACCCCAAACTTGAACCATTCCTTGTCCTCAAGGAATTTACATGCAAGATTGATAATTGACAGTAAAATAACAAGTACCTGGTCAAGTAATGGTAACCAAAAAGTTCATCTCCCTACTAGCTAAAAATGAGCTAGTTTGACTTGAATGCATCCGCCAAAACACAACTCCACGCAACAATTTGAATAGGGTTCACACTCAATCACATGCATGACTACATATTACCATAAGCTTGAAAAGTTTCTAAACATCAATTAAAGTCAATATCAATACACACTTTTGAGGTCTTTAGGGTTATAACGGGGCTTAGGTGAAGGGTGGATAATATTTGGATAAGTAGGCTACACAAAATTTGAGTTAGACACTCCTACGAAAGTTAAAGCTTAATTTCAATCCATCTTTCACCTTATGGAAAACAATTCTTGTCAAGACGGGGCTAGAGAACATTTTTAACAATTGGGACTTTCGAGTTTTGAGTTACTCGGATTTTCAATGATTTGTCCCTTTTTCATTCTATTTTCCTCTTTTTTTTTTTTTGATACACCATTTTTTAGTGTATGTATTTTCTTTTCTTTTCATAAAGTTCTATGTTCTCTAGTTCCCCCACCCCAAACTTAATTGGTTGCAAATTCCAAAAGCAACCCCAAACTTAATTTTTAGCAACATTTTAACATGTCTTAACTCAGAAATAACAATTTGGGACAAGTCCTGAAAGTCTCTAAACTTGTAATGTAGTTTGTCACCGAACAAAAAGTTCTAAATCTACTGGCTCAACTTGGTTAAGAAAAGGATAATTTCAATATAAATCAGGGTATGCTTCAAAAAGGTTCACAGGACCAAGCACTTTTGCCTCAGTGTGTATATGACAAAAAACAATCAATAGTAAAGAAACAATGCAAGTTCTAGAAATGTAACAGCATGAACACTCTATATAAGTAAATTGAAAAATAAAATATGGCCATGAACCTTACAGTTATGATATATGGGAGTTGTGACTACCTAGCACTGCCGTACACTTCGCCTTTGAAAAATCAAGTCACTCCTCCTTATGAACTTTTGAAAACATCACTTGAACAAACATTTTAGACTTCAAATCAAGCAAGAAAGCTAGGACAAAGTCTTTCATTTTCTGATGTTGAACATGGTATAGACAGTGTTCTCTGTTCTGTTTCCGCAGTCGAAGAAATGGGGAAGAAGATAGAAATTAGGGATCACGTGACTCCCTCTCTTTAATTTCCAAAATTTTATCTTTTGTTTTTAAAAAAATGATTTACACACATGGCATAAATTAATTGAGGACACATCAGCAAAAACAAACACATTATCATTGAAACACATGGGGGGCCTCCAAACCAGAAAGAGGGAAAAAAAAGATGGGATGCAAAATCGCTCGTTTAAAACAATGGGGTGCAAAATCGCACAATTGACAAAATATAGAGGGAAAAGTGCAATTAAGCCTTTTTTTTAAATGTTTAGATATTCCTAAAATATCCAATACATATTTAACTCTTATTAAGAAACTATAAACCTATAAAAAAAACTAATTATAATCCCTAAAAAAACTATAAATGTATATATATAAATTATAATTTGCCTATGTAGAAAAAGAAAATAATAATTGGCTTAATTTATTATATGTTGAACCTGTAAAAATGGAATAATCGTAGAAAGTAAAAAAATAAGCCTAGTGGCTAGATTCACACACATTATGTGTGGAGAAATGGGGAATCCGAGATTCGAACTCCGGCCCCTGCACATAATATGTTTGGTAGCTACCAATTGAGCTACACTTACGGGATTAAAGAAATAAAAAAAAAAATCTTACTTTAAAATAGATAGTAAGTCTTTAAAAAATATATATATACACGTAAAATTTTAATGCCACATGTGACTTCTCTATTCTCATTTTTTTTATTGTTTAAAACTAATATTTTGATTTGCCATAAATATCTCAAAAAACTACATTATTATTTTGATCGTATCCACTAATATCTCAACAAACTACAAATAAGTTTTCATTATATCCAACCAAATATACACATTTTAAAAAAAAAAAAATCTAATTCCCGTAAAAAAGTTCAACTTGTTTTAAAATATTGTCAATAAGTTTAATAATTTAATCTAACTTCAAATTTCAAAAATATCTTATATTTAATTTAATTTAATTTATGTATGTGTGTTACTCCTATGTTAATTTTTTTTTACCTTTTTCTTATTTTTGTTTATTTTTTTGTGAACCACAAATTGTTTACGTGCAACTATAAAGACTAATATATCGAGTCGGTTAGGATCACAACGGATGGAAAAGCTCTCAAAGTACATATTATTTAATTTTATAATTTTATAATTTATTTATATTGGACATGTACTATACTAACTCACATTAACTATTTATTCATTAAAAAATTGATGTTTTATATAGTATAAATATTTCTACACAGGAATCGTGTAATCAAACCATATTGTTAATAATTTTCTCTCTTGAGCCGTCACAAAAACTCTAGTTTATTCTCTTTCATCCATCAAAGAGGGGTGATTTAGGGTCAATTTTTGACCCAAAATCACCCCTCTAACTCATTTTTCTATTTCTCTTTCATTGAAATAAGTGATTTTCACATCTATTTTGCTTTATTTTGTGATTTCGTCGTCTTCGTGCGACGTTGGTTGTTCGTCGTCTTTGTGCGACGTTGCTTGTTTTTCTTGTTTCTCTCAGGTATTTGATCGCTTCAGATTGTCAGATCAGCTTCGATCTAGTGCAGATCCAATCAATGACTTTGGCGTCATCCACGTTGCAGATCCAGAAACATGGTTATTTCGGAGATTTAAATATAGTCATATGTGTAGGCATTTGTACTTTGTCGTTTTATGCTATTAACATGGATGTTGTGAGCCTGTTCACAGATTCATCCTTTTTGTTTTTAGCGAATTTGCACAATATCGATGTACTACTTCAATTTGAATGAATGAGTATCTTTTATTTTGTCAAAAAAATATATATTTTTACACAGATTGAACGTCTTAATTATGACTATAAATTGTCTATAAAGATACCATTACTTCTACATATGTATCAATTAATTTAAAATACTTTAAATATCAATTTATTTTATTTGTGTGTATCTATCAAGCTATTCACTTCCTATCAATGGTCGATTTTATCCATTAATATAATGCATATATATTTTTTGGCATCCTTAATTACTGCTACTATTACTATTTTTTTTCCTTCATAAATCTATTATTACTATTATATTCATTTGATCTTTTTATTCATTTATATACTTTATGTTCTTTTTTAACAACTAATTGCTAATATTAGTCATTAAAAAAATCCTATATTCTTAGGACAAAAATTTGGTGCATATTCCTTACATGCTTTTCGCATGTTCTTCGCATAATTAAAATTCATCATTTGTGGTTATAACAAATATTGAAAAAAAGTTATGGATTTGAGAAATCATAGGTAGTTGTGAGTATTTTATATGAAATACCACACAAAAAACATATAAAAAATGAACATAAGTTTTATCCTTATTTTAATTCTAGCAAAAAACTTATGTGTATTTTCTTAGGTGCTTTTCATATGGTTCCTAAATAAACTACTCATGAAAAATGTATTTTTAATTAAGAATCATATGAAAAACACATAAAAAAAATTACATGAGTTTTGTCTTATTTCAAACTATTTATCTGTTTCTCAGTTTTCTTCTTCATTAAATTTCATTGATTTTTTGTCCCAAGTTTTATCCTTATTTCAATCCACAATTTTTTTTCTCCCAATAGCCATCCAAACATTCCTAACAAGATTTACTTTTTATTTAGTGGTATAGTTCGATTCAAACCAATTCTCTCCAATGCTAAAATAATCCCTCTCATGCTTAAAAAGAAATATATTTGTATTTTATATAAGACTATATAATTTTCATATTATAACTAGTTACAAACCCGTGTTTTGCACGAGTTGAATAACGTATCTCGTAAAAATATTGTTTGAAAGGAAAAAATTATGATTCAAAAAACAAATTATGATATAAAAAAAAGGAAAATATATTGAACTATTGAGTTATACTTTCGAAGGCTAGAATTTGAAATTATGTATAGAGTCACTTAGATATTAGAAACAAATGTCTTTGATTTAGGTAACGCATCATACAATGTTCTAGGTCTATATGCATGATTATATGGCCCAAGTAAAAGTGCCATCGATATTGCCTCACACATGCCCTTTGGAGTTCATAGGGCACAGTCTTATCTTCATATCCTTGCCAAATATGAAATGAACTTCTTTTGTGAGGGAATGGATTCCTTATTTTCATTGGATCAAATTCCCATTTTCCAAAAGCTAACCTCCAATCATCACAAAGAACGTAAAAAACAGTTTGTTCCGTTAACTTGTCCTATAAGTAGGAACATATCATGTTAGTAGAATTATATTTACCTTAGAAATTAATTATAATACACTAACTATGTAAAAATACAGATATTTAATCAGATATAATATGGTGGTGTCATGTCATAATATTGAATTTTAGCACTTCTTTAGATATTTGTTTGATTTTTCTTTCTTGCATTACAAGGTGGTTTCTGATGTGAACTTGGTCAAGCTACAAATAGTAGCTTGTGGATGGCCGTAAATCAGAAGCAATCTAACTGTGGTTCCAAATACACACTAAGTCAGATATGATTAGATATCTCTCTAACATTTTTACACTATCGGTAAATAGTAATTAAGTTTTCATATGAAACATGTAATTTTTTACCTTTGTAAACATTGAGAACTTAGTAAGTGTCTTCAAAATATCAATGTCATTTGAAAGCAAACGTGTCCGCAACACAAGTTTTCTCTTATGGTCATCTCTTATTATACTCATAGGGAGAGAAGGCCAATTGTAATTGATAATTAGGGATATCAATGACAACCCTGCAAGCCTGCACAAATTTAATGCATTGGTACCGAGTATTGTATTTTACATGTGAGGAAAGTAGTGACAACTCCAAGTAGCACAAGAGCCCGTAGAGATTCTGATTGCATAAAATTGTTCTCCAATTTGAAGTTGATCAGCAAGTTCTTGAATGTCAAGTGCTTCACTTTTCATTGAACACTTGGGTTTGGATCACTTACTTCGTATCCAGCTAGGTCATATTGCACAAAATATATACCTAGTTCTTCTATTAATTCCTATGTGAATGAACCATATTCATGTTTATTCAGAACCAATAACTTATTTTAAAAACATAAATTAAATGACCAAAAAGTTTCATGCTGAAAAAGAATACTAATAGACACTCATGGTTTCTTCTAATTCGCGCAGTTGTTGATCATTTCGGACCTATTCTACCATGTTTGAGAGAATTTATAAAAAAAACAACTTATGACATGTATAAGTTGTTTTCAAATTATTTGTTCAAGATAATTAATGAAATAGATTATAGCTATCAATGAAATAGATTATAGCTTATATGATAAGAGCTTATATCCAAATAGAGAACATAGCATGTCCGATTTTTTCAGAAAGAGAGACAGAGGTTATTACTTGTGATGCTGGAAAATTCATTCTTTTAGTGCTTCCAAAACCATGCACAATGATAATCTTGTATTTTGCTTTGTCCTCAGGGACACCTCTCTCAATGTAAGCAAGGTGTCTCCCATCTCTGAGTCTGATTCTTGGCAACAACAAAAAAGACTTATTCTAAAAACCAATATAACAAAAAAAAAGGGTAGGTTTAAATAGCAATTTTTCAGCACAATGATCACATAAGATATACGCAAGAAAGAAAAAAGAAGGCTATATAAAAGTGAATAGTCTTACATGACAGAAACTTTTGCAGATTTTCCGAGTCTGGTGAACTTGTGGAATCAAAGTAAAAAGCTTCAGATAATGACTTATTCTTTTTATCTTGTATCTTGATTGTGCTTTGTCCTTAAGGACGCCTCTCTCAATGTAAGCAAAAGCAAGGTGCCTCCCATATCTGAGTGTGCTCATGATTTTCGGGTATCAATCCATTAATTGGTTTTGAATCTTTAATCTTTAAACTCTCTACTTTTATTCGTGGGAAGAAAAAAAGTGAGTAAAAACCCTTATGAGACTTTGGATCCGGGGGTTGGTTTCGAATAGGTAAGGTGTTAAGCACCCTAAACGACTTCGGTATTCTGAAGGAACCTCTTACCTAAATTATCTTGTGTTAATTACTTGCTTATTTATTTGTAAAATATTGCCTTAAGTCTAAGTGAAAGAATGAAGGGAGAAGAAGTATGTTTTTTTTGTTGTTTTTATTGATTTGGAAAGATGTGATTCTTTGCCTACATACCCAAAAAGGGATCAAAATCATGTAGTTCACCGCAAAAATTTATTTGGTGGGTTGGATTAATTTTAAGGTTTTAAGAAAATGTTTTTAGAAGAGATGAGAGACCTCAAGGTGTAGAAGAATAAAAATGTGAGGTTGTTTGATTTTAATTAAAGAAAAGAAAGTCTAAATGATTAAGATTGATTTGAAGTTTGATTTGGAAAAAAATAAAGAAAGGAAGATTCACTTGGTTTGTTTCCAAGGTTTGTTAAGAAAATGTTTTTGGAGTTTTTTGCATATTTGAATGTTTTTGAAAATGATTTTTCTAAGTTAAACGTAAACTACAAAAACTAAGCGTAACAACGTGAAGTAATAAAAAAGCGAGAAATTTACAAAGGACGTTGGATCCTAAGAAAATCCTCAAGTTTGAAATGAACCTAAAATTACTAATAGTTTGATTTTAAGAAAATATTTAAAGTCCAATGATTAACCAAATTTATCATTAATTCATTTTGGTCCTCGATCGTGGTTATGACATAAAACGATAAATAAAGTGTGGTGTCGGTGCATATTTTCGTTATGGGATATTTACATAGTTCCTAGACACATGTTAAAGTCTCAAGCAAAATGTAAACGACGAAAAAAAATAAAGCGCACAAATTAAAATTACATTAAGTCCTAAATACACACTAAAAATCATGAAACTTAAACAAATCAAAATGATAAAGCCATAACAAAAATGAAATGCAAACACATAGAATAGGCACATATGCTAAATAAACCAAATATACATGTAACGATTTTTTAAAGACCTAAAATGCATGAGATGAAAAAATGTATGTATGAAAAATGATTTGAATTAAAATGCATGTGATGAAAATTAAATCAACAAGTAAACTATATGATAGGACAAATATGATGTGAAAAACTAATTTGGACAAAATGCATGAAAGTAGTTAAAATCAACATGTAAGAAGAAAAAATTCCAAAGAATGCAGTAAGCATGCAGGGGTGAAACAACAAAAACATAGAGAAAATGCAGAATAAAGAAAATGGACTAGAGAACAAACAGATGGGCTTGAGTTAAGACCACATGATCAGATCAAACAGTGAGAGAGAGTGAGGGGTATGGAAGGAGTACGGACAAACGCGTAGGATCAGGTATGGGTATAAAAGATTTTTGGCTTCAGATTTTCCACATTCCTCCCATAACCTTCTCTCTCTACTCGTTTTCTCTTATCCCTCTCTCTATAAAACATTTCTGAAAAAAAAAAAAAAACAAAACAAAAGAGAAAGAAGATGAACACTCATCTTCTCCGACGAGTGCTATTAACGCCGACGCGGTGGCTGCCGGTTCAGCAGGGTGGCGCCACCGTACCGGTACTGCTAACCACCGCCGATTCTCAAAACAAAAACAAATTTGACTTTAGGGTAAAGAGGTAATTAATTAGTTTTAAAATCTCACATTCTCTTATGAATCATAGATGTATTATTTAAGATTTTCCCACCTCATTCCGTCCCTAGTTTTTCCTTTTTTTTTTTGTTATTTTTTTGTTAAGGCAAGAGTCCAAAGACATAAAAAGGAATATAAAACAGTCTAAAAGATGGAATGTCTTGCAGATTTCAGTATGTGTCAGGTACTCATATATATTATTAAAAAAAGGAAAAATAAATACAAAAAAAAACTGGGGGGACATAAACCTAACCTAGTCAATCCACACAAAGTGTATGTCAACCCAAACGGGTGATACAAAGAAATAAAAACAACATCGGAGGATGTCTAACAGGCGGTGTATAAACAAACCGTCAACACGGAATGAATCCAAGGACCAACAACTCCTTGCGACAGCAACAAGCCTAACGTTTCTATTGAGCCAAACAGTCCAACATCAGACAGACCGATGAGGATTTTCAAACCGCATCCAAGTTATATAGAGCCAAACTTTGTGAAGGTGAGAGATTCTACCGCCAACACGGATACATAACCCCACACCTACAATCCACTATGATGCGACGGAGAGCTTCATCCACGTTGAAAGCAACTCAAAACCAATTGAAGCCCGATCGAGGGATGGTCATCAAAGGGTTTGAGCACCACGAGCACCGCCATAAATTTTTTTCCTCTTTTAAACCAAGCATATATTTAATTAAAATATTTCTCATCCTTTCCCATCCCTCCAATAAATTCTCTATTCTAAATTAAACGGACCCTAAGAAGAATGTAAGGTTTGAAAACGTCAAAGGTTTGAATAATCCTATTCTCTTCCACCAATCAACTAATCAACTAGACTTTTCCCATTTGTAACTAATACTTAATAAAATAATATTTAATTTATATTTCAGTAGAAATAAAATAGACAAAATTACATAAATAATCTCTTAACTTAATTTTAAGTAATGATTTAGTCCTTTATTTTTTTTCCCATTTTCATCCTTTATCTTTTTAAATTGTTTCAACTTTGGACTTCTGTTACACTTCTGTTAACAAAAACCAAAATTTATATATATATATTTTTTATTTTCCTCTCACAATTATCCTTTTAACCCTTTAATTTTCACACAAATGAGAAACACATTGAAACCCAGAAACGTGAAACACACAAGAAGAAGAGGAAAAGGGGAAAAAGTCTTATTGGAGCTGCATTTTCTTTAGTTTTAGTACTCATTTTGTATAAGACGTTTACGACCCTCTTGATGCTTTCTTTTGAACTTCTTTGAAACTGTGTAGAAATTTACCACAAAATATTTGTGTTGTTTCACAACTGTACTCTTATTTGTGTAAGGGCCAGTGGAGGAATCGATTGAGTGATTCAATCACACATGTTGCATATGTTCATTTCTAGTTTCATAAGATACACATTTAATTTTATGTCAATATCATGGTGGTGAGAAGATGGGTGCCACAGAGGTTCTATTTTGCATAACATAAAGAGGAAGCTAAAGAAAGAATGTGATTTAGCAAGAAATTAGATTTGTAGGTAAGACCAACAAAATGGTTCTGATATGGCTATGATATGGATAGCTTCTGTTACAGGTTCTTGCTATCTAACATGGAGATGAAGAAGATAACTGTAACTTTTTTTTTTTTTAACAAGGAACATGTAACAGAAGTCACTTAAAGGTTTAGTGTGTAATGTTTTAAAAAGATAATGGATGAAAATGGGACAAAAAAAGATAAAGGACTAAAATGTTACTTAAGTTAAATGATTGTTTATGTAATTTTGCCAATAAAATATTAACATCTTTTTATTTAAAAAATAGCAATGTTAGTTTGTTTTTATATAAATCAAACCTTATACACGGGGACAAATATTTTTGAATTTTTAATATAATTAGTATAATTAACATCTTTTTATTTTAAAAAGATCAATATTCTTTAAGTATAATTACTATTTGAACCGTCGTAATATTTCCAAGGGTTTAGGGATTCTCCAGAAGGGCCCAGATGCCCTCTATAAAGGCCAGACGCCCTCCGAAAGGGCTCTAGAGGCCTAAGCGCGCCTCTCCTCAGAGCGCCGCCTTATTTGCTTCGAGATATTTCTAGAAACCGCCTAAATTACCCTAAGCAACCGTTTTTTTTTTTGCAAGTACAGTTGACGCCGTGAGGTAAAACTAACCTAGACCACACTCATAAACCTAAAAGCCTTCCCGGCGATCTCGAAAGAAGATGACCTGCGAAGACCAAGCTAACATCCATCGAGATGCTATGGCAGTCGTGAAAAACCAAGCTTCCCCTCAACCCCGCTATCATTCACTTGTCCTTTCCCAAAGAACACGGCAAAGGCTGTTGTTATCCATTAACATCATCAATCGCTGAAAGTTGGGATGAATTATATTAGCCATCGTCATCGGTGTACCTCTGAGAAAGAAATCCAGGTGGTAGAGTTTCCTTTGTTTTTCCTTAAAAATAATGGATTTTTGGTGAGGTATGTAACAAAAAAGTGATGGTAGCTTTTGATATGGTTCCTATGCACGTTCCAAATTGATTTAGCCTTCTAATGGACAGTTTTTCAAAAACGTATTTCATATAAGAATTGTTTTGTCTAATTGCAAGTTCCATTATCAAAATTCAATACTGACTTATACATCCTTTTGATCGCTTATGAGTTTTTTATGCTAATTTTGGCTTCTGATTAATCGGTTATTATTTTTATCGGGATTGTTTAATCAACATATTCTCATCAAGTGTTTTTAGATTTCCAAATAATCTATCTAATCAGCAAAACAAAAACTGAGAAAGATGAGGTTAATTCTACGATACAAGATCATACAAAGACTTCAACGAAAGCAGCGTAAGGTATGATGAGAGATTGATTTGGCGAGGAATATTCACACCATCAATATCAGATAAGAACATTATTTATGTGCTCAACTTTATTTATCTTACTGTTTGATCTCAAGAAAATTTATTGTCGTATATATTTTGAGAAAATATACTGTTTGATTTTCTTATACTATTTGATTTAAAGAAAATTTATTGTCATATATATATTTTGAGAAGATATTTTGTTGAATTTAAAGAAAATAAAGAAGAATAATGAATAAAACACAAGAGATAGGACCAATCTAATAAGAGAGAGACTACTATAGGTTCCCCATGGCAGAAATGAAGTGTAGTATTGATAAAAGGTCACGTAGAAGGGATTATGTCAAGAAAAGGCTTGGTATTTAAGTGGTCCAGGTGACCCACCTCTCTTTCCTGGGAACCCCTTCCACCATTTACTTTGCAAACTGAACTAACTGCTTAGTAAAAATATAGATAATGGAGAATAACATCAGGTTAGATAAAACCGACCCATGTAAAAGAATAAAATTGAGCAGAAAACTCAGTTCCAACTTCATAGGAGGAAGTAAAGACATAGAAAAAAATGGAGTGAGCGAGTTAGTTCAGATTTAATAGGAGCATGGTCAGTTAATAGGCGAGATAGTCATAAGTTAGTAGGAGAACAAAAAAAAGTAAAAGTGAATTAAATATTTCCACTTTAGGAGGAGAACGAAGAGGAAGAGGAGCAAAAAATATAGGCAAGCCAAATAGGAGGAAGACAAAGAGTAAATAGTTCCCATTGAATATGATTGAATATGATTAAAACTCTTTTATTTACTTTGAAAATTCGGAAGTAACGTTATATTTCAGATGAATAAAATTTGGAAGGCAAACAAGCTCGCCAAGGGCGAGATTAAACAAAAGGAAGAAATCACCAAACAATACGCCAAAATGAGATATACAAGCAATGGTCCCGCCATCAAAAGCTTGAAGATGAAACACAAAGTTATTCTAACCTTTCTCGACCTTTGAGATTTGTTTTGCAGATTCCACAAAGAATCACCCGAAAAAGATCATGAACGCCTAAACAAGGTTAACTTCAATGAAGGCTCTAGCCCGGCGCCGAACCCGCCAATGGCGAGATCAAAAGAACTCCCTAAGCAGCACGCCAAAATAAAGTGTAGAAGCAATGGTCCCACCATTAAGAGCGTAAAGATTAAACACAAGTTATTCTAACCTTTCTCGACATTTGAGATTTGTTTTGCAGGAGCTACAAGCAAAAGTGGCGACTCAACGAAATCTACAAATCGACTAAGCGCCCTAAACGTCAACCTTGTAAAGGCTCTGGCGGGGTTCGACATCAACAGAATCTACAAATCTACATAAGCACCCAAACATTATCCTTATCGAAGGCTCTAACTCAGCGCAACGCCTAAACAGGGTTAACCTTATCGAAGGCTCTAACTCGGCGAGAATGTCTAAACAGGGTTAACCTTAATATTAGAAGGCTCTAACTCGACGTCGTTAAATAAAATAAGCGCACATATTAACCTTATCGAAAGGCTTTAAAAAGAGCAATGCCTAAACAGGGTTAACCTTTTTGAAGGCTCTAACTCGGCGCCAGAACGCCTAAACTGGGTCAACCTCATAGCAGGCTGTCACCCGTCGTCGTTAAAAACATAAGTCACCAAAATACATGTTAACCTTCATTAAAGGCTCTAACTCGGCGACAAAAAAAAAAGAAAGAAGAAGATTAAGTTGCCAAAGAATAAAAGAAATATGAAGCCCAACAATTTCGACAAGCATGAAAAGTCAGAACTACTGCAAAGGAAAGAACAAAGCTTTAAAATAGAAGTGCGGACAAGTGAAATTAATCACAAGTCAAAGTCATAACATTACAAAAAGAGCGCCTAACAAGGTCGCCCATCAGCAGGAAAAGAACAAGGCTTTAAATAAAAGGCAAACATGTGAAATAAATCGCGAAGTCAAGTTATAATATTACAAAAAGCGCCTAGACAGGCCTCCCACAAGATAAAGATTAAACAAAATATGCCACATCAGAATCAACAAGGTTGAAATTCCTAAATATGCAAGACTTTCAACGATAAAAGAATCAGCAAGGTTGAAATTCCTAAATATCTGAGGATTCCCCAAAGGAGAGCACCTTAGTTAAACAAATTATGAAGACTTCCCAAAGCAAACGACTACCTGTTTTTGATCGAGCATTGAAACAAAAATAAACAAAGAGCTAAAGTACTAAGGGATTTCTCCCATATGCGAGACATCACCCATAAAGGAGAAAACAACTCGACGAAACCGATAAAATTAGGAGCTCGCCCATCGACGATTAAATATGATTATAGTTAAACATAATCACTTTGTCTTGTTCCAAGACTCGTGCTTGGGGGGCTGTGGACCATCATCACTGAACAAACAAACGTACGTCCCCTGGGGGCTCTGAAGACAGAACAAAGCACCCTAGGCGGGACCTCTCAAAAATAGGACATACTATTCAAAAAATGGAACAAAGTGGTGATTCAAGCAGCCATAAAATTTTAAAACAAACAGCAAAATATCAACCACTTCGCCTTGTTCCAAGACTCGTGCTTGGGGGGCTGTGGACCGTCATAATATTCCTAAGGGCTTAGGGACCCTCCAGTGAAGGTGGGAAAAACACAAGAAGGGGGGGGTTGAATTGTGTTTTCAAAAACGTTTCTTTCTTACGAAAAATAGCACTGTTCTCAGGATTCAGAGTCTGATGGAGTTCAGACTCTAATCAGAGTTCAGAGTCTAAGCAGCGGAATAAAGATCAGAAGCAAGAAAGAAAGAAGACACAAACAATTTTATACAGGTTCCTTCCACAAACCGGAAGTAGTCCTGTCCCCCTTGCACTTCCAAGGAGAGTTTCACTAAAATGTAATATCAAATTACAAGTTGCTCAAACACACAAGTAAGAGACTTCCTTTGCTCAATCACACAAGAATGAGACTTCAGATGCTCAAGCACACAAGCAAGAGACTTTTCAACAATTACAAAGAATTGAAAAGAGTTTTGAATACTTGATATACTATCAGAGGTATTCACAAAACAGAATGAAACAGAACAGACTCTGTTTTCTTAGATACTTAGAAATTCTAAAATGTGATCTTTTGTAAGAATTATCTAAGTTGTTGATGAGCAGATTTTTGCGACTTAGAATATGAGAGAGAATTCAATTCGCGTGTATGTATATATCTGTCTATTTTTCTTCATGTCTTCATCTCTATTTATAGAGAGTTTGAGAGACGTTGGAGAAACTGCCAGCTCATCACTTTATCTTTACCGAAGCTGATTTGACACCTTTGATCCTTAGCTTGATTTGAGACTTATTCAATGAAATCAAATTCAAATCCATTCCATCAAATAAGGAAAAGTTTCTGCTACAGTTACTGTTATTCTTGTCGTGTATAGAGGACACTGTGCAGAGTTGGTGGTTGCAGGGACACACGTAGACATAGTGGTTGTACTTTTCGTACATTGCCTTTGTCAACGCTTCTTGGTGTCTGAAGAATCTTTGCTCTGGATACCATTTGCTTCTGATGAGTCTGCCTCTGATGAACTTGCTTCTGATGACGTCATCTTCAGAAGCTCTTTCTTCAGACGCATTCTGACTCTGAATTTCCAGGAGCTCTTTCAGTCAGATATTCTTCAAGCTTCAGTTTAGGATTTCCTTTGCTCTTTAAATTTATTCAAACAGAACCTCTTGTAAATAAATATTTGATTAATGATCCTGCACACTTGAATAAATACTTAGCAAATCCAATTGATAATTTTTAATACCTTGTTATCATCAAAACTTAAGTGGTATACTTGTGAAACACCCTTTGTTCCAACAATCTCCCCCTTTTTGATGATGACAAACATAAGTATTTAAAAAAATCAATTGTTGTTAACTTAATTAACAAGTTGACTCTTAAGGATTCTGAGTTTTGTAAGCTCAGACTCCCCCTGAGTCTGATATTCTTTAAGGTGAGGTTTGTAAGCTCCCCCTAAGTCCTATCCAGGTTAATTAAGTTTATTATTACGCTTAATACCAATATCATAGAATGTAGATGAGTTAAAATTGAGTTCTCAAATAAAATTTGTTAAGATAAATTTTATTTCATTCTTGGGCTCAGCTTCTGTTAAATACTTTTCTATTACTCCCCCTTTTGTCATCCATTAAAAAGATAAAACACATAGTAAAAAAAATGTATAAAACAAAAGTGAAGAGATAGAAACTTTTATATAAGTATGATCAGGAAAGTACAGAGTGTCAAAACACAGAAAGCAGGCAATTAAAACGTATAACAAGAAAACAAAACAAGGTGTGCAACTAAGGGTTTGGTTGGGGTTGATGCTGTTGCTGTTGCTGTTGAACAAGAGCCATCAGACGCTGGATGTCTTCAGACTGCTTCCTAACAGTTTCTTCCAGAGCCAGTTGTCTCTGAAGAAGGTGATCTTCCCTAGCCTTAGCTTCTTCTTGCTGCTTCAGCACCTTTTGCTTCAGCATCTTGAAGACCTTGGAGTCTCTTGTTACATACTCAGATTCAGCATAGAATGGGGCATTAGCCAAGAACAGAGGCTTGGTCTGGAGTTGAGAAGAGGAGTGGGATTCTCGCAAGCGTCGTTCCATGGCGCGAGCTTGAATATCACAACACTTCTGGGCAACACCATCAAAGAAGTTCAATGCCCTATTCGTAAGATTACACCAGCTTTCCTGATAGATGAATGGTAGAAATGGTGTGTTTCGAAGAAGCACCAGATTTTGCATTTCATCATTCAGAGCCACCAGACGTTCATCCAGATATTCAGAATCCAAAATGTTGATGGGGGGTTGGTCAGACATTTGGATTGGTGAAGATTGGTTAGAGTTAGAGGGTGAAGATATGTGGGTTGGTGGTGGTTCAGAATGTGAAGCAGACACAGTGGGTTCAGATTCTGTCACTGGGACAGACTCTGTAGCCAGAGTTTCCATTTCAGATTCTGGAATGGTTTCATTTGGAGGTTGGTTAACAGTTGTTGGTTGTTGTTGGTATTCAGGAAGTTCTCCTGAATAATGTTTTTCAAGATTGGAGAGGTCATCCTGTTCTGAGGTTGTGTTTTGTGGTGAATGGGGTGGTTGTTGTTTGTTGTTTGTTGATGGATTGTCAGTTACCACTTGTTCTTTAGCAGCAGCTGTTAAATCAACAACTTGTGGACTGACTGGGTTTGTGGTTGAAGAAGGTGGAGTAGAAGCATCAGGAGCAATCATATTTAAAGGTTGGATAACAGGTGGTTGGAGGGGATGATTGGCAGATAGCTTATTACAGATGCCAATCCTCCTTTCTCCTAACTCACCTATTGTCTTATAAACATCATCTGACACTTCTTTGTAGGGAGTGGGTTTAGAAGAAGGTTTAGATTTTGTAGTTGTAGTTTTGGTTTTGAAGGTTCTTTTGGCCTTGGGTACAGGTATGGATATTTTGAATTTCTGACTTAGAGGTGCACTATCTAAGTCAGAGTCTGTAGAAGATGAATTGGAAGAAGAAGGTGGGGGAATTGGATTCTGAGTTACCTTAGAGTTCTTGGGAACGTCTGAGGCAGCAGCCTCTGAAGCAGCAGCTTCTGATGTAATCCCAGTGACTGATTTGACCGGGAGAGAAACACTGGTTCGTATTACTGGTGGAGGACCAGCAGCTCTTGAAGCAGTACCTTCTGATGCAGTCACAGCAGGAACAGACTTTGAAGCAATAGCTGCTGATGTTCCCTGTGTCACTTCCATAGCCTTCTTGGAAGGATTTTCACCTACTAAGTACTCCTCTTGAGTGAGTATTTTCCTCTTGGCTTTTCTGCCTTTTTCAACGGGCAGTTTTCCTCCTGGCATATCCTCAGGAACTTCATCCAGACTGATTCTTTCTCCAGTGTTAGCAAAATGATCAGACAGAAGTGCCATCTGTACAGCTAGAGTATCCTTCTTGCAAATAGGTGGGAAGTTGGCCAATAGATCAGACACTACAGTAGATTCACTCAAGTCTGATTTGAGAGGAATGAATCTTTTTATCAAGTTCATGTTCTTCAAGGTCTGACCATTGATCACCTTACCAACTACAGTATCCAGCATCTGATCTGTATAAAACCTTGTTTGACTAAGAGCTTCAATGATTCCTCCTTGATGAAAAATTTCTGACAAAAGCCTTCCATAAGGAACCCAGACTCTGTCCTCGTTTTGGCTTTTCCATAGCTCTTTGACCATGTGCTTGAAAATGTACTTTGGCAAGTTGAGCTTTATATCATTGTAGATGTGATGAAATAAAACTTTGTGCACTAGGGAGGGTTGATCATCACCACCTCCCTTAGGTAGAATATTTTCATACTGAATCTTCAGAAGTATCTTCTTCTGCATATCCAGGTTACTGTACTTTCCTCCTTTCTTTGTGTTGAACATGGTAATGTTCACAGTATCTCTCCAAGTGCTGGTATGAGGATTTGGAATCTCAATCCCAGTGTAGATTCCTAATGCTTTTATGCCCAGAACAGAAGCAATAATTTGTTCATTGATCTTAATGGGGACACCCATTACACTTGATCTAATTTCAGTACCAGTAAATGGTTCCAAGAGCATTTCTTTCCTTGTTTTTCCAGCAAGCTCTGGATACAATTGGGTCAAGTTCTTTTCTTCTTCTATAGCGGCCTTCTTGTCAAAGATGCTTGCTCTAACCCAGAAATGCCTTACCAAAGCTTTGTAAGTAGGGCCATTCAACATCTTGAAGTACGGTAACCACCCTTGAGAAGCATAGAAGTCTTTGATGTCGCATCCGTGAAACATCAGAGACATGAAATCAACAGGATTTTCTACTTGAATCATCAGTTGATGTTCTTGAAGTTTCATGGTAGATCCACTTAGTAGATACGCAGCCCTTTCTGGTTGCTGTTGAGAAGCTCGTTGATTCGAAGTACCGGATTCCTGAACTGATCTTGATGAAGTTGCCATGGTGAAGATGAAGTTTGGGGGGTAATGGGTTTCTAAGTTTGAGAGAAGAGAGAAAGTTGATATTCGATTGAAACCGCTTAAGACTTGAAAGTGTAGGAAAGTGAGTGAGTAGTGTGTGTTTGGTATATATAGTGATTTGAAAAACAACTTTTCACATTCAGAAGTAATAGCCAAACATGCGTATTAATGACTTGAGGGGCGCGAAAAATATTGAGAAAGAAAAACCATCATTGCCCTTAAAAAGTGTTGTTTCCCAATGCAGATAGACGTGTCAGAAGCCTATACAAAATAACTTTAACCTTTCCACTTCCCAGTACTTTCAGAGTCACAAAAAGATTCCTTTTCAGGGTCTGATAATTTCCTCAGAGGCTGAGTCTTTTCAGATTCTCCTAGGAGAGTCTGAAACTTCTTCAGCGTCTGATAATTTTCAGAGTCTGATTTTTCATTCAGAGTCAAACATTACTCAGAGACAAAATGCATGTTCAAATTTTTCTTTATAAAATCAAATCTTTCAACGGTTAAGGGTTTTGTGAAAATATCAGCCCATTGATGATCAGTATCAATGAATTGAATATCTAATACCCCCTTTTGAACATAGTCTCTGATAAAGTGATGTTTGATTTCAATGTGTTTGGCTCTTGAATGAAGAATAGGATTTTTAGATAGACAAATGGCAGCAGTATTGTCACAATAGACTGGGATACAGTTTTCAGTTATTTGGTAGTCTTCTAACTGATGTTTCATCCAAAGCAGTTGTGTGCAACAACTAGCAGCTGAGATGTATTCTGCTTCTGCTGTTGACAAAGCAATAGTTGCTTGTCTCTTACTGGCCCAGGATATCAGATTCTCACCAAGAAACTGACAGTTTCCACTGGTTGATTTTCTTTCAATCCTGTCACCAGCATAGTCAGCATCACAGAATCCAACTAGCTTATAATCTGAAGATTTCTTATAAAGAAGTCCAAGATTAGTTGTTCCTTTCAGATATCTAAAGATTCTTTTAACCGCAGTTAAATGTGATTCTCTAGGATCTGATTGAAATCTTGCACACAGACAGACACTGAACAAAATATCAGGTCTAGATGCAGTGAGATACAACAGAGAACCAATCATACCTCGATACAGCTTTTGATCAACTTTGGTTCCTTGATCTTCTTTGTTCAGAGTGCAGGTAGGATGCATTGGAGTGTTCATTTCCTTGCAGTCTTCAAGTTTAAATTTTTTCAGAAGCTCTCTGGTATACTTGGACTGATGAACATACACTCCCTCTTTGCACTGATTGATCTGAATTCCTAAAAAGAACTTCAGTTCTCCCATCATGCTCATTTCAAATTCTTCCTGCATCATCTTAGAAAATTCCTTGCAAAGAGATCTATTAGTTGAACCAAAAATAATATCATCAACATAAATTTGTACAATCAGAATGTCTTTCTCAAGTGTCTTCTTAAAGAGTGTTGTATCAACCTGACCTCTTTTAAAATCATTTTTAAGCAAGAAATTACTCAGTCTGTCATACCAAGCTCTGGGAGCTTGTTTCAGACCATAGAGAGATTTCTTTAGCTTATAAACGTAGTCAGGATGTTTTAAATCCTCAAAACCAGGTGGTTGTTTTACAAACACTTCTTCAGATATGACTCCATTGAGAAATGCGCTTTTAACGTCCATTTGATACAAGGTTATGTTGTGATTTACTGCGTAGGAAAGAAGTAACCTGATTGCTTCCAATCTTGCAACTGGAGCAAAAGTTTCAGTATAATCAATGCCTTCTTGTTGACTGTATCCTTGAGCAACAAGTCTGGCTTTGTTTCTGATTACTTCTCCCTGTTCATCCAGCTTGTTCCTAAACACCCATTTGGTTCCAATAATGTTCTTGTGTTCAGGCTTAGATACAAGATCCCATACGTCATTCCTTTTAAATTGATTGAGCTCATCTTGCATTGCTAAGATCCATCCATCATCAGCTAGTGCTTCATCAACTGTAGTAGGTTCCATCATGGATAGCAGACCCAGGGCAGACTCTTCAGGTCTGAAATGTGATCTAGTTCTTCTGGGGCTTTCTTTGCTACCAATGATCTGATCCTCAGGATGAGAAGACTTGTATTTGAATGAATTTTTGGATTGGATAACTTGCTGTGAATCAATTTGATTTTCTTCAGAAGCTTCAGCAATAGGGACATCAGGAGCAGTCACAGCTTCTGAAGTTTCATGTGCCTCTGGAGTTCGATCAGGTTCTGAACAATCATCAGACTCTTCTGAACCTGCATTATTTTCACTTTGCTCTGGAATTTGACTTCCAGGCTCTTTGTCATCAAACTTGACATGTATAGACTCTTCAACACAGAGTGTTTCCAAGTTATACAGTCTGTATGCCTTAGATCTCTCAGAGTAACCTAGAAAGATTCCCTTTTGAGCTTTTGCATCAAATTTCTTCAGATAGACTTTATTGTTCAAAATGTAACAAGTACATCCAAACTGATGAAAATAAGAAATGTTGGGTTTTCTACCTTTAAAGAGTTCATATGCTGTTTTGTTCAGGATGGGTCTGATGTAGATCCGGTTCTGAACATAACATGCTGTGTTCACTGCTTCTGCCCAAAAATGTTTTGCCAGATTGTTTTCATGAATCATAGTTCTTGCCATTTCTTGAAGAGTCCTATTCTTTCTTTCTACAACTCCATTTTGTTGTGGAGTTCTAGGAGAGGAGAATTCATGGACAATTCCAAATTTTTCACAAAATATTTCAAATGGCTCATTTTCAAATTCTCCCCCATGATCACTTCTGACTTTTAGAATTTTAAGTTCTTTTTCAGATTGGACTTGAATACAGAATTTTGTGAACACATCATATGAATCATCTTTAGATTTGAGAAACTTAACCCAACACCATCTACTGTAATCATCAACAATCACCAATCCATATTTACTTCCATATATGGATGCAGTACTGACTGGTCCAAATAAATCAATATGAAGTAGTTCTAAGGGTCTGGAGGTAGAAACAATGTCTTTAGATTTGAAAGAAGTTTTAACAATTTTTCCCTTCTGACATGCACCACAAAGTGCATCTGAATGATAATCAATGTCTGGTAGCCCTTTGACAAGTTGTAACTTGCTAAGCTTGGAGATTAATCTCCAGTTAGCATGTCCCAACCTTCTGTGCCACAGCCATTTCTTATCACTCACTGACAGGAGGCAAAACACCTTCTGATCAGTCAGTTCTGAAAAATTTATCTTATAGACATTGTTCTTTCTCTTTCCCTTAAACACTACAGATTGGTCATCAATGTTGATTACTGTGCAGTTGTTCTTATTAAACAAGACGTCATAACCATTATCACAAAATTGACTTATGCTAAGTAGGTTATGCCTTAGTCCATCTACTAACCACACATTATTGATTGAGACTGAGGAATTACCAATTGTTCCAGTACCAATGATTTTGCCAGTTTGGTTTCCTCCAAATCCCACAGTTCCTCCCTCTTTCATGGTCAGGGTTAGGAACATAGACTTTTCTCCCGTCATATGTCGCGAGCAGCCACTGTCCAGATACCAGGACTTCTGCTTTGTATTTCCTTTTAGACATATCTGCAGCATCAACAATTTGTGTCTTAGGTACCCATACTTTCATGGGTCCTCTTGGGTTAGTCCTAGAAGTTCTGAATCTCTTTTGTGTATTCTGTCTGAATTTTTCTTTGTCAGTTTTCTTCCAGACTTTGGGTTCAGAACCTTTAATCTTAGAATGTGACTTAGTAAAAATAACTTCTTTTCTCTGAAATCTAGGCTTTTGAGTTTCAGACTCTGTTTTCTTCAGAACCTGTTTGATGGGTTCTGATCTTTTCAGAATCTGTAACGTTGGAGCTTTTGATTTAGAGTCATTCATGATCTTTGTCTTATAACTCTTAGGTTTTGACTTAGTCAATTCCTCTGAATTTGAAGACTTAGATTTTGAATGAGAAGCCTTTTCAGATTCAGACACAAAATGAGTTTTCAGACCTTCTTTGATGTTATCAGAACAGGGTTTTAGAATTACTTCACTAGAGTTACCTCCTGTGAAACCAATTCCCTTTTTGTTGTTCTGATTTATGCTATAAATCATGGATGCAACTTTGGTTCTATCAATTCCTGTGTTAATAAATTCCTGAAGAGCAGCATCCTGCTCAGTCATGATTTTATTATCACCCTTCTTTGTCATTGTTTTCAAGTTATAATTTTCTTGTTTTAAAGCTTCCATTTCCGTCTTAGTTGATTCATGGAGTATCAGCAGCTTATTGTATCGTTGCTTAACTCTCCTCAACTCAGTGGATTGGTTTTCATAATGACAAAGAAGTTCTTTAAGAGAATCAATTAGTTCAGATCTGGTGAGTTTAGAATATACCTCAGTTTCAGTTTCAGAATCTGTACTTGACTCAGCATCAGATGATTCTTCTTTGTTATCAGCAGTAGCTACCAAAGCCAGAGCTATTTTAGCTTCATCTTCAGCATCATCTTTGTCAGACTCAGACTCATTATCCAGATCCTCCCAGGTTGCCATCAAGCTCTTCTTGAATTGCTTCTTGAATTTGTTAGATTTGAAGAATGCTTTCTTAGATTTTTCTTTGGATTTCTCTTTCTGCAAGTCTGGACATTCAGCAATGAAGTGTCCAACCTTTTTACAGTTGAAGCAACCTTTCTGATCTTCCTTTCTTGAACTTTTGTGATTACTACCTTTGTTCATAAACTTCTTGTTCTTCTTAGCAAGGTATTGTAATCTGTTTGTGAGCATAGCCATCTCTTGAACAATCTCAGAGTCTTCATCAGAATCTTCAGATGTAGATTCTTCTTCAGACTCCAAAGCCTTCAGAGCCTTACTTGACTTGCCTCTGGACTTTAGTGCAATGGATTTGGACTTCTTGACAGGTTCTTGCTCATTAAGACCTATTTCATGACATTTCAAGGAGCTTATGAGATCCTCAACACTCAAGGTGTTTAAATCTTTAGCTTCCTCAATGGCTGTCACTTTTGGTCTCCACTTTGCAGGTAAACTTCTCAGAATCTTGTTCACATGATCAGACGTTACGTAGCTTTTCTTCAGAATCTGAAGTCCAGAAACAAGAGTCTGAAACCTTGAGTACATGGTCTCAATGCTTTCATCCTCCTTCATTCTGAACAACTCATACTGATGAACAAGCATAGTAGCCTTGGCTTCTCTGACTTTCTTGTTACCCTCATAAAGTGAGCACAATGAGGTGAACATAGCCTTTGCTGTTGATTTGTCACTCATCTTTAAGTACTCTTTATGAGGCAAGGCAGCCACAAGAATGCCTCTGATCGTATGATGTTTCTTATAAAGCTTTTTCTGCTCAGGAGTGTGAGCTTTCCTATCAAGAGCAGCTCCTTCTTCATCTAGCCTCAGATCACCAACACCATCTTCAAGAATATCCCACAACTCTTCATCCAATCCCATGATGTGACTATACATCTTGGTTTTCCACCAAGAAAACATTTCAGGATCACCATTAAACATAGGAGGTTTGTTGTGATTTGAAGATCTTTCACTTTTGTTGATATTGCTGTAGTCATACTGCACAGCAGCTCCAGAACCAAAACCAGAACCAGATGCAGATGCAGAAGCTTCATCCCCAGACATGTTTTTCACCGATCGTTTACTGTAACACGGTTAAGTGCTAACTACAGAGCCGAAGCTCTGATACCAACTGAAGGTGGGAAAAACACAAGAAGGGGGGGGTTGAATTGTGTTTTCAAAAACGTTTCTTTCTTACGAAAAATAGCACTGTTCTCAGGATTCAGAGTCTGATGGAGTTCAGACTCTAATCAGAGTTCAGAGTCTAAGCAGCGGAATAAAGATCAGAAGCAAGAAAGAAAGAAGACACAAACAATTTTATACAGGTTCCTTCCACAAACCGGAAGTAGTCCTGTCCCCCTTGCACTTCCAAGGAGAGTTTCACTAAAATGTAATATCAAATTACAAGTTGCTCAAACACACAAGTAAGAGACTTCCTTTGCTCAATCACACAAGAATGAGACTTCAGATGCTCAAGCACACAAGCAAGAGACTTTTCAACAATTACAAAGAATTGAAAAGAGTTTTGAATACTTGATATACTATCAGAGGTATTCACAAAACAGAATGAAACAGAACAGACTCTGTTTTCTTAGATACTTAGAAATTCTAAAATGTGATCTTTTGTAAGAATTATCTAAGTTGTTGATGAGCAGATTTTTGCGACTTAGAATATGAGAGAGAATTCAATTCGCGTGTATGTATATATCTGTCTATTTTTCTTCATGTCTTCATCTCTATTTATAGAGAGTTTGAGAGACGTTGGAGAAACTGCCAGCTCATCACTTTATCTTTACCGAAGCTGATTTGACACCTTTGATCCTTAGCTTGATTTGAGACTTGTTCAATGAAATCAAATTCAAATCCATTCCATCAAATAAGGAAAAGTTTCTGCTACAGTTACTGTTATTCTTGTCGTGTATAGAGGACACTGTGCAGAGTTGGTGGTTGCAGGGACACACGTAGACATAGTGGTTGTACTTTTCGTACATTGCCTTTGTCAACGCTTCTTGGTGTCTGAAGAATCTTTGCTCTGGATACCATTTGCTTCTGATGAGTCTGCCTCTGATGAACTTGCTTCTGATGACGTCATCTTCAGAAGCTCTTTCTTCAGACGCATTCTGACTCTGAATTTCCAGGAGCTCTTTCAGTCAGATATTCTTCAAGCTTCAGTTTAGGATTTCCTTTGCTCTTTAAATTTATTCAAACAGAACCTCTTGTAAATAAATATTTGATTAATGATCCTGCACACTTGAATAAATACTTAGCAAATCCAATTGATAATTTTTAATACCTTGTTATCATCAAAACTTAAGTGGTATACTTGTGAAACACCCTTTGTTCCAACATCCAGAAGGGCCCAGATGCCCTCTATAAAGGCCAGGCGACCTCCGAAAGGGCTCTAGAGGCCTAAGTGTGCCCCTCCTCAAGGCGCCACCTTATTTGCTTCTAGGTATTTCTATAAACCGCCTAAATTACCCAAATACCCCAATTACTTGGAGGTTAAGCAACCGAAACCCAAGTCGATAGCAGGCTATAAATACCTCCCTTTAGAGCATTCTAAAGGTATCTGATGACATGCTGTCATTACGTAATTTCTATGTATATTTTATCATTTTATGGAGTCACAAAGCAACTTAAGCAGCAAGAAACGCATGAAAAGCAAGAAAAAGCAAGAAAACTGAAGAATGGTGCAAGTCACAAAAACGTGTCACGCTTGCTAAAAAACGTGACACGTTTTCACAAGTCAGAGAGCATGTTTTGAGAAGAAAGAAGAACGTGTCACGTTGGCAAAAACGTGACACGTTTTGTGAAACCCTAATTTGGTTACTTGCTACTGAAGAAAAAAACGTGACACGTTTTACTTAAAACGTGACACGTTTTGGGCGAATTTCTAGGCCTATTTAAGCTGAAGTCTTTTCCGAAAACAAGGGTTACGAATCTTGGAGAGCAAAGTGCGATTTTGACATCAAGGCGACTGCAAGGAGGACGATTTCTTCATCCTTTTACCAGTTACATGTATGTTTTAATGATTCAATTGATTATGCTATTTGTAAACATTGTTATGAGTAGCTAAATCTCTTAGAGATTGGATCCGAGATGATTCTGTGTAAACCCTAGTTGATCTTATATTGCTGTGATGAAACTCTATTCCATATTAATGATTATTTAAGTCTTTATTCAATTCAATTGTTCTTAATGCTTTTTATATCCTGATCAAATATAAATATGTTTTCGTGAGAATGAATGACTACTGACCCTAGCTTTCAACTTAGACTTAATTGAATTGTTCTAATAAACATGGTTAGTTTAGGAATGGATAATCGTTTATTAGTGATATTAGGTTAACGTGTTTAAACCTTCAAGAATTATTAGACTACCTAAGGAATTAGGGGCTGTAGTTTAAGAAGAGGGTCCTAACTCAAGGGATTGATTAGCGCTATTTTGTTAACTATCGTGGGACTTAAAGAACCATTAATAGGAATAGAGTACAGTAACCAATTAGGGGAAACATAGAGGATTCGACGATCCGATCTCATCTCTCTCCATATTTTCTTAAGCAACTTCTATCCTTTTGTTATTTTTGTTATTAAAACAAACAAATCTACCGCCTAGTGGCAAAACTGTAATAACCTTTAAACATCCTATTGCATAACGAAATTAACTTATTGCGATTAAAAACAATCCTCGTGGGATCGATATTTTTACTACTTCGATAGTATTTGGTGCACTTGCCAAACCTCTATCAGTATCCAATAATCATTCTAAACCCTAGAATACGATACAAACCCTAGTATTCTTACTCGTACTTTTTTGCAAGTATACTATTCAAAATCCTAGGAACGTGAATAAATTTTTACAAGTAAGACAATATGAAAAAAATAGTCTTCGTGAGCATAGTTCAGTTGGCAAATACAATGCATTTTTAGATGTAATGATCCAAGTTTGAACCTGAGCACTCCACTTATTTATCTTAAAAGGTATATTCTAGCCACTATACTATTTTACCAAAAAAGTAAAAGAAAAAAAGTCTACGTATCTTAGGACGAGATTCAAAGTTGAGTTTGTCACATTGTGATTAAAATGACTCTAACAATGGACCATCACCCTTTTATTAATTTCATTATTTTGTATATTATTTTTATAAAAATATAGAGTTATGCATAATATTATCAAATTTTATATAATTTTATCAATGAATTTTAATCTCATGTTTGGCAGTAAGTTTGGTCAACCTACAACATAAATCTAAAGATTTAATCTGTATACATCGATAGTTGAAAAATCTTTACACATATGTCCAACCAAATTATACCATGATACTACTTTTTAAGTTATAAGTTCCTAAAATATCGTAAAGAAATTATTTGACGTGATTTAACCAAATGCAAAAGAATTTACACCGTCAATGCATGAAGATTAATCTCTAATACTAAATTATTTTCTTAATAGTAGCTTATTTACCCGTGCTTGACACGGGCTCCATACTAGTAGAGAATAAAAGTATACCATCTTTATCTAGACGCCCCCGATGTGCATCAAGAAATAACAGAAGACGTATACAATCAGCAAAACCTTTGTAAGCAGCCCTAAAATTGAAGCCAGTAGAGAATAATCAATTCAAGCACTTTGACACTGGAAAGATTGTGAGAAGGAGAGAAAGTTGAGGGAAAAAAAGCACTTCCCCTTGTTTGGAACTCACTAAAAAGGCAAAGGAAAGAAAGAATTCAGTGGAACCCAAACTAAAAACCTTTTTACTCATAGATGGATGGAAAGGTTGAGAAACACACTTATTTTGTATGAGAAGTCCAAAAAACCCCCAACTTTTATTGCTTTTATTTATTTTACTATTCGCAAGTAATCTCTCTTTTTATTTTTTCAGTCATTGCCACTTTTTTCGTCCTGTCTCCATGGTGTGAAATTGAACTATTAGAGCATCCATAATGGAGACTCTCAACTTTGAGGTCTTAAATGGGTCCCACATTGACACATCACTTTTTATTATTTTTTAATAATAGTACCTAATAGGTACTCAATCACTTCAATGAAGACCCTCCAATAAAGGTCTAAATGGGTCCCACCAATAAATATTTATTTAGGACACTATTGTAGGGGTCCCAACAAAAACTCCAATGACAACTCAAATAATAATTATTTTATTTAAAAGGGGTGTGGGGTCCACTTAAGAATTGGGGTCTTAAGTGAGACCCTGAGTCTTAAGAGACCCCCAAAAATTTTTCCCATATTGAGAGTACCTATTAGGTACTGGGTCTTAAATGGTAAAGACCCTACCAATGTGGATGGTTTTATTCACAATCTAGCCACTTTCTTTTTCCAGACACGTGAACGTGTGTTATTTATATTCAAGGGTATTCATGTCAATTATTATTTATAGATCTTTCTTTCCTTCAATTTTCCACTCCACTTTCTCTTATACCAATTAACCAAAATAATCCCCTCACTTTCTACTATTTTTCTTTCCTCATACCATCTTTCCATTCTCTTTCTTTCCTTTCACTTTCATTCTTCAACCAAACAAAGTGTGAAAGTGGACTCGCGAAGTCGCGTGTATTTCACTTAAGCGGAAGACTTCAAAATTTCTGTTCCATAAGTCCATTTTTACGTTATTTCGTACTGTATTGTACAATACCTTTGTTTGGGGGATTCTTTTATCACACGATAAAAAATGAAATTTTAGAATGGATTGCTATCTATGACTAGATCTCGGATAAATTGAAATTTTATTGATAAAACCTTTACCATTGTAGCCAATGTCTTATTACGAATAATTCCTACAACTTCTGGAGAAAAAAAGGCATTCACTTATTACAAAGATGATGCGATTTGATTTTTTTTTTTTACCAATTTCAGTCTAGAGAAAGAATTTTTTTTTGAAAAAAAAACAAAACCTACGCTTGCTGAAGGTGAAGGGAGTGTGGACATGCGAAGCAAGAAAAATAGCACAAAAGAAATCCAGTTTTAAATAGCGTTGTATGATACATTCAACCAAAAAAAAAAACGTTGAATGATACAAAATTTATCAATTGCAGAAAAAAAATAAAAAAAGGAAAAGAATAGGGTGACATTTACCATAGGAAGGGCTAATCCCTTCCCACCATGGGAAAGGTGAATTTTAACCTTCAATTGCCGGTCAACAAGTTGCCAAAGGCTTTTTTTGGTTTGATGGTTTTGAAAAAAAAAATTAAAAGGAATATTAAATTAAACTTTGAATAAGAAAAGAAAAAAAGAAAGACGATACGGTGGCAGAGGAAATAAAACCCACCTTCCCCTTCACCCTTCTTCTCCCTTTAAAAACAAAAACCTACCACCATCGTAGCCTTTCCATCCGCCGCCACCATTTGTGTGTTTTCATTTCATTTTGTCAGTTTTATGGTTGTGTTCAAGAGAGCATGAATTTAGAAGGGCAATAGTTATATATTCTGATAATTCATGATGTTCAACATGATAACACAACCGTAATAAAAAGATAATTGCATCTCAATTTATTATGTGCAAAAAAAGTTACAGAATTGTGATAGAACAATGAACTATAATGGAGTAATTTACAAAGTCATATATGCTACTTAAATCTAATTACAGTTCTAAAATTACATCTTCCACAAATGATTATGCAAAACACGAAAATACATCTGAGCTTCTTCTTCTTCCTTCCAGGGTCTCCATTTATCTTCTTTCCCTTCCACTACAAACATTAAGAGTACTTTTAATATCCAAGCTCAATATAAAATCCAAGCTCCATCTGCCTTAAAGTACAATAATAGCAACCGAAGATAAAGAACTCAAAAACTAGAAAACCCAATTTGCTTCTTCCATATTTGCTTCTCTAAACAAATTTGTGAAAAAATCCAACGAATTTTCAATCCAATTTGCAGAAAATAAAAATCATATTTTTTTTTGTCTCCTCCTCTGAAAAATCCAATACAGTTTTTGTACAAATTAAAACGATAACAGAGGGAGGGCCGACGCTCTGAAGGGATGGTTGACGGTGACAGGATGGTGGTGGTTGTAGGAAGGCACCGATATGGGTCAAAGGTGTTGGAACAAAGGGTGTTTCACAGTTTTACCACTTAAGTTTTGATGATAACAAGGTATTAAAATTATCAATTGGATATGCTAAAAGTTTATTCAAGTGTACAGGACCATAATCAAAGATTTACTCATAAGAGGTTCTGATTGAATGAATTAAAGAGCAAAGAATTTTATTGAAGCTTTGAAGAGCATCTGATTGAATACGCTCCTGAAGGAAGCTTAGAAAGCGCTCCTGAAGAAAGCTTAGTGCGTCTGAAGAAAGCGCTCCTGAAGATGACGTCATCAGAAGCTAGTTCTCCAGAAGCAAGGTTATCAGAAGCTACTTCATCAGAGGCTGAAGAAGCGTTGACAAAGGACAAGTACAAACTGTACAACCACTAAGTCTGCGCACACCTCTACAACCACCATCTCTGCATATTGTCTCCTATATAAGACAAAGATAACAACTATATCTCGCAGAACTTGTTCCTTTTCATTTGGAATGGATTTGAATTTGTTTCTTCCTAGTACAACAATCAAATCAGGCAAAAGATCATTGGTGGAAAATCAAGCTTCAAGTGATGTGCTGACAGTTCCCAACGTCTCTCAAATTCTCTATAAATAGGGACAAAGACTTGAAGAAACATATACATATACGCAGAAAGCTAACATTCACATTCTCTCCAAGTCGTAAACATTGCACATCAACAACTTAGATAATTCTTACAAAAGTTCATATCTTAGAATTTCTAAGTGTCTAAGAAAAACAGAGTCTGTTCTGTTTGTATTGTTTTGTGAATACCTCCGATTGGATATCAAGTATTCAAAATCTCTTTTCAATTCTCTGTAATTGTTTAGATAAGTCTCTTTCTTCTGTGATTGAGCAAGGAGTCTCTTGGAGTTGTCCTTGAGCATTTAGAAGTCTCTTTCTTGTGTGATTGAGCAAAGGAAGTCTCTTACTTGTGTGTTTGAGCAACTTGTAATTTAATATTACATTTTAGTGGAACTCTCCTTGGAAATGCAAGGGGGACAGGACTACTTCCGGATTGTGGAAGGAACCTGTATAGATTGCTTGTGTTCTTCTTTCTTTCTTGCATTCGTTCTATTATCCGCTGCTTAAGACTCTGAACTCTATCAGACTTTGATCCTGAGAACAGTTGTTGTTTCGTAAGAGAGAAATAGTTTTTGAAAACACAATTCGACCCCCCCCCCCCCCCCCCCTCCTTTCTTGTGTTTTTTCCCCACCTTCAGTTGGTATCAGAGCTTCGGCTCTGTAGCTAGCACTTAACCGTGTTACAGTGAACGATCTGAGAAAAACATGTCTGGGGAAGATGCTTCTGGCTCTGGCTCTGGTTCTGGTTCTAGTTCTGGAGTTGCTATACATTATGATTACAACAACAACAACAGAAATGAAAGATCTGCTAATCACAACAAACCTCTCATGTTTAATGGTGATCCTGAAATGTTCTCTTGGTAGAAAACCAAGATGTATAGTCACATCATGGGAATGGATGAAGAGTTGTGGGATGTTCTTGAAGATGGTGTTGGTGATCTGAAGTTGGATGAAGAAGGTGCTGCTCTTGATAGGAAAGCTCACACTGCTGAGCAGAAAAAGCTTTATAAGAAACATCACACGATTAGAGGCATTCTTGTGGCTGCCTTGCCTCATAAAGAGTACTTAAAGATGAGTGACAAATTAATAGCAAAGTCTATGTTCACCTCATTGTGCTCACTTTATGAGGGTAACAATTTAACGACAATGCAACAACAACCAACAACTTCAACGACATCTACAACAGCTTGCAACTTTAACGACATTGACAACAACAGCGACAACGTCAACAACAACGACTTCGCATCATAATATCATAATTCATCAATTATGAACAACATCATATAATCAACATATACATTCATACAAATATTAAATCATAAACGACATCATATAACAACATATTCATCAATCTAATATATTCATATCAATACAAGTTAGATTCATCACAACATAGATTAAATACTCATAAACACCTCAACTAAACCCTTGATACTTAAGTTTGAAGTTTGGAAACCAACCATAAGTTTTTAGCCTAACTTGGAATTAGTTATGCTAAGTTTTCTTAAAGTTTTCTCCAGACCCACTTGGACTATTTCCATCATAACTCAAAATCTAAAAATCATTTCCAAGTCAAACCAAGGCCACTGGAAAGCTAACAAAACTATCTAAAACTTTCATGTTTACACCCAAGGCCAATTATGTACCGATCAATACCAGTTTTCGTTTCAAATTCGAAAAAGTTGTGCAGAAAGTCCATAAAAATTCACTGTGACCTACGTTCAGTAATTTGACCATAACTCAAGTTCTATAAATCGTTTTGATGTCAGACCATTGACATTAGAAAACTAACATCCATACCTACAAATTTCATGTTTACACCTAAGACCAATTCTGTACCGATCAATACTAGTTTTTGTTTCAAATTCGAAAGAGTTGTGCAGAAAGTCCATAAAAATTCACTGTGACCTACGTGCATTAATTTGACCATAACTCAAGTTCTATAAATCGTTTTGACGTCAGACCAACGGCATTAGAAAACTAACATCCATACCTACAACTTTCGTGTTTACACCTAAGATCAATTCTGTACCGATCAATACCAGTTTTTGTTTCAAAATTCGGGGCAGAGATAAAAAAAATCAGAAAAAGCAACTTATATTATTCAAACTTCACATTCATTCAAAATCATCATAATCAACAACAACAACTCAACATAATTCATACCCAATTCACAATATGACATTAACAACAACAATCATCAACAATTCATTTATCAACAAATTAACATACATAAACATATCACTATAATTAGAGCACGAATTTCATTAATTAAATTGCAATTCAAAACTCTAACTTCTTTTCAAACCCTAACTTCTCTAATCATCAAAATAAAATATACTTATGATTAAAGAAGTTTAGTCCCACCCTTACCTTAAATTTACTCCAGAATTAGCAGCAACGTTCTTCTCTCCTAAGGTCTTCTCCCTTTTTCTCCAAACTCTTGTACATTATCTAACTTTTCTATTCTAATTCTTACCGACTCTTTAATATAATAACTCTAATTTCTCTTACACCCCAAAACTACTCTTCTCCTCATAATCTTATTTATTTCTAAATTAAATATATCTCTCCCCCACTTAATAATAATAATACACCAAATAACAAATATATTTCCACACAAAATAACAAATATATTTCTACACTAGATAACATATATATTTCCACACAAAATAACAAATATATTTCTACACCAAATAACATATATATTATACTAGTAAATACCAACATATAATATAACAAAATATCACTCATCAAAATAAATCGACTAAATTATAAAGAGACATCTAATCTCAATAAAATAATAAATAATAAAAGTAGGGCGTTACATGTATCTCATCCTATCATCGACAACCCTCCTCCAGAGCTTGAGATTGTAGTGCCGAGACCTGTCTACCACTATGTTCTTGTTGACCAGGACTGGGGCAAACATCCTCCTGATCCATGGCAGGTCATTAGCACCATGCGAGCCATAGTGGAGCAGGCACTGCAGCTTCTAGAGGCCTTATGGTGGACCTTTGTTCCGATGCTAGCGTGTTTGACCAGCAGCCGATTCCGAGGAGGAGGTTTAGGAGTCCGCATGAGTAGTCTTATTTTTATGAGTTGTTTGTATATTTGTAGTATTTTGTTGACATTTTGTTGGATTTGTATGTAATCCATTTACATTTGCGCCGATGCGTCTATTTTATGACATTTGCGATAATTTCGTTAAAATTGCATTTCTAAATTACAATTGATTGAATGAATGAAGGAATGAAAGAAATTTACAAAAAACTAGAAACTGGACCCGTGCCCGCACAGGTTTATTGCTAAAGAAATGACATACGAATAATAAAATGCAATATATAATTGGTAACAGTGAAAAAATAACAAATGTTAATCCAGAGTAGACAAAATAAAACGCTCCATAAAATGTATAAAATCTGAAAAATATTATAAAAGAAAATTCGGTAATCCTATCAATAATTCGGTAAGAGAATATGAAATTTTTAGTAAATTGGCATGTTGTTTCATCGCAGATTGCAAAATACTTCATCATATACGACGTTAGAAGTCACATTGGTATCTTCACCATCTTCATCCGTGATCAATATCTTTAGTCCTTCTCTGGATGTAACTCTTGAAACAACAACATACAACTGTCTGTGAAAAATTACAGGTGTTGGTAGATATACACCAACATGTTTAAGCGACTGCCCTTGACTTTTGTTAATTGTCATTGCAAATGATACAGACAAAGGGAATTGTCTTCGTTGAAACTTAAAGGGAATCCTGACATCTGAAGGCGATATAGATAACCTGGATACAAAAACCTGTTCACCAACATTACTTCCGGAAATGACCCTCCCCTCAATGACGTATCTTCCCATCCTAGTGATAATCAATCTGGTTCCATTGCATAATCCATATCGTGTATTTATATTTCTCAACAACATAACTGGCACACCAACCTTTAACCTTAATTTGTGATTAGGAAGTCCAGAAGCAGTGACGGTGTTTAGGAATTCAGGTGTATGAACATTGTCAATATGATCATCGTTTAAGTTACGATGAATAGGTGAATCATAACTCAAATAAACCTTCTCCTCATCTGGAACCATGTCCAACATATAGTCGTTGATCTTCTCGACTATGGAATTTTTTGTTGTCAATATAGCTCTATTTTGAAAGTAACCTATGTCACTCATGCTCTCCAAGATGTTAGGAAACGTGCTTTCAACAATAGCAGCAAGAGGATCTCCTGCGCTTTCTATGAGCAAATCTGACGGAATAGCAATGGTCTTGTCCACTTCATTGTCTTCCCCTATTCGTCCATCGCCTATACTTAAAACCCATTTTGAAAATTGTCTTTTTTCCTCCATGTCTACTACTGACGCACCAGACAAAAGCCTCATGTTCTTAGTCAAGGTAAGAACCTCACAATAATTCCATAGTTTTGAAGAATTGATAATAGCATGAACGATTTCTGGTCTTGTGCTTTTAGGAATTACAGGTACAAAGGGATGTATTTGTTTCTCTTGTCCACCTCCTTCACAACGTCTCTTAAAGAACGATGAAGTGCTTCAAAGTAAAATTTGTGCATCATCAGAGCCTCGTCCCATATTACTAATCTTGCTTGGACTACCAACTGAGCCAACGGGGTATTAGGTTTGACATTACACGTGGAGCATTCATCGATAATAAAGGGAAGGCCAAATCTCGAATGTGCGGTTTTACCTCCTGGTATTAATAATGCAGCTATACCACTCGAAGCAACTGTTAAAACTATTTCCCCTCTTGACCGTATCGCTGCCGACAATTCAGGTGTATGATCAAAAAGTTACCAATTAAGCAGTGGTATGATAGGAAAGTTGTAAGGTCACGTCATTCCATTTGCAAACCTCTAAATATCAATAGATATGATTCTTGTGATGTGTGTGAACTTTACCACGGGTTAAGGTTTTTTTAGAGAAACACAGTTTAGGGTTTGGTATGTATAGCCAAAGTTATCATGGAAATTAGGGTATCATATAAGTCTACAAAATATTGTCAAAAAAAAAAGAAAGATGCATTTTTTTAGTATCAAAGAAGTGTATAAAAAAAAGGCAAGAGGATAGGAACGATGCATTTTTTTAGTATTAAATAATTGTACAAAGTATTTTGTCAAAAAAAAGTGTAGAACACAAAATAAGAAAATTAGTTAAAAAAAACTAAAATTAATAAGAAGAAAAGAAAAAAATATATGTAGAAGTCTATCGATATGGTTAACCTTTTTTAAAAATTTTTTTTTGCTATTTATGAATGGATTGTTTAGGCTTTTTTTATTTTTTGCTATTAATAAAAACATATTTGATGCATTTTTGCTATTTATGAATCCGACAACTGCCGAATCTGAAACCGCCGCCGAATCCGACCACCGTTATCGAATCCGACAACTGCCGAATCTGAAACCGCCGCCGAATCAGAAAAATCTCTCTTCGACAATGTTTCCTCTTTTTCTGAAAAATCTCTCCTTTCTACCGTCTCGTCTTTCTCGCAAGGTTTTTACTAGGTTTAAAGTGCGTGGGTTCTCATCATCATTATCATCTTCTTCTCCTCCTGATGTATCAGTATGGTGGCACCTTGACAGCTGTCCCGTGCCTTCTGGGTTTAGCTTTTCCAAGGTAGCACCTTCAATTACGGCAGCCGTTAGAGCTAACGGGATTATGGGTACAATTCATATTCGCGTCTATGGTAATTTTAATTCTTCAGATTTCGACAAAGAGGCTCTTATTTCAAACAACATTACTCTAGCCTCCTTTACCGCTCCTACTCGCATGCACAAAATATATACCGGTTCGGTTCCTTCTCCTCTCTATTATTCTGTTCTTGTCAAAATTCATCATGTATAGTGCATATATAGTGTTAGGACTTAGTAAGTAATTAAATGTTTCTTTCAATTCCATATTATTTTTTATCTTTCAAATAATAAATAATGACTACATTGTTGCAGGTGCAAAGAACAATACCTATAAGCATTTTCTTACGGATTTTAATGATTGGGTTTCCACAAATCCTCCACCACTTCACCTCTTTTTGATATTTGGTAATGAAGAATTCTCTAGCAGCGGCATACTGCAGCGGTTAAGAATGTGCAACTACAATATCTTGCTTGCATGTCCCGGAAGGGCTCATGTTGCTGCCCTCTGCCATGCAGCAACTATAATGTGGGAGTGGTCTTCCATGCTCAAGGGGGATGACCTTATAGGAAAACATTTCAACTATTCTCCTGATGGTCCCACTTATTCATGGTATGAAAACTCAAATGTACCTCTTGAAAACCCCTTCTCAGTTGTTGAGTTGCACACATCTTCACAAAATTCGGAGGAGATATACAAACCTACCTTCGACATAAAGGTAAGTCAAGCTTCAAAGTCATTTTCTAGGCAAGTTCTGAAAATATTGTGTTCGCATCCAAATGGGATCTCCATAGGAGATCTTCGTGCAGAGTTAACAAAGTGTGATATGCCTTTGGTTAAACGCTTCTACGGAAATAAAAAGTTTTCCAACTTTCTAATATCTATATCATATGTACAACTCCAGTATTTAGGAGGAGGTAATTTTTGGGTGTGTTTGGTCCCATCAAAGACATCTGCTATTACGAATAACCAGAAGGATGGTGCCGCAACTCAAAAGCTCCACAATGACGGTAAAAATATGGATAGAATTGCAGATGGGGTTCCCAAAATATCCTCATCGTGTGTTAGCAGTGAAGGTGATGATTTAAAATCATTCCAATCTATCCCTTCACAAGGAAAACCTCTCGAGGAATACGTTGATGGTAAATCATCATTTCCTTTGTTCATGGACAGTATTGTGCATCAGCCTCCAAATGAGTTGCAGAAAAAATCTATGGAGGTGGATGTGGCCCGTGCACCATTGCCGCAGATTCAACTTCTTCCAAATGTCAACAATATTTCCAAAAAATCTGACAATGACATTGTCAAGTCTGATGATGGAAATCCTGAATTTCTTGAAAAAATAAACCCTTCACAGAATCCCTCTACTTCTAATGATTGCACCATATTGAAAAACAAACATGAGATTCCAACTAGAAACGAGGTTGATGAAGTTTGTCGTAGCCCATTTACTTCAACTTTCTGTAGTTGGATTAGTAGTTGGTGGACATTTTGGAAAAGCAACGCTAAGTCCGAAATAGACCAGAGTTCTAGTCATATTGAAGAGCCCAAGTCATCAGAACTGCAACAGGATCTTAGTCATCCCCTACAACCTCATTGGGAAAACTTTAAGTTTAGGGTTGCAGTATGGTGGGACTTTGACAGCTGTGGTGTCCCCTCCGGCATTAGCTTTTTGAATGTAGCACCTTCAATTATGGGAGTTCTTAGAGCCAACGGGATTAAGGGCCCAATTCATATTGACGCTTATGGCGATGTTTCTCAACTTTCACAGATCAAACAAGAAGCACTTTTCCTATCCGGCATTGATCTCCACCACATTTCAGGTTCTTTTTTCTTTCCTTATAACTAAAACTATTACCATCTTCATTTTTAGTTCTATTGTTTTTCTTTGTTTATTAGAAATTAAGGGGTGTATTGGTTTTGGATTTTATAGGACTGCTTTATTAGGAAAAAAGTCCTATAGATTTTAAAAGACTTTGGAAGAATTTCCCGGGTTTTAAGACTCCGCCGAGCTTTCAAAACATTTTTGTTTCGATTTCAAAGGATTTGTATCATAAGAATTTATATGATTCAAAAGGATTTTTTGTCTTATGAGATTTGACAAGACTTTGATGATTGCTAGCATACATTCAAAATTTAAGAGAATCAAAGACAGAAATAACAAAAACGATAATGTTGAGATAAAGAAAAGTAAAATTAGTACAATTATTATTTATCTCACTGCAACTTCATATTCTCAAAAGCAAGCGTAAAAAGATTATTATGACATAAACCAATTACATCAAAAGAAACTTCATAAAAAAAATTAAGAGAAAACTTATTAAGATTATTATTGCAATAGAATTTTACTTTTTATTTTTTATTTTTATGTGTTCTCCTTATACTTTTTGTTTTTCAATTTTTATTTTATTTTTATCATTGATCTACATCTCTATATGATTACAATACCAAGGGTAAAAAAAAGGAGAGCACCTAACAAAGTTTGCTGATAGCGAGATTAAGAAATTGAGAGCAGAATCAAGAGCAGTTGTTGATCACATTATTTGCAATACATAGGATAGGATTTATAATGTTGGATAAACTTTGAGTAGAAAAAGGAAGAGAGAGATAGAAATACTCACTTGAAGAGGTGTACAAGCAGGGAATGATAGAGTTAAAAAGTCTCATGAGTTTAGGTGGGATTGTTTGATGGGTGTAGTGTTTATAGATTATACTTGTTGAATAAGAGAGAAAAGAGAGACATATGCTAAAAACTATGTCTGAATAACACTACGGAAGGTCTATTATACAGGAGATCACAAAAGGAATATTCTACATAATATTTTATCCTAAGTAACTTCGAGAGTAAGCTGGAATATATTTACAATGTAAATATAATTGTTTACTATTTAATTAAATATTAACGGTACTAAAAAGTCATATACAAAATCTATCTAGTAAAGCAATTCATCAAAATCCGTGTTTTTTTCTTTCTAATATCGATGGATTCTTTCTTAAGTAGTAACAAGTCTCAAGTGAATACAATTGAGTTTTGTGAAACTCTTTAAAAAATCTTGAAAATCCTAATTGAATACCATTGGATTTTTTGTATTATATAAAAGTCCTGATTAAATACCGCACGATTATTTAGTCCAAAAAAGTTTTTTAAAACTCCATTCCAATCCACCCATATCAAGAATCAAGTTTTGAAATGTTGAACATTGCTCTTTAGCTATCACAATTAGATAGATGGCTCTTTTGTAGTTTGAATGTAGTGTCCTTGTTTGTTATGGAGCTTGGTTCTTATGGTTTGAGATGGATGTGCAGCTAACAAATCAGTTTTAGAAACTTGTCCCTACAACGACTTACTGAAATGTATCATTCACTCTTATCTTTATCTTTTAAAATAGTAATGACCTTTAACTACTATGTTACAGGTGGAAAGAACAAGAACAAATGCCTTGTGGATTGGTTTTCTCAAAATCCCTCACCCATACACCGCTTTTTGATATCTGATGATAAAGACATAGACTTCTCCTGCACATTGCTTCAAAACTTATGGAGGAGGCACGACATCTTCTTCCTTGCATGTCCAGGAAAGACTGATGGTTATGTCAGTAGAGTAGCATTTATAAAATGGCGGTGGTCTTCAGTGCTCAAGGGGAAATATCTTACTGGAAAATATTTTTGTTATCCTCCTAAGTGGTATACTAAGATGCGGGTGCCTCTTGAATATCCTAGCGAGTGGTATAGAAACTGGAAGGTGTGTCTTGAAAATCCCTTCTCAGCTGCTGAGGAGCCCACATCTTCACAAAATGCAGAGATCCATATAGCTGCTGAGGAGCCCACATCTTCACAAAATGCAGAGATCCGTATACCTTCCTCGTGGATAAAGTTTTTTGGTGAAGATCTAACTGAGTGTAATAGACTCAGCAGGCAGATTAAGGAGGTATTGAGTTCGTACCCAAACGGAATCTCCATCGGAGAACTTAAGATAAGAATGGGTATTCCTGGAAAGATTAAAATGTTTACCGAAGCAATAGCATCTATGTCACAAGTACAACTTTTGTATATAGGAGATGATAATTTTTGTGTGCGTTTGATACCATCAACAACATCTATTTTTAAGAAGAAGAAGCAGAGGGATGCTGATCATTCAGAAGTGCCTGTGTTATTTTCTACTGATTATTTTGGGGATGATGTGGAAAATTTTGTTTTCTCATCTAGAGGATCGCGTTTTATTTCCCAATCAAGAAGCAGGTTTGCTAGTTTTGTAGATCTTTTCTTCCTAACTATCCCTTTCGCTATGCAATATTTTTTATGATCATTATGTAGCTACTTGTTGAAGGAAAATTTCAATAGTAATAATTTGCTACATGTTTTTTATGTTGTCAGGGAGGATCTGGCTCATAGATTACAAAGGCATGGACCCATGTTTTTTATGTCTCTCACCGAAAATGAAATCCTTCAATTGGTGGAATTGTTGATAACAAAGTTGAAATGGTTGAAGGAAAGCCCCTCAGAAGCATTTCCTTTTATGCTAACTCAATCAGTTAGGCTAACTAGGTCTACTTTAGTTGTGAAAGAGCTGCTAATTGGTGGCACATCGCACAAAATTCTTGTGATCCCTCTCTCTGTTTTGCAAGCCTGATAAATTAGAAGACTAAAGGATCAATTAAGCCAATAAGATACTATGTTCCTTAATGCAAAATTTAAGTACTTTAGCTTTGAATTAAATTTTGTAACGAGTTTCAGAACCTGTTCTGCTATAAAGGCTACAACCCAATATATGAAAATAAATGGTAAGAATAGGTATAAAAAAAAAAAAAAAAAAAAAAACCTTTCGAATTTGAATGAGAATTTAAAATTAGTTTTGCAGTCTTTTTATGTATTATGTTCCTGCCCCTTAGTCTTACTGATGTTTTGTTCAAATATAGCTATGTTGCTTTCTTATTTAATTAGTCACTTTCTACAAATGCTAGATATCGTATTTACCGCGACCTTCTTTAGAAAGCAAAACAAGAAGAGCACCATTTTACCGTGCTATAAAATCATGTCTTCCTCTTGGGTTACAACTTACATGTAAGACATTTTCAAAAAAAAAAAAAAAAACCTTGTGTTAAGTATTTAAATGCGATACTTCAGAATGCAAAGGACTTTAACTCTTCTATTAAAAAACATCCTTCTTTGAAATGACATGCAATCTATACAACATCTAAGCCTTATCCCGCTAAGTGGAGACTGTGGGGTCAGCTACATGGATCAAATTACGCCATATTGCCATAATGTTCTATCATAAGCCATATGTTGGTCCACCTCATTAATCTCCAAGTTTTTTCTAATAGTTTTTCTAGGTCTTCCTCTGCTTCACGTGCAATCTATACAAGTCGATAAATTAATATTACGAAATTCCCTATAAACAAGAAACTAGAACTTAGATGTTTGTTTTCAGTCTTGATTAAGTTATTCATCATCCGAGTACTGCTGTAGAAGTAATTGCTCCGGCTCCTGTTCATTTCTAGCGAATGACAGGGAAAACACAGATTTGGCTTCACAAAAAGAAAACACTTCCAAGATATAGAAAATGTTCCTTTCCCAAGCCCTATTATATAGCATACAAATGGAATAAATACCTTTAATAGCTAACATTTTTTGCCTCGGTATATTCAGCTGACCTTTTCTTCAGCAAATTGAGGTCTACTTCCAATCCCTGGTATGTAGAGAGTAGAAGGGAAGTTATGAGATAATAAATCACAAACTAATATAAAAACAATTTATAGCATGAGATTAATGATATACTACATTTATCAAGAGGCTGATTGGTTTCTAAAAAGATAGATATCAAAATCTACCAAGACTGATTAATATGCTAAAATCATGTACTTGAAATCCATCAAGCTTAGTTAGTACATTCAAACAAATAAATTGTTGGGTTAAAGCACTAACATGACAACACGACAAAGAAAGAAGGATATTGAGCATAAGTTCAAAAGTTTAATATGGTGATTTACTTTTCATATGCAGCTTGTATACGGGACTTCTGTATTTGTTCGAGTTGGTTTACTGTTTCTGTGACAGAACTTTCTGCTAAGTCAACAGCACCAAAAAGGAACGTGTTTCTATCCAGCATTCTTTTGCCTAAAGCAGGCACAACTCCAATATCATTTGCCTTTGCATCAATAACAAGAATTCTAAGATTCTTTAACTCTCCAATAGAAACATGCAAATTTGAGTCTTAATTATTAAAACTCACGAAATCATCGCATTCTCATAAAACCACATCATCTTTATGTTATGACACATTCAAAGTTTTCATATTAAATTAAATAATATTAATTTCTCCTTAACTAATTATCAATCAAATGAAATTTTAACCTAGTTAAAAATGGATATATGCATCACTGTATAGACCACTCGGCTAAGACAATGAAGCTTGACTCATTAGGGACATAGAATAGCATATTAAGAAATTAGTAAGCCAGTACCTACCCTACCAAATGCATGTGCAGTGTCAAAAAATATCAATAACCATTAAGACATTTCACCAAAATAACATTCTATTGGACACCCGTATTAGAGAGCATCATCAGCGCACCTACAATACTGGGCCTGTCACTAAAACACAACAATGCCAAAATATGAATATTGAATCATGGCTAGGTCACAACTTGCAAGTAAACTTTGCTGCAAAATCATACAATACTGGGCCTGTCACTAAAACACAACAATGCCGAAATATGAACATTGAATCATGGCTAGGTCGCAACTTGCAAGTAAACTTTGCTGCAAAAGCATGTATATGTCTTCTACCATTTTAACTGTTGAAATAAGCATGTATATGTCTTCTACCATTTTAACTGTTGAAATTTGGGGTATAACTCATCCTTACAAAACCGGCTTGTAAGGTGAGGAGTGCCTCCTTTTTATAAACTCTTCTCAAGAGTTTTATCTATCCGACGTGGGACAAAATCAACCCCCTCAAAGCCAACACAATGAAGGTGTTGGAGGCTGCAATGAAGGCTAACCAATGGCCGCAATTAAGGCGACTAGGGGGGGACCACAATAAAAACGGAATTTCCAACACTAACTAAAAAAAATATTAAATATACGAATGCCAGCATATTTGCATGGTACAAAACATGTTGATTCAAATACATAATCAGGGAAAAAATTAATGAACCTATGAAACCACAAACAGAAAATAGAAACATACATGTGTAGCCTTATACAGCTCAATTGAGTAAATACAAAACCATAATTAAAGCTTATGTTAGGAGCAAATCAAATAATTGATTCCTTCCAACAAGAATAATTGTATGGCACTTGTGATTCAACTAAAAAATTGTCATACCAAGGGATATATAGACCTTAAAAGGAGGTTTGAATGGTTGAGTCTCGTAAAGACAGTACAGGCAATACAGGCCACCCAGACTGTGTGATAAAGAACCATTGCTGACCAGGTAACCTGCATAGGAATATAAAGGAGTTTCTATATTGAAATAAAAGGTAAAGGCTAAAAGTAAAACCTTTGCAACATGACATAATTAACGAATACTGCTGAATATTAACTAATACATTGCAATTTTTAATTTGTTTGTGCTTTTCAGCATAAAATAAAGCAATTCAACATCTAAATTACCCAGAAAAAATTCAGAAGCTTCATAAATGTAGGAAAACTTCTTAGAAATCCATACTCTTTTCATATCAGCCAAAGTTTTTGACTCATCCTGTCATTAACCAAAATTGAACAACAAAAATTGATTGTTAATAATCGAATAATAGGAAACAAGTAGGACCGGTTGAAAAATGGTTTTGAATCAAACCAAACCAAACTGGTACAGCTAAAAGAAAAAAAAAAGAGAAAAAGTTAATCAAGTTACTGGAACAAGCTGTGTTTCCGTTTAACCAGTTTTTAAAATAGCTTCACCAAAACAACCAAACAGTCTCCTTTCAAACTTTCAAGATTAGAAACTTCACTCACAAGCCCTAATCTTTTTTCAGATAAAGATAGTACAGAAGGATGAGGTATTACCTCTCGATCCTATACTTTTTGTGACAACTTTATAAATCCATGGTAACAAAATAGTGGTTTTCTAAAAACAGTAATTTACTAACAAGTATCTGTTTTATTACAGCCTCAGAATTTTGAGGGAACAAGGGCCCAGCTGGCCCTGGAAGGCATTATGAGAATGGTAATCAAGTGATGAATTTCATAGTCCTTCAGATGATAAATTTAACATCAAACAGTTCCAAAACAATTCTAAAGCTATATTGGTTTTAAACTAAAATCAATGAAGAATACCTGAGTGAATTGAGCTATAAGGTCATCAATGTCCTTGTTGAAATCATCCATATTCATGATGAAGAACCCTAGTTTGCGGCAGAGAAGTCTATAGTAGCAAGTTGTGAAAAAGGTCAAAACAAAGTACATAGATAAACCTCGAAAAGCAAGAAGAACGTGTCCATTCATTGAATCAAACAGTTAATGTGCAACCGAAGAAGAAGAAGAGGAAGATTAAGAAGAAAAAGAATAAGGTGAAATTACCAGTTTGCAGAGAGAATTGAGTAAAAAACAGTGAGAAGAGAGGGCAGTGTGTCGCCATCACCGCGTGAGCACTTCTGGCCGCTGCATGAAGAGGTAGGGTCGTTGCCAGCGCCGTCGCAGGCAGAGTAGAGCGCAATTTCAAGGGTGGGGTTTCAGTGATGAATGAGGAGAAATCGGTGATTTTGAAGAACAACTAGTATGGAAACCGGTGCCAAACATGGACTAGAATTTCGTCGTAATTAAATTACTAGATGAAGATGTGGTATTATTCTCATTTATGTGGTTTCTCTACGTCCAATGAGTAGATCTACACCAGTGTTGGCTCCTTCCATAAAGTCCAACAATGGTATCATAATCCATTCAACTTTGGATATGAAGCAGGGGTGCTTCATGGTGGTAAATCTTAGATGTGGAGAGTCTTATACTTAAGGTATGTTAATGTATTGAACTGGTTTGAAACCCGTGCCTTGCACGAGAAAACTTGTGCTGAATTTTTTATATAAATTTTAATTTATGTTGATAATATTTATTATAAAAAAGAAGTACAATACATGTTAAAATGTATGTATACTTTATATAGAAAGGGAATACAAATATCCCCTAAGTGATTTTTTTTTAATTTCATTGCTTCCCTTTATTAAATTGTTTTATCATTTTGGTCTTCAGAGGTTTGTCAAAGTTAAAGTAGGCCTCAAGGTCCCGTGAACGTAAATAGAGGTCTCACCCATCGAATAGATCATCACACTAACATCGGGAGTTAAACATACAGCCTTGCAGATAAGTTAACTCTATACCAAGTTAATATTATTAAAACTATTTTATTATTTTTATGACATTTTTTTATCTTATTTTCCAAAAATTTCAAAAAAGAAAATCTATATTTTGATTAATATAAATTGAAGTGGGTTCTATTTAAAGAGGGTTTAAAAAAGAAATCTAACATGCTTGTTCACAATTAGAAACGGAAGATTCTTAATCCCAAAATCAATGTGATATACACAGAAATGAATCTATTAAAAAAATATCAACTTGTAACCATCTAAATTAATTTAAATTGAAAAAACTTGTGTTAAAAAAAAAAGTAAATTACACTCCCCTCCCCTCAAAGATGCTTGAAATACACTCCCCTCCCCTCTTATGTTAAAATATACAATTTCCTCCCTTGAAAAATAAAATTTACACTCCCCTCCCTTATAAGATGCTTGAATTACAACCCCCTCCCTTGATAATTAAATATACATTACACTTTAATCTATTTTAACATAAATAAATATTTTTATGATATATATTAATTTTAAACCACCCTTTAAGAAAAATTAATTCATTTCTTTATAATTTAAATGTTAATGATAATTAAATTTAAATATTTTGCTATTGATTTTATAATTTAGAGTTTAAAATTAACTTTTAAATAACCATGGTTTATTGTCGTTAGTAATTTTTCACATATTTTAATTTTATTTTGGCTTGTTTCATATTTTATAATAGGGTTTAAAACTACATGTTAAGGAAATTGTGAATAAAAATAGCAAAAAAATATGTATTCAATTTTTTATTGTGTTAAAATAGACATGTAATACTGTTAATTTCGAAGTGTATTAGATTATTATTTTTTTGCTAGATTATTAAAAATAAAAAAATATATATTGAGGGAGTAAAGTGTAGATTTTAACATAAGAGGGGAGGAAAATGTAATTCAAGCTTTTCTTATGGGAGGGAAATGTATTTTTCTCTAATATGTTTTGAATAAGAGGGGAGGGGAATGTATATTTTAACATAAGAGGGGAATGGAGTGTAATTCAAGCATCTTTGTGGGGAGGAGAGTGTAATTTACTCTAAAAAAAATGAAAAACTTACTTTTCATTGCATAACTAACTTAAGAACGAATTAACAAACTAATAGTATATATTTTATGCAACCTTCAATTTTTCAATACAATTTTGGGAGAAAATCTTGAATCAACAAACGGTAGCAACATTCATGAATTGACTATGTTGATGGACTGTTTCAATAACAAAAAGTGCTTAGCAACTAATGTCTAACTCTATGACAACGATTTTGGCCTTGAAGTTATTTATAATATATTCTCTTTTTTTCCAATACATGAAAAATTAACCAGTAATGTCTGAATAGAATAAACAATAGCCTCTTAGTCTAATAGTTTATATTATTATGATGAAGTTGTTTAATTTTTTAATATATAAACAAATTCATCAACCAACATATCTATGTCAAAATCTTCTTGAAAAATAACAACCCGTGGAGTAAACTTATACGAATTTCATGGTAAATCATTATTGTCAACCCTTGTAAATTGAAAGTGATACAATTTTCCTATCTTGAAATTGTCTCTAATAATATGATATTGTTAAGTGTCTTCACAACGTGAAACAAATTAATAGTATAGACAACACATTCCCTCAATTATGTTTATAAAGATGTATATGAGCCTCTTTTCGGCTATTGCAAGAGTATGGTTTCATTGAAGAAAAAAATCAAAATCAAAAAATAGATTTACCAAGAAACGCTTTTAATTTAGTATAAGAACACTAAAAACAACAAATTAATGATAACCTCAACATCCATTAGGATCATTTTAAATAAGTTTGACTCTTGAGATTTTGATATTTCAGTCACATGATACGTTTTAACAATCTTCACAATCAGAAAATAATTCTAAGTAGAGTCTATGACGTTAGAAATCATGAAAATATTTGGGTTAGTTGTCATGTAAAAAGACCGAGAAAATAAATATTTGGCAAAACTATGGTTGCAAATTATGAAAACGAAAAAACTTAAGCAACAAATAAATCTCTTACGAAAAATAAATAGTTAAAAACGTAAAAATAGCTACTATTGTTTAACCCTTTTTTTTTGTCTAACACTACAACATTTGAGTTGGCATCCATGGTTGCAAATTATGATCATATAAAAAATATAAGTGAAAAAAACATAAAAGATTATTAGTTTAGGAAAATAAGTAGTAAAAAAGCGCATCATGATAGTAATCGAAAGACAAAAAAATAACTTTTTTATTAAGATGAGTTTGCCGAAACATCATGCATTCTCACCTTTGTGCTGTATATATTTATCGGATGCACAGATCTCTCTTAGCGTCCAAAGAAAATTCAAAATCGATTAGAAATAATACGATAATTAAATGACATTTAAGGGACAAATCAAAATTGATAATCAATTACTATTAGCAACACCAATTTCTTTATGGATTAATTTACATATCCAATTTTATTCAATATAATATTCAATTATGTTTAAAATGATGCTATTAAATCAACATTGGCAATCCCCTAAAAAACAAAATTAACCTTAGCAAAAATCCCTCCCCTGGTTTGTGATCAACAATTCATTTTATGTTATGGACAAATCAAGTCAAATTTCTACTTTCTAATAATTGAAGGAGAATATCTTATAGGTGCATTGAATTTTAAATTTTTGATGATGTATCTTTAATGAAATGATAAATTACATTGAATGTAAAAGAGTATCCATTTGTGAAATCAATGCAAGAAGAGAGGATAACAGTTAAAATATAAGGGCTAAATGAAAAATATTTGGTACAATTGAACTGTTGATTTGTGCAATTTGATTTATGTAAATCGTCTTAAATAGAAATTTATGCTAAGTCAAAATATTTTTCATTAAATATACTAATTGATATTGTCCCAGCTGTTTTTACTGATGTTTTAAATTTTAGCAATTGGACATAATTTTGAATGGAGGCGAAATTGACAAAAAAAGGTGCTTAAATTTGGGAAAATGATGGATAACCCGTCTTTCAAAAATTAGAAAATTAGAATATTCAAATTTTTAAATTAGAAGTAAAAGTTTATTAATGGTAGATAATGATTTGGGAAATTACATATTGGACTTGTGAATGAGAGTTCATAGATATATTTTTTCATTGATTTATCCGAACTAATTGTCATATGTATAAAAGGAGTAGTATGTTTTGAAAGATGAATATTCTTAGAAGGAATACCCAAGTGAGTTTGATTTCTAAGGTTTTGACATTTCAAGGACAATCCACATTCAAACAATTATCGCTATCAAAAAGTAATCATAATCATTTTTTTTAAAAGTAATCATAAGCAAGACCCGTGATAAGTAATTGAGAAAAATCTTGACAATATTTAAATTGAAAGTAATTGAGAAAAATTACAAAAGAAATATATGAGATACATTAGTATACATCATATACAAAATTAACGTATTAAGTTTTTTTTTTTAATTTGTCATTTAAAACAAAATTGCACTAATCAAAAAAAAAAACATAAAAGAAATAAAGCATTTAACTAAATAAATAGTATAAAAAAACATGTTTCATGTTTGAAAAATAAATTTCACAAATCCATTGAAGTCTTGGTTGCAAAATAAAAACAATGTGATTCTTGTTTTTTTAATAAATCTATGAAAGATAAAAGGATGAAGAAATAAAATAATTAACAAAATAATCAAAAATAATAAATAATAGAAAAACTCTATGATAGTTGTACTCAGAATACAAAGGATAGTTTTTTTCTTCTACGAAATTCAAGAAAAAATGTGTCCTTTTCAAATTTGAGTTGCCTCTATTTATAGGCTGAAAATACCACATTTTAGAGCCTAAAACTTGTTCAAAATTGAAAGCCAATTCAAGACATTTAAAACTATTAATAATATGTAATGTATGCATTATACAATTCCATCTATATACATCAAATTTCAGTTTGTGATTTGTAGAATTTTACATTATGAAAATCTGATCAAATTAATTGATTTTATGGAATATTAATTGGTAATTCAAATCCAGTCATTGTCAACTCTAACTTTTAATTTTTTGTGATTAGTAAAATTAAGAGCCACCATAACATAGCCAACAAATTTTTGTACGCTAATAGCCTCTAACTTTTATTTTCCACGCTAATAATTTTTTTACACGGTAAACTATTTTTAAGGTCATTTTTTCACATAATATTATTTTACATGTAATAATTTATATAATTTTTTTTTCTACATGTAGTAATTCGTATGGTCATTTTTACCATATCTTAATGGTATTATATTTTTTACATTAAAATGATTTTTAGGATCTTTTTCAAAGGTATTTTTCTATGTGTAAAAATTTGTACGGCCCTTTTCTTTTTTTTTTCAAGTGATTCTCAAGTTGTTGAAATTATTACTTTTTTTTATGTTCAAATAAAGAATTAAAAAATAAGTTACACACCATTTAAAATTATATCGTTTATTTTTAATTTCTTACAGTTACTATTTTTTGCTTGATCAAATAAAAAAAATAACAAATCAATTTGATGAAAGGTAATTCTATTTGTCTCCTTCCTTCAAAAAAATAAATATATTTGTCTCTTATTAATGTTGCCTTTTATAATTAGTGTCATGAAAATTTAGAAATTTAGAAGTTTAATTATCAATTGCCAAGTGGCACAATGCACAAGTGGATAGCCTATTAGAAAAGTAGCATTTAATATAGGTCAATGTAAAACATTTGCAATTGTATATAATATAGATATAGATAGATGTGAGCTAAAGTTCCACGTTGGATGCAAGAGCATGTGTTGAGCACCATATAACTGATATGATCCATATACCTAATTTTTTAATGTTTAAGTTAAAATGTGATGTCAAACTCAATGTAGGATTCTGAGAAAGTCACAATATTGGTATGAACCGTTTTTTTAGATTTTGGATGTCATTTGTTTAATTTTTATTTAAAGTTTAGTTTTTAGATGTCATTCTCTTACATATAAATTATCGATGTGTTATGTTGAGTTGACAAAAAATATATACTTATTACACAATTTAAAATCATGTAATGTTTCAAAAAAAAAAATATCATGTGACGTTTGTTTAATTGAATATGATTTTTTGGTAAAATAATTACCCAAAAATATCCGACTCCTTCAACCAACCTATAAAATAACTGAAAACTCACGTTATTCTCTATACTCTCACAACAAAACGCACAATACTTATTTTCTTTCTCTTGTTTTAATTTCTTTTTTGAATTCTTTCTTTTTTTCTCTAACTTTAATTTTCTTTATTTATTAACATGGAAGAAAGAAACGTAAACCTCTCTCCATGAAACCACCACCAATCAAACTTTTTGAACATTTTGTGCCTTCATTTGACCTTATTTAAATATGTCACGTAACTACAGACATTGATAGTTGCACACTTGACTAAAAGATGTTAATATGTCAAGTGTGTGTTAAAATTCTATATCGGATGGAAGAGTATATTTTGAACATTATATAAATGAGATGACTTATGATGCCTAAATATTTTGGTTAAAGATAAGATATCAATCACATTTGTGTTGTTTTTCTTAATCTAAGATGGTGATCAAACTCAATGTAGAATCCTCATAGGTCCCAAAATCATGATGACCAATTTTGTTAGCTTTTAGATGCCATTTGTTTAATTTTTTTTATCTTAAATTTTAGTTATTGGGTGGCATTCACGTTCATGCTCTTTTTATTCAACCTCCATTATTTCAAATTTCTTGACTTTGATCTTTTGCGAAATCTGACAATGGAAAAAGATAGATGTGTTATTTTGAGTTGACAAAAATATATACTTATTAGAAATTTTAAAATGATGTGACATTTTTTAATTTAGTACATTTTTTCGTAAAATAATTACCCCTTAATCTTCTAATTATTCAACAAACCTGCAAAATTGCAAGCAACTCAATTCATTCCATATACTTTCAAGGTTAAAGCACAAACCCCTTATTTGTTTTCCTTACCATCTATCTCATGTAAAAAACGTCTTCATCCTTCAACAAACCTGCAAAATTTCAAGCAATATACTACATTTCATATGCTTTCAAGGTTAAGCTCACACCCCTTATTTGTTTTACTTGTCATCTATCTCATGTCAAAAATTACATTTTCATCTTCTTTCTTTTTCTAATTTACTTTCTTTATTCTCGTGAAATAAAGGAACATAAACCTCGATCCTTGAAACCCCCACCAACCCACTTTTTTTACCATGTTAGATCTCAGTTTGTCCTTATTTGGCTATGTTGTCATAGTACACACGCAAAAAGTCTCACATTTAAGAGAGATTTTAATGTTTCATATGCGAGTTAAAGTTCCACAATGAATTCAATGGTAGATGGTGAGAAAAATACATGTGAGATAACGTATGTACATAATGTCTTAAGATTTTGGATGAAGATCTGATGTGAATCTTACTTTCATGGTTGATCTTAGCATAGACTGATTATACAACCTCGTTTAGGCTCCCTCAGAAGTCACAATATTATGATGGACTATTTTGTTTATAAATGTCATTCGCTTTGATGCTTTTTTTTATTCAACATCTATTATTTAAAATCATTTTACTTTTAACCATTGGTGGGATCTAAGAATTGAAAAATGTAGATGTGTTATTTTGAGTTGAACAAATACATGCTCATTAGATATTTTAGGTGGATGTGTGATGTCAATCTCCATTGTGTGATTGTTCTTTGCATAATAGATGATCAAACTCAATATAGGCTCCCTATGTCGCCTCAACATTATGATGAACTATTTTGTTATTGTTTGGATGTCATTCACTTTCATGTCATTTTTTTATTCAACCTTTATCATTTAAAATTACTTTACATTTGGTCTTTCGTGGGATGTGACAATGGAAAATGCAGATTGTTATGTTAGTTGACAAAGTACATTTGTTTAAATTTTTATCTTAAATTTTCGTTATACACTTTCATCCTATATCTTTTATTCAACAAACCTTCATTTTTGTTTTTTGGTAGGATTTGACAATGGAAAATTGCATATGTGTTTTGCTAATTTGACAAAATAAATTATTGTTATATTTTTTAAAATAATGTGACATTTTTTTATTTTGTTTAATTTTTTGGTAAAATATATACAAAAAAATCTTCAAGTCCTTTAACAAACCCGTAAATTATCACGAATTCACTCTATTCTATATACTATCACAGACAAAGCACAAACTTTTTCCCTTATCGTCTCTCTCATGTTCAAATTCCTTTTTTGTCTCTTTATTTTTCTTAATTTATTTTCTTTCTTCTCGTGAAAGAAAGGAACAAAAACCTCCATCCATTAAATCATCACCAACCCACTTTTTTACCATGTTATGTCTTCTCTAATCTATTCAGATGTAGAGAATCTAACACTTAAAAGAGATGTTAATATGTCATATGTGAGTTAAATGTCCACAATTGATGCAAGAGTAGATGGTGAGATGGTATATAAGTGAGATAACTCATATATCTAATGTTTTAAGGATTTGCACGAAGATTTAGTGTCAATTTGACTTTTTTATCTTAAATTTTAATTATTGGATGTGATTTGCTTTCATTCTATATCTTTTATTCAACCTCTATTATTTTAATTTCCTTTGCTTTTGGTCTTTGATAGAATTTGACAACAAAAACTTGGAAATGCATTTTGCTAGTTTGACAAAATAAATGGTCATTAGATTTTTAGAAATGATGTGACGTTTTTTTTGACAAACTTGCATATGCATTCATGATCTTATAATATTAAAGAAAGCCATTATTATTTTTAAGTCACTGATAGTCAAATTTTTAAAATTTAATTGATAGCCATTTATAAAAGAGTTTATTAGACCATCTATAATGCAACACTCTATTTGGGTGCTTAAATGGATCCCAGTTGTACACGTCATTCGTTTTATAATTAATACCGAATAAGCACCCAATCTCTCCAACCCAGCACCTCAAGATAATTATGAATTGGGTCCCAGCAATAACTCTATATCATTAAATTTAACAATACTTTATATACTCATTCATAATTATATAATTTTAAAATATTGATGTAATTTAATTATAAATTATAAAAAAAAGCGAACATTTTTTTTATTTTTATTAATAATTCAAGAAATTATTATTTGCAATTATTATATAATTTAACTATTATTTGCAACTATTATATAATTTCCTCTAAAAAAAAACTATTATATAATTTACTTTTTAATATTAAAATAATACAATATTTGAATATAGAGAAAAAATAAAATTAATTGTACATGTGGGACCCATGAGTAATAGGAGAGAGAGGGTGCCTATAAAAACATTCATCTCTATAAGCATCATATTTATTGATGTCACAATGGGGGTGCCTATTTAACATAATGCTAAAGAGGGGAAGGACCCCTTTGTAGATGGTCTTAGTGACTAATTATATTCCATAATTAAGTTGTGCTTTGATTTGTGTTTGATCTTGTAAATGAGGAAAACTTATTTGAATGTTTCCAGCCTTTTATAGTTGTTAGAAGTTTTATACAATAGAAAAACAATAGAGAAAACAATTCAAAATTCAAATTGATAAATTCTAATAAAATAAAATTTAAGACAAAATAAAGAAAATTGGGACAATGACAAAAATATTATTGAATTACCTCTACAATAAGTTTTTCATTTGTAGATAATGTGTAGAGATCAAGTTAGTGTTGAGAGTTTTTTTCCTAGTATATTGAGAGTTGGTCGAATGTATGATTATAATATTATATTTTTTATTTAAGAACATGGGACATTAAATGATTAAGGAAATTATAAATTATCATGTATACTATTATATGTTCTGCCAAGTCTGTTAAAAAAAACTTATGCTAGGAAATTGTTTATATTTTACGGTGTATATAGATTTGACCATGCCTGTTTTTAGACAGATAGTTTTTTTCCTAGTATATTGAGAGTTGGTCGAATGTATGATTATAATATTATTATTTTTTATTTAAGAACATGAGACATTAAATGATTAAGGAAATGATAAATTATCACGTGTACTATTATATGTTCTGCTAAGTCTGTTAAAAAAAACTTATGCTAGGAAACTATTTATATTTTACGGTGTACATAGATTTGACCATGTCTGTTTTTAGACAGATTTGACCATGCTACATGACAAAAACTACAATATGTTATGCTAAGTTTGTTAAAAAATACTTATGCTAAGAAATTGTTTATATTGTATGGTGTACGTAGATTTGACCATGTCTGTTTTCAGGCAGATTTGACCATGCTCCAGAACAAAAAATACAATATTTTATTATATGAAAATTAAAAAGTATTGATGATCCTATAATATTAAAGAAATCCATTATTTTTTTAGTTAATCATATTCAAATTTTTAAAATTTAATTGATAGTCATTATATATAAAAGAATTTATTAAAGATTAATTTCATACCATAATCATGATGTGCTTTTATTTGTGATTGATCTCGTAAATGATAAAATTTTATTTGATTTTTTGTTTTCATTTATAGTTGTTAGAAGTTTTATACAATAGAAGTGTATTTAATTTTTCAAATTGATAAAAAAAAATCATGTGTTAACACTCTGTTTCTCAAGAGAAAGGGGCGCTTGTCATCTCGAGTTCTCAAGGAAAATGATAGTCTGATCAAGAATTGTTCCACCCAAAAATGAAACTTGGGTAAGATATGCAAAAACAGGTAAAGATAGCCATGCCTTTTTTTTTAGAGTGATTTAACCATGTTCTAGAACAAAAACGACAATATTCTATTATTTGAAAATTACAAAGTATTTGTGACATTTAAGAAGGCCATTTTTTTAAAAATTACCTCCAAACATGAAATGTACGAAAGAAATCATCATCTTCATCGGTATAATTGAAATAGGTTAAAAAAGGTCTTATTTTATTGACAAATAATGAATTATTTGAATAGGTATTCTTGTACTTATTCAAAAATCCAATGTGAGCACAAAAGGACAAAAAAACGAAACAACTTCAAAATTGATTTTAACTTGAATATTGGATCATGAATCTTATAAAAGGGATATTCATATATTATGATTAACCACAAATATTAAAACATGAATATCACGGAGGAAATTTGTTCTTGAAACATGAAAGGCATAAAAATTTGATTTCTTTATTAGAAGAGATGCATATTTATCATAATATGACATATAAATTTGAATTTGAAATGATCAAAATTCATACTAAATATTCTATCATTTCTAATTTTTTTAATCCTTCAAATAGGTTTCCACATGATCTATTTAAGGAGGTCATCTTCTTCAATAACTTTTATTTGACATAAGCATTAATATTATAACATTTGAAGATTGTTCTTTACACAACGTATTGTGCTCCTTTTGTGGCCACCTTTCTACAAAATTTAGAGTGGTGCTTGCACTCGTGGTAACTATCGACATGATCAACTCCTTAAGTCCATCATTCTTTATTCCTCAATTATCAACCGGATTACAAAATGAAGTGATTTTCTTCTCAAGCATTTTAAACTTCTTCTCCACACCCGAAGATTAAAAATTATATTGAACATTTCAAACTCACTACATAGCGAAAGAGAAGCATACATCTAGATCGAAATAGAAAAGCACAACAATTGTATAACCTTAAACTCCCAAAAAAATAGTATTAACATACACTGTTGAGATACCAAAATGCTCCACAATTTTTTTTTTCAAAGGTGATAATAATTCAAAAAAAGATGCATCCATGAAATAAAAAAATTGCTACTTTGTGTGCATATGCTAATGCTGAGAGATGAATTAGTGATGCAAGATGAGTAAAGGATGGTATGTATATATAGAACTCTAAACAGTTGAAATGAAGCACTTGATTCATGCGTGATTCATGGATCTGTGATCTCCAATTTCATTTTGTTTGATGCACCAAAGAATTGGACGTAAGCCCTATTTTATTATTAAAAAAGAAGAAAAATAATTGAGTCAATGAAACATGCCTTTTCCAAACACTTGTAATCTTTTCATTCAACGACATTCCAAATTCGAATTACATTTGTGATGTGTGTATTGATTATTCTATAAATGCACGAAAGAATTTTTTCCTTTCATTCCAAACACTTGTAAATGTTGTTTTTTCAACTTTTTGGTTACATAAAATTTTAGGGTGAGGGGATGGTGTAATACCCCGCTCATCAGTATTGAAATATTACCAATTAAACGTACCAGAGGATAAATGTTCAGGAGATTCTTTTATGACGAAGAATATTCATCATGCAGTGTCGGTTAATACATGCGGGTTCAGTTATCAGTGTCAGCTTTAGCGTGGTTTGACAAGACTTTTAATTAAAAAGGGCATAGTTGAAATTTCTACCCAAATATTTAAGTGTCCAAGACAACTTTCCTATTCATTCTCCTCATTCCTTTTTCACTCATCAGCTGAAGCAACCCTTCTTCTCCCTCCCTAAGTTTCGGCGCTCTCTCTCTCTCTCTATCATTTAAACACTCAAATTGTTACCAATTTTTTTAATGAAAGCAACATGCATTACCTTAGTTTAATCCTTAGAGCCTTGGATTTAGCATGCAGATTTGATTTCCTCTTTCCTTCCTCTGATTTGGGCCGAACTCCTCCTACCTCTCTTTTGAAGGATTGGTTCTCAAGTTGGTTGTTGCTTGCATGTGTGCTTAAGTGACTACTATGGTTGGGTTATTGAAATAAATTAACAAGAACATGAAAGAAGAAATAGGTGCTGGAATTCAAGAGACTTTTATGTGAAATTATGGTATTGAATGGAATGTTAAGTGTTGTGCTCGTGATTTTCAGGTATCAATCCATTTATTGGTTTTGAACCGTCAATCTTTGAACTCTCAATTTTTATCCGCGGGAAGGGAAAAAACGAGTAAAAAACCCTTTTTTAGAGATTAAGGTCCGGGGGTTGGTTCCGACTAGGGAAGGTGTTAAGCACCCTAACCGACTTCGGTACTCCGAAGGAGCCTCTCACCTAAATTAAACTTGTGCTAATTATTCGCTTAATTATTTATGAAAAATGTTGCCTAAAATCTAAATGAAAGAATGGAGGGAGAAGAAGTATGTTTTTTTTTTGTTGTTTTTATTGATTTGGAAAGACATAAGCCTTTTGCCTACATACCCGAAGAAGGGATCAAAATCATGTAGTTCACCTCAAAAATTTCTTTTGGTGAGTTGGGTTATTTTTAACAATTTTGAAAAAAGGTTTTAAGAAAGAGATTAGAGGCCTCAAGGCATAAGAAAGAAAAATAATGTGAGGTTGGTTCAATTTTAATTATGAAAATAAAGTCTAAAATGAGAATTAAATTCATTAAGCATTTGATTAAGAAAATAAAAGGAAAAAGATCACTTGGTTTGTTTCCAAGGTTTGTTAAGAAAATATTTATGGAGTTTTGATTATTTGATTTTTTTGGAAATTTGATTTTTCTAAGTTAAGCGTAAACTACAAAACTATACGTAACGGCATGAGGTAATAAAGAGCGAGAAGTTTACAAAGGACGTTAGATCCTAAGCAAATCCTCGAGTTTGAGATGAACCTAAAATTACTAATAGTTTGATTTTAAGAAAATAATTAAAGTCCAATTATTAACCTAATTTTGTCCCTAATTCATTTTTGGTCCTTGATCGCGGTAACGGCATAAAGCGGTAAAATAAATAAATAAAGTGTGTGATCGTGTCGGTGTGTGTGTCGGTGCATATTTTATTGCATAATTTACATGGTCCCTAAATACATGCTAAAGTCTTGCGAAAAATAAACATGTGGAAAGAAATTAAATTACCTCTAATCCTAAGTACTTCACTAAAATGAAAGCGATAAATAAACCATGAATGACGGAAAATAAATAAATATGTATGCAAACGTACAAAAAATAAATATGCAAGATAAATACAATAATAAAAAATGAGCTAAAAATGTTATGGTTAACAAAAGCATAAACACATATCAAAATAAAGGACATAAACAAATAATCATGGTTTTTTTGCGGATTTTTAGAAAAAATATAGAAATAAAACAAAGCTATAGAAAATAAAGCAAATATTTAAAAGAGCTAAATAAAATAAAAACATAAATAAATAAAAAAAAGTGGCTCAAATATCCAGATTGAATCTAAGCCGTAAGATTAATCATGAGGCTCTAATTTAATCATGGAAGATATGATCACAGCCCTTCAATAAATCTAAAGGTGCAAAAGATAGGACATAACAAGTAACAAAGTAGTTTTAAAACACATGAATCCACCCAAAATCATCCTGGGACGTTGGATCTAGGATCCAACGGCCTAGTTTTGAGGTCACATGACTACTTATTACATAATAAACATGGGATTAAAACAGAATGCACAGCAGCCATCAGATTAAGTAGGGAAGGAAGATCTAAAGGTTGAAAGAGGAAGAGGGAAACCAGGAAAAAGAAGACCGGTCCGGTTTAGTGAACCAGACCGGTTCGCTTAAGCTATAAAAGGAAGGGATCCGGTTTTGTACCTTCATTTCCTCTTCTCTTCCTCTCTCTAACACTAAACAAAACAAGAAAGAAGAGAGAGAAGCTCTCCCCTCTCTCTTCTGATACGCGACCGGAGAAGATGAATGGGAGGAGGCCGGAGGTGCTCCGGCGCGGTGGTTGGCGCTAGCGCCGCCGCGTCGGAGCTTTTTTTTTTTTAAAATAATTTTTTTTTGAAATTTTTTTATACCTCTAGCTTCGTCTCTTCTTCCTCTGTTCAAATCTACCATTACTTTTTTGAAAACACGCACCAAAATCCCTAGATCTACAAAAAAGGCATTCGACTTTTTTAAAAAAAAAACTACCTCTTTCTCCTTCTTCTTTTCGAATACGGTTCAAATGAGCTCTGTTTCGTGTTTGTTTGTTGTTACCGGTTCCGTTTCGTGCTTGAAGGATGGTGGGTTCGGTTTTGTGTGTAGAGAGGGTTTGGTTCGATTTTGTTTGGTTCAAGTTCGGATTTGGTTCGGTTTTGTGTGTAGAGAGGGTTTGGTTCGATTTTGTTGTTGCTGTAAATGTGTTTGGTTCGATTTTGTTGTGTTGTTATGTGCTTGAAAATTTCATGTTCTTGATGTTTTTGATTTTTTTGTGTTATGTTGGTTTTGATCTGGAAAAAATGAAATGAGAAAAGTTTAGTGTTTGTGATGTGATGTGGCTGCGGCTACAGTGATTCTGTTCTTGGGGAGTGTGAAAAAAATGACAGTCTATTTATAGGCTGTCACCTCTAGGGTTCTCTGGTACATTGTAATGACTAAAATATCCCTGGTGGGTCTCTGATACAAAAAATGACAGCAAAAAGACATGGACCAATTACGGACTGACACGTGGACAAAGACCAAAATTTGGACCAAAAATATTAAATAAATAAAAAACGAAAATTAAAGTAAAAAAAAAGAAGTAAATAATAAAATAAGAATGATAAATAATAAAATAGAATAAATAAAATCTTTTAAATAAAACCAACTAAAAAAGGATAAAAGAGAAATAAATAAGTAAATAAATAAAAAAACTTAAAACTGTCCCTTCGGAACCAAATGAGGTACTTCAAAGTAACCTCTCTGCCGAAATTTCGTCTGAAACGACGAGACTTCTCAGTCTACAAAAGCGAGTAAAAATGAGAAAGTAGCAGTGAAACGCTGTAAAACGAATAGATAAAAAAATGAGATTTAAGCGGATAAAAGTTTGAGAAAAGACGAGTAAAATGTTTGCAAAGCGTACGGATAAAATGCTGAGATATATACATGTAGAATGTTAAAAAACTGATGAAATATCGCGAAATAAAAACGTAGAAATTTGAGAAAATAACCCGGTAAAACGAATTTAGATGCCGAGTAAAAAAGAAAACAAAACGGTCAAAAAATGGGGTATGACAGATGCCCCTATTTAAGTTTCTTCGCCACAGAGGTTTGAAAACGAAAGTTTCAAATTGATGGGTCGAGGAGACTTAAATATCAGAGTACACCATTTTTGATCCATATCAACTGCAAAATGCTATGAATGCTATGTTGATGCGCGCGATGTTGTGAATGTAATGTTAAGTGCAGTGTTATGAATGCAATATGGTGACGATGACCTGACTGGGGACCAAAGTTCACTGGAAAACAAAAGCTTGAAAATGGTGAAGGTAAATGCAATGTTGGTGTTTGCTGTCATTGTTGGAGAGCAAGACACGGATAAAATGCAGTAAATGTAGAGTTGTGTTTGCTGTCATTGTTGGAGAGCAAGACACAGGGAAAAGCGGTAAATGTAGTGTTGTGTTTGCTGTCATTGTTGGAGAGCAAGACACAGGAAAAGCGGTAAATGTAGTGTTGTGTTTGCTGTCATTGTTGGAGAGCAAGACACAGGGAAAAGCGGTAAATGTAGTGTTGTGTTTGCTGTCATTGTTGGAGAGCAAGACACGGGTAAAAAGCAGTAAATGTAGTGTTGTGTTTGCTGTCATTGTTGGAGAGCAAGACACAGGAAAAGCGGTAAATGTAGTGTTGTGTTGAGAAGGTAAGACTTGAGAAAATATTGGGGAAAAATGAAAGTTGTATTTGTAGACTGACGATTCGTAGAACCTGTCATTTGAAATGTATACTCGGTGATATCTTAGGGTTAGATACACTGGGGATGATATTTTTGTTGTTTTGTTTGTTTTTTTTGGATTTTGTTGAATCAAGACTCAGAGTAGTCAATGCAATTGTGTAGATGACTTCTGTATGTATGTATGTGCATGAAAGTGAACGCGTGTGCTTGTGAATGCATGAATATATGAATGTATGTGACTGTGTATGCATGTAGGTATAAATGTATGTATGTATGTATGAGCATTAGTGACGGTAGACAACTTGATGAGACAAAACTGGACGGCTGAGGTAAAAGTCGGACCCAAGTCGCAAACACAAACACTCGGCAAACTTCCTTAAAGATAGTAACGCTGGAGAGAGATCAAGTCATCGCCAGGGTGAAGCCCAGTATGAAGTAAACATCCTCGTGGGAATAAAATCCGTTAACCAAGAGTCTGGCAGAAGTCGCCATTTCCGAATCAATCTTAAGCCCTCCCTCATGGGTACATTTCACTAGTCATGCTTTTTCTTTTTCTTTCTTTATTTTGAATCCCTAACTTTTGCCTGGACCGCCCTTTCGGGTTTTCAATCCACCGGGATGCTCATTCTTGCCTAAGCCGCCTTTTTAGGTTTTCGACTTAGCGAGCTCTTCATCCTTTTTTTTTTTTACATGTATATATATTTTTTGAAGCGATGACTAGGTTCGTACTGCTGAATCTAACTGCTCTTGAGACGCAAATCGACACCCGTTCCTGTGATAAAAGAGTTTTAAGATAACATGCTTGTCATTTTGTTTGTTTTTTTTTCTTTAAGAAAATGTAAAAAGGAGTTTTTTTTCAAAGTATTTTCAAGGTTTTTTTTTTGCTTCAAGTATTAATATTAACAATAGAAGAGAAAACTACACATAGAAATAACTAGGAATTCCAAAAAACGCATAGGCTCAAATTGATTTAGAAGAGTGGTAACCGGCCAAAGGCATGGCTCCACGGATTACAAAGTTTTGGAAAATGGTAAGTATATTGTGAGATACGTTGAACATGAATAACTGCTACATTCCCTAACAACTTCAAGTTCCGCCGCCTAGATGCTTCACTTTGGAGAAATTGTGACAGCTACAGTGCCTTGAACGGGTAATGCTCGTTCTGATGCAGTTACTTTGTCATAAATCCTTAGCTTTTGCATAGATCGCCCTTGCGGGTTTTCAACCTATCAGGATAACACTTTTTTTATTTGTCTCTAATTTTTGCCTGGACCGCCCTTTCGGGTTTTCAGTCCACCGAGACGCTCATTTTTGGTTCAAGCCGCCCTTTCGGGTTTTCGACCTGCCGAGCTGTTCTTTTTACATATTTTTAGACAAAGTATTTCTTGACTGCATCAGAATTCACAGGACGAGGGAGTTCATCACCGTCCATAGTTGTAAGAATCAAAGCACCACCGGAGAAAGCTCTCTTGACCACATAAGGACCTTCGTAATTGGGTGCCCACTTGCCCCTGGGATCTGGTTGAAAGGATTTGATACTCTTGACCACAAGATCTCCTTCTCGGAACTCGCGAGGGCGAACCTTTTTATCAAACGCTTGTTTCATCCTTGTTTGGTATAGCTGTCCATGACACAGGGCAGTCATGCGTTTTTCTTCAATCAAATTCAACTGGTCATACCGCTGCTGACACCATTCTGCTTCTGATAATTCGGCTTCCATCAAGACTCTCAAAGACGGGATTTCAACTTCCACAGGGAGCACAGCTTCCGTGCCATATACCAAAGAGAAGGGGGTTGCCCCTGTTGATGTGCGCACAGAGGTGCGATATCCATATAGAGCATAGGGCAACATCTCATGCCAATCTTTGTAAGTGACTACCATCTTCTGAATGATCTTCTTAATGTTTTTGTTTGCAGCCTCAACCGCACCATTCATCTGAGGACGATAAGGAGAAGAGTTGTGATGTTCAATCTTGAATTCGCTGCATAGCTCCTTCATCATGTTGTTATTCAGATTTGTTCCATTATCCGTGATGATCTTGTTAGGAACACTGTAGCGAGAGATGATGTTGTTCTTGATAAAACGGACCACCACTTGCTTGGTCACATTAGCGTAAGATGCGGCTTCAACCCACTTAGTGAAGTAATCAATAGCCACTAGTATGAAACGATGCCCATTAGAAGCTTTTGGTTCAATTCGGCCGATCATGTCGATGCCCCACATAGAGAAAGGCCAAGGGGAAGAAATGACATTGAGCATAGACGGGGGTACATGAACCTTGTCCGCATAAATCTGGCACTTGTGACACCTTTTGGCATAAAGATGACAATCTGCATGCCTAGTGATCCAGTAATAGCCTGCTCTCAACGCTTTCTTAGCCATTGCATATCCACTGGAATGAGTTCCGCACAAGCCTTCATGGATCTCGTACATCAATAAGTCTGCTTCTCGTCGATCTACACACCTGAGTAGCACTGCATCAAAGTTTCTTTTATACAACACTTCCCCATTCAGGAAAAAATTACCAGATAATCTTCTTAGGGTTCTCTTGTCTTTGCGAGACGCTCCAGGAGGGTACTCTTGAGTTTGAAGAAACACTTTGATATCATGAAACCACGGCTTATCATCAAAAACTACTTCAGCTGCAAACACATAGGCCGGCCTTTCAAGGAAACGGATACTAATCGAAGGCACTCGATTGTGGTGACTCACTTTGATCATTGAGGACAAAGTTGCTAAAGCGTCAGCCATCTGATTCTCATCACGAGGAATGTGATGTAACTCCACCTTGTTGAAGAAAGTCAATAATCGTCTAGCATAATCTCGATAAGGAATCAGACCAGCGTGGTGAGTCTCCCACTTTCCTTTGATTTGGTTAATTACCAAAGCTGAATCACCATATATGTCGATGTTCTTGATCCTCAAGTCGATAGCTTCTTCAATACCCATGATGCAAGCCTCATATTCTGCAATGTTATTTGTGCACTCGAAACGCAGTCTTGCAGAAAAAGGGATGTGATCTCCCTTGGGAGTGATGATGACTGCTCCAATTCCATTCCCGTAAACATTAACGGCTCCGTCGAAAATCAAACCCCATTGAGATTCAGGATCAGGGCCTTCACCGAACAAGGGTTCATCATAGTCTTTCATCTTCAAATACATAATCTCTTCATCAGGAAAGTCAAACTTAATTTGTTGGTAGTCGTCAATCGGTTGATGGGCCAGATGGTCAGCGAGGATACTACCTTTGATTGCTTTTTGAGTACGGTACACAATGTCATATTCAGACAACAACATCTGCCATCGTGCAATTCTACCAGTCAATGCAGGCTTCTCAAAGATGTATTTGATTGGGTCCATTTTGGATATCAACCAAGTGGTGTGATTGACCATATAATGACGAAGACGCTTGGCAGCCCAGGCTAGAGCACAACAGGTCTTTTCAAGTACAGAGTATCGGGTCTCACAATCAGTGAATTTCTTGCTCAAATAGTAAATTGCATGCTCTTTCTTACCAGTCTCGTCTTGCTGTCCAAGTACACAACCCATGGAGTCTTCTAACACGGTCAGGTACATAATCAAAGGTCTCCCTTCGACTGGAGGAACAAGAATCGGAGGTTCTGACAAATACTCTTTGATGCTGTTGAAAGCTTTCTGACAGTCTTCTGTCCAAACAATCCTTTGATCTTTACGGAGCAACTTGAATATGGGCCCACACGTAGCCGTCATGTGAGAGATGAACCTGGAGATATAATTCAGCCTCCCGAGAAAACCTCTAACTTGTTTTTCAGTTTGCGGAGCAGGCATGTCTTGAATGGCTTTGACTTTGTCGGGATCAACCTCAATGCCCTTCTGACTGACAATAAAACCCAAAAGCTTCCCGGATCTTACACCGAAAGTACACTTGTTTGGATTCAAACGGAGCTTGTACTTCCTCAGCCGCTGAAACATCTTCAATAAGTACTCGACATGCTCTTCTTCAGTTCCTGACTTGACGATCATGTCATCTACATAGACTTCAATTTCCTTATGCATCATGTCATGAAAAATCTTGGTCATGCCTCTCTGGTAAGTGGCACCAGCATTTATCAATCCAAACGACATCACCAGATAGCAAAAAGCACCCCACGGTGTGATAAAAGACGTCTTCTCCCTATCTTCTGGAGCCATTTTGATTTGGTTGTAACCGGAGAAACCATCCATGAAGGAGAACACCTTGCATCTAGCAGTACTGTCCACCAATACATCAATGTGAGGTAAAGGGAAGTCATCCTTCGGGCTTGCCTTGTTCAAATCTCGGTAATCTACGCACATTCTGACCTTACCATCCTTCTTCGGAACAGGTACTATGTTGGCCAACCACTGTGGATATTCTGACGTAACCAAGAAACCTGCATCAATTTGCTTCCGTACTTCTTCTTTGATCTTCAGGGCCATCTCGGGATGGGACCTTCTCAACTTTTGCTTGACTGGAGGACACTCAGGCTTCAACGGTAGACGGTGCTCCACAACTTCATGGTCTAGACCCGGCATGTCTTTGTACGTCCATGCAAATATGTCAGCATATTCCCTGAGAAGCGCGATTATTCTTTCCTTAACAGTCACATCCAGTAACACACCGATCTTGATTTCTTTCTTGTCCTCCTCTGTACCCAAGTTGATAATTTCCACTTCTTCCTAATGCGGTTGAATGACCTTCCTTTCTTGCTCTAGCATCCATCTAATCTCATCAGGTATCTCTTCATTCTCCTCCACCATAGCCTCATAAACGGGGAATTCAAAGTTGGGAGAGGGCGTAGAGTTACCATGTTCAACGGGTTCAGTTATGTTCAGTCTGCATATGAATTATGATTGATTTTAGCTAAAAAGTGAATGCAAACTTTTGAAAATTGATAAAAAATAATAATGAAGAAGAAAAGTTTTTTTGGTTTTTTGGTGTTACCATTTTTCCAGAAAAAGCAAAAAGTGAAAACGAAAGTATGGATATTTATATAAAAGAGTAAAAAGGCCGTGATAGAGACGACCCTTTTCATTGATTAATATAATTTCTTGAAGCAAAAGAAAAAACAGCAGCCCTACATGATTTCACTTTCGCTCTGGGCAAAGCAAAAGGATTTTTCTTTAAAGATAAAAAAAAACAAACAAAGGACAAACATATTACTCAGACAACGATGTCACAGAAGGGATATCGGCTGCGATCCAATTGCAACATATTCCTCCAGGTATGACGAAGGGAGAAACTTCCTCTTGGGATTGGCCTTCCACAATTACATTGATTTCCGGCGGAACATTGATGAACCCGGCACTGTGGAATGTACCTCCTGCTGGACTGGTTACTTTTGTCTTGTGGGTAGAAAAACCCAAATCTTCTTTCCTTTGATTCTCTGGCAACTGTACGAGCTGACCCCATCCTGCGGTCTTACCTTTCTGTACCAATCTTTGAGCATCCTTCAGGGAAGCCATGCATGTCCCTCCCTTCTTAGCATTTTCTTCGACGGAGAAACCTTGAACTGATGCCTCATCTACATCACCCCCACTGATATACGAGAAGGCCGACAGATGACTAACCAACAACGCTGATTCCCCACTAACAGTTATCAGCTTCCCGTGACTGACAAATTTCAGCTTTTGATGCAAAGTGGATGTGACTGCCCCAGCCTCGTGAATCCAAGGTCGGCCTAGCAAACAACTGTACGATGCCGGAATGTCCATAACTTGGAATAATACTTCAAATTCCTGGGGCCCGACTGAGATAGGCAATACCACATCGCCTAGCACTGTTTTCCTGGATCCATCGAACGCTCTTACTGACACAGACGTAGCCCGCAGCTGGACATTGGGGTACGAAAGCTTCCTTAGAGTGGCAATGGGCATCACATTCAGGGACGAGCCTGTGTCGATCAATACATTAGAAAGGGCATCCGATTTGCAATTGACTGAGATATGCAACGCCAGGTTGTGGTTCCTTCCTTCAGATGGGAGATCTTCGTCGCTGAATCCCAAACTGTTGCATGCGGTCACATTCCCTACTATGCTTCCGAATTGCCCTAGGGTCACATCATGGTCCACATAGGCTTGACTTAACACCTTCATCAGAGCCTCCCTATGGGCGCTGGAATTCAACAACAAAGACATAATTGAGATTTTTGAAGGAGTTTGTAAGAGTTGATCTACCACCTTATACTCACTTCTCTTGATCAGCTTCAAGATCTCGTCGCTGTCTTCATACACGATTCCACTTGGTTGACCAACATCCTTCCCTTTACCAGAGTTTTGCACTTGTACTAGCTTTGAAACCGGTTCAACAACTTTCTCTTGGACAAAAGTGGGGAGGATGCGTCCACTCCTCAAAACCTTGCTGCTACTCACGATATTGCTCACTGAAGCCAGTGGAGGTATAGGCATCTCCCGGCCATTTTCTAAGATCGTGGGACTATACCTGTATGGTATGGCTTTGTTGGATGTATATGGCAACGGCCCAGGTACACAAATAATCAAAGGGGTGTCTCCTGGTTCTTTGTTGCTGTATGTCACTTCTAGCGATTCAGGGTCATCAAACTCCGGAGTAATAACACAAACATCTTGTTCCTTCTTCATAACTAAAAGCTTCCCACTATCCAGCAACCCTTGGATGTCGTCTTGCACACTTTTGCATCCTTGAGAGTCCACAGAACATACTCCACAAGCATTGTGGTCATGGCTGAACAAAGCCGCCAGACACATTCTGGCGTGTATCGGGACCAGGGGAGTCCTGATGTCTTGTGCACTAAGGATGAGACCATCTTCTTGACAATCTTGTATCATATTAACAGCTTGCCCATGGTTCGGCAAAGGGTCATCCAGAAAATCGACACCGTTGTTGGTGAAGCGCAGACGCTTATCGCGTATCAAATTTTGAACCTCAGTTCGGAGAGCATGGCATCGTTCTACGTCGTGTCCCGGTGCCCCTTGATGGAACACACACGTCAGATCAGCTCGGTGTCCAGGTGGCAGAACATCTGTTATAGGAGGAGGTGGTTTGGTTTGGACAAGGCCTTTTTGGAGTAAGGCTGGGAGTAATTGTAGATAAGTCATAGGTATAGGGGCGTATACTGGTGGTCTTTGGCGATTTTGTTGTTGGGGGGCTTGAGCTCGGGGTCGTGGTTGATTTTGTGGTGGGCGATATGGTTGTTGAGGGTATTGGGGTGGATTTTGTGGGTAATATGGTTGTTGTTGGAATTGTTGATAAGGTGGTTGGTAAAGTGGTGGGTAAAATGGAGGGGGCTTCTGAGGCATTTGAGTGTTATAGTAGGGGTTATGAGGGGCAGGGGTAGCAGGTGATATGTTGGCAATATAGGGGTAGGCTGAGTATCCGGGCTGGTAACCTCCGTGTGCCACCATACTGATCTCTGGTTCCTTTTTCTTCGGGTAGCTGTTTCCGAACCTCTTGGGGTTGCTGGACGAAGCACTTTCTTTTCCCAATCGTCCCTCTCGAACTCCTTCCTCAAGGCGCATTCCCATTCCTACCATTTCGGCAAAATTCCCCGGCGCGCTAGCAATCATTCTCTCGTAGTAGAATGGGCTGAGAGTTTTGAGAAAGATTCTAGTCAACTCCTTGTCTTCCAAAGGCGGGACAATTTGAGCAGCAAATCCCCTCCATCTCTGAGCGTACTCCATGAAAGTCTCTTTGTCTCCTTGAGTCATTGCTCTGAGTTGTTCCCTATCCGGGGCCATATCTGAATTGTAGCTGTACTGGTGGATGAAGGCATTTGCCAAATCGTTGAAGGTGCGGATTCGGGCATTGTCTAGGCTCATATACCATTTTTGAGCCGCCCCTGCCAAACTGTCTTGGAAGAAATGGACAAGCATTTTATCATTGTACGCTTGTGTAGACATCTTTCTCACATACATCGTCAAATGAACCCTGGGACAAGTATTCCCTTTATATTTGTCAAACTCTGGAACTTTAAACTTGGGTGGCACTGTAACACCCCGTTTTCCCAAAACAACGTAATATTATATAAAACATCAGAGTTCAACATACAACGGAGTATTACATCTACTTTTCAAAATTCAGTTTAAATAGATTATAAAAACTATTTAATTCAACACCTCATTTTATAAAAATCTACAGCGGAATATTTATTTAATAATCAATCAACAACTATGTCATCATCCTTGGCACAAAGGCCTCATCATACTACAATTTATTTCATAAAGATAAAATCTCCAACAACATGTCCTTCAAATAAAATGATACATAAGGAATGAAAGAATTAAACATCAAAATCCCCATCCCGTTACGTATCAGAGCCTACGACACGAGAGCCAACTCCTATCTATTCTTCGCTACCTGCACTTGCCCACGAGGCGGCAATTCCAGCAGAAGGGGTGAGATTCACAACAATAATATTAAAATATAAATCAAACGTCAAGATTAACGATCATAAATCCAACTCATACATATACATCATAGCACATAAAAACATCATCATAACAACATCATAAGCATCATCATAACAACATCATAAGCATCATCATAAACACATCATAAGCATCATCATAAACACATCATAAGCATCATCATAAACACATCATAAGCATCATCATAACCACATCATAAACATCATCATAACCACATCATAAGCATCATCATAACCACATCATAAGCATCATCATAAACACGTCATAAGCATCATCATAAACACGTCATAAACATCATCATAAACACATCATAAGCATCATCATAAACACATCATAAGCATCATCATAAACACATCATAAGCATCATCATAAACACATCATAAGCATCATCATAAACACATCATAAGCATCATCATAAACAAGTCATAAGCATCATCATAAACACATCATAAGCATCATCATAAACACATCATAAGCATCATCATAAACACATCATAAACATCATCATAAACACGTCATAAGCATCATCATAAACACATCATAAGCATCATCATAAACACATCATAAGCATCATCATAAACACATCATAAACATCATCATAAACACGTCATAAGCATCCACGTCTCAAAGCATCATCTCATATATGTCACAATTTGACTCAACTAAATGCAACTCTAACATCTTGACATCATGCATGTGGTACCATATATTTATAGCATTAATATGCTTCACCGTCGCTTTGAGCAAATGCTCCACCGTCGCTTTGAGCATAAAGCTCCACTGTCGCTTTGAGCATAAAGCTCCACCGTCGCTTTGAGCATAAAGCTCCATCGTCGCTTTGAGCATAAAGCTCCACCGTCTCATAATTATGCAAATGCATGGACTCGTCATTTAACAACTTAATACACCGTCTCAAACATCATTCATAATGCAAAACTGACACATGCAAGTATAATAGTTACATGGCAGAATATCATCTCATCAATCATATACATCACAACACGTAACATCATAACAGTCACATAATCATCATATTTAAACATCACTTACTATCAACAATACATCAATTATTCACAACATAAAAGAATCATCAACAATCTTCATTACAGAATGCATCTGAGGATGTAAAACCTCTCCAATACTACCCAAAGGTCTCCTCTCAAAGTCCCATGCGAAACAGATCGCAAAACGGAACAAACAGTCCAAACAACTAACTAACTCGCCACAGCGAGTACCTGCTCGCCACAGGCGAGTACTCACATCAGCTCACTCGCCAAAGGCGAGTTGGGGGCGAGCTGGAGGCGAGAAATACTGGGTGCTTCGGCCTTTTTGACATTTTTCACCAAAAATCCTCATTTTTAAGCTCTCTAAATCCGATTTGGCTAAACCAACTCCACAGGTCATCTCTATAAATATAAGGGCACTCAAAACCATCATCACTTGGGCCAAAGTCCTAAAAATTAAGGGACAAGCTCGCCACGGCGAGCTATGCTGCTCGCCTCGCGAGCAAACAAAGGCTACTCGCCACGGCGAGTGATCACTCGCCACAGGCGAGCGATCTCAGAACCCACACGGGTTCTGACCTAATCTCACCAAAACATGCCAATTCTCTCAAATCAAACCCCTAAATCATCTGTAATATCATCCTAGGGGATAATCTAGGTTCTGTAACCAGTTCTACAGCCTTACAACATCAAACCCTCTCCAAATCATCACAACTTCATCTTAACCCTAGTTCTCAAAACCCATCTCAATCCTCTCAAACCCTATGCCAATCAAGAACAAATGATTCACAATTAACATTATTGAAGTTAGGCTCACCCTTACCTGATTAGATGAATTAAACAAAGCTACAACAATCCTAGCAATCTCCCCTTGGTTCTTGGCTCTTCTCTCTTCTTTCCCAAAAGCTATTCTTTTCTTTTACTGATACGTACTATTGTTTTAGTCTGACTCTTTCTATCCTTACCAACCAAAACCTTTTCTCCTTCTTTCTCTTAACTCCCTCTTAACTCTCCCAATTAAAATGTAACCCCCTCCTTAATTCTAATAATATCAATTAAATCCCTCTTTATCTAAAATAAATATAATTTCTCCCATTTTCATAAAATTCTACAAATAAATATATAATAAAATATATATCAAATAACAACACACTAATATTCACATAAATCAACATTTTCATATAAAATACACCAAACATATTAAAATCAACCAAAAATAGTAAAATAGCAACTGGGGCGTTACAGGCACCACCACATTGGGTACCAAACAGAGTTCTTGTACATTTTGTCCGAAAACATCCTTTCCGCGCAGAGCCTTCATTTCCCGCTTCATTTCGTCAATGGTGTCTTGTAGACCTTCCACCCTATCGAAGGCTTCAACACTTTCTGGGGGAAAAACAGGCTTCCACTCTTGTCGGTTGGCGTGAACTAGTGGGGCAGAGTAAGTCACAACAGGCTCAGGAATGATTGCACCGGGTTGAGGAACCGATGCTAACTGTTGAAAGGCAAGAGTGGGCACCTCTGAAACTGTAGAATGAAAACCTTCATTGAATCCGAGTGGCATTCCCCATGGAAAACCTCCTGACGGCATGGGCTTCGTCGTGCTAGTAGAACCAAAAGGACGGGAATCTCCGTTGGACCCGTGTGGCATCCCCCATGGAAAACCTCCTGACGGCATGGGCTTCGTTGTGTTGGTAGAATGAGAATTTTCATTGAACCCTAGTGGCATGCCCCATGGAAAACCTCCTGACGGCATGGGCTTCGTTGTGCTGGTAGAATGAGAATTTTCATTGAACCCTAGTGGCATGCCCCAAGAGAAACCTTCAGGTATGGTGGCATGAGAGGTACTGGTGACCACAGTTGAGCTAGGAATGGCTGATGTGACGGTCTCCAGGGCAGTGTCAAAAGTTTGAGAGACCTGATTCTGAACGGCCATAAGAGTACTCACCATAGCAGTTAGCTTCTCTATCTCTGCTTGCATGGCAGTCATCCCTTCTCGGAGCTCTTGGTTTTCTTGTTCCAAATGTTCCATCTTCTTCTTGACGTTTGCTTGAGTATAGTGAATGCGTGAAGCTTTGTACTTGATTCGCGGGGCCACTTTCTCTCTGCGGCAGATAGGAAGGAACATGTGAGACAAGGTTTTGACACTTATGAATGCAGTGATGATGCATGATATGCAGGATGCAAAAAAATGCAATTTTTATGTGTGTTTTTATTTTTTATCGAAGGACTTATAAAAGGACTTTTGTAAACATTATAATAGCATAATACAAAAGGAAAATCTGAGATAAATACATGATAATTCCCTTTCTAACAACCAAGCCAAGGGATAGACTTAAAATTAAAAACAAATACAAGATAATTCCCTTTCTAACAACAAAGCCAAGGGATAGACTTAAAATTAAAAACAAATACAAGATAATTCCCTTTCTAACAACAAAGCCAAGGGATAGACTTAAAAGTACATAATAAAATAACAACAAATAGAGTAAAGAAAACAACTGAGAAAGCTCCCAAAAGTCCTGGAAGTACACTACTCCTCGGAATCTGAGGTTGCACCGGCGAAAAAAATCCTGCGTCTCCTCCTATTCCCGGGCATCCGGTCAATAATAGCATCCTTTCTCCTAAGGAGATCTTTCAACTCCGCATTCTCTCGCTCTTTTTCTTGGAGCTGCCAGGATGTTTGCTCTAAAATCCCCATTATGGTGTCTTTCTCTCTCTCAGAGGTCTGATACTTCAATCGCCAAGCGGCACTTTCGAGGTTAGCCTTGTGTAGACGGCACCGGTATTCTTCCATGGTATGAGGTGGCAAAGGGAGAGGTATTTCCGGGGTGGTTGAGGACAGAAGCCTTGGTAAGGTATAGGGTAATCCGAAAGTCATGGCTCGGTCAATAACCCACTGAGTATACGATTCATGTACGTAACTCATCTTCTTTCCTAGATGGAAACTATCAAGCTTTCGGACATTACGCCAAGCTTCCACAAACCGTCTTCTCAGATTGGTAGGATCCTTGGAGTTTAGGTAGAATTCCCCGGAAAAGGACAAGTTAAGAGGCTTTCCATTCATAGGATATCCAAACTGGCGCATGGCAAGAGCGGGATGATAGGTGATTCCTCCATAAGCGCTAATGAGGGGCACATTCGGAAATTCCCCACAGTTGTCGATGATTCTTTCGGAATTAGCGGATGCATGGACCCAAACGATGTCAGCTGGGGTGAGAGGCATGATTCTCTGTGACCAAGAGGACCTTTCGGTATTTGTTTTGGAAAAAACTGAGCTGGGTAAATGGGAGGTGAACCAACGGTGTAGCAAAGGAGCACAGCAGAGAATAAGTCCGCCCTCCTTGAGGGTTCGGTAGTGGATAGAGTGATAGGTTTCTGCAAGTAGGGTAGGGACAGAGTTTTTTGTGAGGAAGATTTTGATGGCGTTAATGTCGACAAAGTTGTCCATGTTGGGAAATAAGAAAAGGCCATATATGAGCAAGGCGAGGATGGACTCAAAGGCATCGGTTTTTTGGTCTCTAGCAAAGGTAGTGGCTTTTTCGTAGAGAAATTTAGTAGTTAAGCCTTGGAAGCCATTCTTGATAGTGTAGTGAGGGTGAACTAGGTCGGAAGGTTTGAGATGGAGGGCTTTCGCAATATCAGCGGTTTTAGGGGCAAATTCAAGGCCGTTGAAAGGCTCTCTTTCCAATATGGGTAAACCGACCCAAAAAGAATATTCTTCGAGAGTAGGAACAAGCTGGTAGTATGGGAAAGTAAAACAATGACAAACTGGGTCGTAGAACTGAACCAAAGTCTCTAGAATCCCTTTCTCAATCTTCACCTTGAGGAGGTCGAGTAACTTCCCATGCCGGTGTCGGAAATCACTTGGATCTTTCACGAGAGTACACAGCTCTCTCAGTCTTGTCAAATCCGAATTCTTGAAACTGTACTGCTTGACACTTCTGGTGGAACTCATCTACAATGTTTACATAAAAGTCTTTCTAAGTCCTTCGATTTTTAATGAAAAGGTGTGAATGCAATGCATGTATGCATGATTTATGCTAAAAGAAAAACATGGTGATAAGATCACGTCAAACACCATTTGGTAAGAACTAAGGTTTCATTTGCACTTGTAACAAGGTTCTACCAAGTTCCCAAATTACAACCATCCTTGTGAATGTATCGGTGCTCAGGACTGCTCCTAGTCAAATACTTCTTCACAAGGAGGTCTAGTTTGAGTGTAGCATTGTGTATGAACTAAATTCAAGACCGCTCTTGGTTTAGTCACCACACTACATCCTAAAAAGGCCAGGATGGGTTAAGGGTAATCTAAAGGTCCTCAACGTTCAACGGATTTTGAAAATAATAGAGCCAATCACGACTGCTCATGACGACGTCATATTACTTAAAAAATCCTCCGTTGAGTGGGGTTACATTACATGCACACATAGCGCAGGACCGCTCCTGGTATGGCACTATAATCGTACCCCGTCCTATCTTATATTTCACTCAAGCCCGGGTGTAGGACTTATCTCACCACTCACGTTGAAAATAAACAAGTATGTATGTACAAAGTGTATAAGCAAAAAATAAAGCACAAGTAAAGAAAGGTAAGGTGGGCTTAACCCACTTAGGAAATTAATGTCCCCAGTGAAGTCGCCATTTCTGTGCTCGTGATTTTCAGGTATCAATCCATTTATTGGTTTTGAACCGTCAATCTTTGAACTCTCAATTTTTATCCGCGGGAAGGGAAAAAACGAGTAAAAAACCCTTTTTTAGAGATTAAGGTCTGGGGGTTGGTTCCGACTAGGGAAGGTGTTAAGCACCCTAACCGACTTCGGTACTCCGAAGGAGCCTCTCACCTAAATTAAACTTGTGCTAATTATTCGCTTAATTATTTATGAAAAATGTTGCCTAAAATCTAAATGAAAGAATGGAGGGAGAAGAAGTATGTTTTTTTTTTTGTTGTTGTTTTTATTGATTTGGAAAGACATAAGCCTTTTGCCTACATACCCGAAGAAGGGATCAAAATCATGTAGTTCACCTCAAAAATTTCTTTTGGTGAGTTGGGTTATTTTTAACAATTTTGAAAAAAGGTTTTAAGAAAGAGATTAGAGGCCTCAAGGCATAAGAAAGAAAAATAATGTGAGGTTGGTTCAATTTTAATTATGAAAATAAAGTCTAAAATGAGAATTAAATTCATTAAGCATTTGATTAAGAAAATAAAAGGAAAAAGATCACTTGGTTTGTTTCCAAGGTTTGTTAAGAAAATATTTTTGGAGTTTTGATTATTTGATTTTTTTGGAAATTTGATTTTTCTAAGTTAAGCGTAAACTACAAAACTATACGTAACGGCATGAGGTAATAAAGAGCGAGAAGTTTACAAAGGACGTTAGATCCTAAGCAAATCCTCGAGTTTGAGATGAACCTAAAATTACTAATAGTTTGATTTTAAGAAAATAATTAAAGTCCAATTATTAACCTAATTTTGTCCCTAATTCATTTTTGGTCCTTGATCGCGGTAACGGCATAAAGCGGTAAAATAAATAAATAAAGTGTGTGATCGTGTCGGTGTGTGTGTCGGTGCATATTTTATTGCATAATTTACATGGTCCCTAAATACATGCTAAAGTCTTGCGAAAAATAAACATGCGGAAAGAAATTAAATTACCTCTAATCCTAAGTACTTCACTAAAATGAAAGCGATAAATAAACCATGAATGACGGAAAATAAATAAATATGTATGCAAACGTACAAAAAATAAATATGCAAGATAAATACAATAATAAAAAATGAGCTAAAAATGTTATGGTTAACAAAAGCATAAACACATATCAAAATAAAGGACATAAACAAATAATCATGGTTTTTTTGCGGATTTTTAGAAAAAATATAGAAATAAAACAAAGCTATAGAAAATAAAGCAAATATTTAAAAGAGCTAAATAAAATAAAAACATAAATAAATAAAAAAAAGTGGCTCAAATATCCAGATTGAATCTGAGCCGTAAGATTAATCATGAGGCTCTAATTTAATCATGGAAGATATGATCACAGCCCTTCAATAAATCTAAAGGTGCAAAAGATAGGACATAACAAGTAACAAAGTAGTTTTAAAACACATGAATCCACCCAAAATCATCCTGGGACGTTGGATCTAGGATCCAACGGCCTAGTTTTGAGGTCACATGACTACTTATTACATAATAAACATGGGATTAAAACAGAATGCACAGCAGCCATCAGATTAAGTAGGGAAGGAAGATCTAAAGGTTGAAAGAGGAAGAGGGAAACCAGGAAAAAGAAGACCGGTCCGGTTTAGTGAACCAGACCGGTTCGCTTAAGCTATAAAAGGAAGGGATCCGGTTTTGTACCTTCATTTCCTCTTCTCTTCCTCTCTCTAACACTAAACAAAACAAGAAAGAAGCTCTCCTCTCTCTCTTCTGATACGCGACCGGAGAAGATGAATGGGAGGAGGCCGGAGGTGCTCCGGCGCGGTGGTTGGCGCTAGCGCCGCCGCGTCGGAGCTTTTTTTTTTTTAAAAAAATTTTTTTTTGAAATTTTTTTATACCTCTAGCTTCGTCTCTTCTTCCTCTGTTCAAATCTACCATTACTTTTTTGAAAACACGCACCAAAATCCCTAGATCTACAAAAAAGGCATTCGACTTTTTTTAAAAAAAAACTACCTCTTTCTCCTTCTTCTTTTCGAATACGGTTCAAATGAGCTCTGTTTCGTGTTTGTTTGTTGTTACCGGTTCCGTTTCGTGCTTGAAGGATGGTGGGTTCGGTTTTGTGTGTAGAGAGGGTTTGGTTCGATTTTGTTTGGTTCAAGTTCGGATTTGGTTCGGTTTTGTGTGTAGAGAGGGTTTGGTTCGATTTTGTTGTTGCTGTAAATGTGTTTGGTTCGATTTTGTTGTGTTGTTATGTGCTTGAAAATTTCATGTTCTTGATGTTTTTGATTTTTTGTGTTATGTTGGTTTTGATCTGGAAAAAATGAAATGAGAAAAGTTTAGTGTTTGTGATGTGATGTGGCTGCGGCTACAGTGATTCTGTTCTTGGGGAGTGTGAAAAAAATGACAGTCTATTTATAGGCTGTCACCTCTAGGGTTCTCTGGTACATTGTAATGACTAAAATATCCCTGGTGGGTCTCTGATACAAAAAATGACAGCAAAAAGACATGGACCAATTACGGACTGACACGTGGACAAAGACCAAAATTTGGACCAAAAATATTAAATAAATAAAAAACGAAAATTAAAGTAAAAAAAAAGAAGTAAATAATAAAATAAGAATGATAAATAATAAAATAGAATAAATAAAATCTTTTAAATAAAACCAACTAAAAAAGGATAAAAGAGAAATAAATAAGTAAATAAATAAAAAAACTTAAAACTGTCCCTTCGGAACCAAATGAGGTACTTCAAAGTAACCTCTCTGCCGAAATTTCGTCTGAAACGACGAGACTTCTCAGTCTACAAAAGCGAGTAAAAATGAGAAAGTAGCAGTGAAACGCTGTAAAATGAATAGATAAAAAAATGAGATTTAAGCGGATAAAAGTTTGAGAAAAGACGAGTAAAATGTTTGCAAAGCGTACGGATAAAATGCTGAGATATATACATGTAGAATGTTAAAAAACTGATGAAATATCGCGAAATAAAAACGTAGAAATTTGAGAAAATAACCCGGTAAAACGAATTTAGATGCCGAGTAAAAAAGAAAACAAAACGGTCAAAAAATGGGGTATGACAAGTGTGTTTGAATGCTTGGGCTGAAGCTGTTTGGGAATTCACAAGGTTGGCTACGGTTGAATTTTTTACGAAATGTGAGCTGAAATTCGCAGGTTCTGGTTTTTGATTCGTACCTGTTTCTGTGTAGCCTGGATTTGAGTGATTGTTGAAGTTTTGGATTCCTCATTCAGTTCCCTACAGTTTGGACATAAATTTCGTTTGATTTGAATTAGAAACGGATTCGATAAACGCATTTGAAGATTGGTAATTTCTGCTGGATTCTGCTTACGGGTTTGGGACAAGGCTTCACTAAAACGGTAATAACTCTTTCTCTGTAGCTTGGAATTCAGTGAACTCTGTTGCTATGGTTAGCTAACGTAATGTCCGACATTTTGGTACCGGTTTCATGATTCTAGGTTCAATATCGAGGCCTGGAGGAGAGTTTGAAGTAAGGGGGCTGATATGGGTTTTGTACCCAAAGAAGTTAGAAGTTGGAGCTGTGATTGTGGCAGAGCTTTTGAAGGTGAGTTCTAGATAGATTTCCTAACCCTTGGGTGTGTAATTATAAGCAAGAAACATGTTTTAGATAAGTTTTGAAATAGGTTTTAATTAGTGCCCCTTTTATGATTTCTGTTGTGTGGTGAGTATTGTTGCCATGAATTGAATTTATTATGTATGTATGTGTTATGGATGAAATGCATGTGTATATGGCTTGGATTTTGGCATTGTTGCATCAAAAATATGATTTCTGCAGGTCTGTCACGATGAATGCTCGCTCAAGCGAGCTAGACCTCGCTCAAGCGAGCATGCCCAGGATGAACATGTTGAATGCTCGCTCAAGCGAGCTAGACCTCACTCAAGCGAGTTTTTGTCAGTAGCCAACTTGAGGATCTCGCTTAAGCGAGATAAGGCTTGCTTAAGCGACCTGTTACAGGACAGCACTTCCGGAAAACCCTTTTTTCTAGCATTCTCGTGTCGTCCGAACATTCCTGGCAAACCTTTAACATCTCTGACTTTTAAAAAAATGCAGGAATGCACATAGTCAAGCCATAAACACACTTTACATCCCAATATTTTCTGGCATTAAGATTCATGGGCAATACTTACTAACTCAACGGTTTGTAATCTATGAGAGTTAGGTATATTATATGTTGGGTAGCAATTGATGCCTAGGCAAGGGAAAACTCATTTATAGGATTTATGATGCTAACTCGCCTTCACGGCGAACTAGGTTAATCCCATATGTTATGTTATGTTACGTTATGCTATGTTATGCTATGCTAGATATGAGAAAACTATGTTTATGCTAGGCCATGTCGTGTCTCTGACTATCCATGCTAGAATGGGATACCGGAGGTTCACACCTAGTGAACGATTTAGCCGATGGTGGAGTCCGATGTTCCCTAGCTAGGTTCATCGGTTATGTATGGGAATATACTCGGGGTTACTCCACTCAACTATATTCTGTAAAATCAACTCAGATAATCATTCAGACCTTATTAATGAATTGCATTTGATTATGATGTTTATGTTACGGTTATGTTTATGCCTTGAGACTAGATACGTATAGCTTAGGCTATAGAACAAGTTATGTAAGTGTACCGACGACGATCTTAGGTTTCCCTAATCGTCCGGTCTAGTTCCGTGTCATGAATATGTTAGGTTATGTCTTGATGCGTTCTACGTATCTTGAGTTAGCGGTCCTAGGATCCCTCGACCGCCATGACACGAAGGAAGCAAATAAGATGACCCTATGACAGCTTTAGCTTTGCACGACCGTCTATGTAAGCCTCACACACGACGCCCAACAGTCAGGTAGCGTCCTAGACACGTGGTGACCATAGGTTTCCCCCGAAGTCACCTATAGCCTAGGATTAGGAGAACTCACTGAGACATTATGTCTCATCCCAATCCTTATTTGTTTCAGATTAGCAGAGCGGTTGAGCAAGTTTATCGCCGGATGGATATTCAGCAAGGACTCGTTCGTACCCGCTGCATGATGTTCGCAAGGATCTAAGGATGTATTTATTTATTATTGGATAGTTGTATGGTAACTCTGATGTACGAACGCGTTTTGTTGTAAATAATATTCATTCGAAGCAATTTAAGTTGTAAATTTTAATGTATCCAGTACTAAGTTAATGCACATGCTAAACTTTCTAGATACGTTTAGTATGGGTATTACAGATGGTGCCCCAGTCCAAGGCAGGGAAGACCTTTGGGCTCAAAGAGCACTTACAAAGGTAATTACATTTGCCTCACTCCAAAGGCACTAGCGGGGCTCGAACCCGAATTCTCTCAGATTCAAAACCTGTCTTTTTACCACTAGACACAATCTTTGGAGTTGCATGTCTTTTCAACTTTGATAATAATAAACGGTCGAAGATTGTGGAAAGAGTGAAATATAGAGTCAGTTTTAAAGCATTTGTGATTAATAGTTTTAATAATAGAATGAATGCATTGAAGAGAAATAATATGACATTGAATCGCACATTAATATTTTTTTTCTTCCTAAAAAATAATAATAATTTAATAATCTTTAATTAGGATATTAATTTTAATAATAATATGAATTTCTTTAAATATTTATTATTATTTTTTAAGCAAAAGAGGTTGATGCAAAAAGCATCAACCATAATACATTAAATATTTAATTAAGATGAAGGAAATAAAACATAAATGATTGTTTGGTTCATTCTATTTTAGAAAAGCAATTAAATTTTGAACCAAAAATTGAAATAAATCTTTATGCAATAAAATATCATCAAAGCCTTAATCAATCATCATGTACAAATTAATTTGTCATTAACTAATACAAAAAACCTATTATTTAAACAAAAAAATTTTTTTAAAAAAAATTTAAATGTGTATAAAATATAAAAAAATTATATCACTATAATTTTTTTTAAAAAAAAGTTCTTTAAAAATATGATAGAGTAGGGATCTTTTATCTAAAAAAAATAGGCATTTAAAAAATAATCAGTGAAATGAAATGCTAACTATTGATTGTTTTATTGTAAATGACTATGTTTCCCAATAAAATCACTCTTCCTACACAATAAAATCACAATTTTTCACATTAATATAGTAGAATTATTTTTTTTTCTTCATAAAAAAAGATAAAAAAAAGAGCTTGCAATTAATTCTAACTATATTTTTTTAGTTCCTAAAAAAAACTATATTTTCTAATATAAATATTTTTTCATATAATTTCATGTAAATGGGCATATAATTCAAAATATTTTTTGTTTATTATCAAATTTGTCATCATGATTCATACACTCAACATGGACAAATTTTTATTTATCATTTACCATTCCAACAAATTTACTAACATCAACAACACAATTTTCCAAAGAACTCGATGGCAAAATGATCATACACATTATAACGTGAATATTTACGATGGACTCCAAAATTCCCCTAAAAAAATAATTAAAAAGTATCATGTTAAACAAAACAAAAATTAAAAAATTTCTTTCGGTTTAAGATCGATGCTTTAGAAAAAAGGTAAACATAAAATCAAACTCAATAATCTTGAATCATCATAAAATAAAATTAGGTTAAAATGGGACACACAGACAAAGAAATTAGAAGATTTATAGAACAAAACAAATTTAAGACAAAGATAAAACTACAAAATATTCATTTCCTCGTAAATAATGTCGTGTGTGGTCATAGATTTTATCAAAAAAATTGGCCGCAAAAATGGTTTAAGTACGGGAGGTTTGTTAATGAAATAAAAGTGAGAGAATCAGTGATTGAAGAGGAGACAAAATGAGAAAGAAAGAGAATAAGTCAAAAAGGAGAAAATGGGAAAGGGGTTAGAAAGTTGAGGGAGACACATACTTGGAATGAATAGAGAGCTCTTCTCTTTTATTTTGATTTTGAAGGAGAACTGAAATAATTTGAAAGAATTTTTTTGAAAGAATTCAAAAGAGGATGAGTAACCTAACCACGATTGTTGCTCAAATAAGAAAAATGAGTTGATTGTTCTTTATGTGAGAAAAGATATACATAATTTGCTTTTAACAACAATCAATGTGGTGGATTAATGTAAGTGTGGCAGAAACCAATCATGATCAATTGTGAGAACAATTGTGTATTAGTGTAAGAACAATTAACGAGGTTAAGCAAGATTAAGTGACAAGTGTACTTTTAAAAAAGGGAAAATGTTTATAATAGAGATAATTTATTTTATGTTTTGATTTTAATGCTTAATGACCCTACTATTTTGATTCAATTTGGATTTTACTTCCCTTATTTTAATGAGAAATGATATTTGAACAACCACTTTTAAACAACTTTTGTGACAAGTTTCTCTCTCATACTCTCATTGTACTTTTATTCTCTCTCCTTCATTTTCTCTCTCTCTCTCTCTCTCTCTCTCTCTCTCTCTCTCTATTGTTATTATCCAATCAGAAAAGAGGAAAAAAGGTTGTCAAAATAGTTGTTTGATTTTGGTTGTCCAAATATCACTCCTCTATTTTAATCCATTCACTTTCCCTCATATTGTTCTGGACAGTCCAAAAGGACTTTGGCCCAATTACTTAGGCCCAACACTTCACAAGCCCAACGTCACGATTGACAAACTTACTCACGACCGCACGAAGACTGAGGCAGTACTTCCTCGGCCATACTGTGGTGGTCTGTACGGATTATCCCATCAGACAAATTCTGGGACGACCAGATGTCGCCGGACGGATGATGAAGTGGTCACTCGAACTATCTGAGTTCGATATCCACTACGAATCCCGGAAAGCTCTGAAGGCACAAGTCTTCGCATATTTCATCGCCGAAATGACCTTCCCTACGAAGGGCAGTAAAGAAGGGTGGACCGTCTTCGTAGATGGCTCGTCCAACTCCAAAGGAAGCGGTGTAGGAATAATCGTAGAAGACAGCAAAGGTATAGTAGTCGAAATTTCTCTCGGTTTGTCCTTTCATGTAACTAACAACACTGCAGAGTACGAAGCTTTCCTAGCCAGACTACGGATCGCCAAAAACCTAAGAGCCCTGAAGATAAGAATCTTCACCGATTCTCAAATGGTGGCTTCGCAAGTAACTGGCGATTACCAAGTCCGAGAGGAGCATTTACAACAATACGTCCAGCTAGTACTCGAGAAAATGAAAGAGTTCGAAACAGTAGAAGTGACTCATGTTCCCCGCGAATAGAACACTCGAGCTTATATCCTTTCAAAACTCGCTAGCACACAGACAGCTAATGGAAACAAAACGGTAATCCAGGAAGTCCTTAACGAACCCAGCGTTTAGAGGCAAAAACTCCAACCGAACGACATCAACGTAATCATCGGAAGAGAGAACTGGAGATCGCCTATCACACGCTATATCCGTAGCGGGGAGCTTCCATCCGATCCTTCCGAAGCAACCAAGTTAAAACGGAGGGCCTCCTCATTCACTTTGGTGGAAGAAATCTTGTACAAAAGAGGTTTTATCACTCCACTTATCAAGTGTCTAGGCCCTGACCAAACTCAAGAGGTCCCCGCCGACGTCCATAATGCATTTGCGGTCAACACCTCGGTACCAAGGCTCTAGCCAAGGAGATCCTACGTGCAGGCTACTACTGGCCCACCAAGTTAAAAGATGCGAAAAACTATGTCAACCTGTGTGACAAGTGTCAGAGGTATGCGGACATGCATCTCGCACCCCCTACCGAATTGACATCCTTAGTCTCTCCGTGGCCGTTCGCTTGGTGGGGCATTGACCTACTAGGACCATTCCCTAAAGCCGTCGGTCAACTCAAATACCTAGTCGTCGTGATCGATTATTCAACCAAATGGATCGAAGCAGAACCAGGCCAAAATCACTGCGAAGAACGTACTCCGTTTCTTCAAAAGGAACATCCTTGCAAGATTCGGAGTACCGACCTTAGTAGTATCAGACAATAGGACTTAATTCACCTATCAAAAATTCCAAGACTACCTAAGAAACATTGGCATCAAACAAAGTTTCACTTCTATAGAGCACCCTCAAGCGAATGACCTTGCCGAAGCAGCGAACCGGGCCATTCTACGAGGAATACGCAGAAGGCTTGATGCAGCCAAAACCATGTGGGCAGAGGAATTAAATACAGTCCTATGGGCTTATCGAACGACTCCTCACTCAACCACTGTCGAGTCACCTTTTCGACTCACTTACAGGACAGAAGCAGTTATTCCCATTGAGCTCACTGAACTCACTTGGTGAACTGACGCTGACACCGACTTCCCAGCTAATACAACAAACTTACGCGAAGAGCTCGAATTCGTCGACGAAATCAGGAACGACGCCGCTTTACGAGAAACAACGCTTAAGCAAAAGATTGTTGCTCGACATAGCAAGAGAGTGGTAAAGCGAGAATTTGAGGTTGACGATCTCGTCCTCCGGCGCAACCAGAAGGACTCCGAAGAAGGGAAACTCGCCGCCAACTGGGAGGGACCCTACAGAGTCCGGATGAAGACCAGAACGAGAGCGTACGGCCTTAAAGACCTCCACAAGGGCATCATCCCACGAACGTGGAATGCCGAAAAGCTCTGGAAGTACTACACTTAGAAGGCAAAACCAAGCTCTAATGTACGTACTAAGTTCAAAACAATGAACTCCATACTAAACGGAAAGGGAAAGTCGTGCCACTCCTGATCCAAACACATAAAGGATGAACTACATCTACTTAACAGATTCGTTCACTCCTCGATATGTCTGCTCGACTGCGGCGTTATCGCTCGGCATGCCAGGTAGAACCCCAGCTCGCGATGGGTGATTCACGCCTCAGTGCGTTGAACTTAAGTCATTTTTTTCGTTCATCCGCTGTGCTTTGTCCGAAAACAACTTTGGGCACACACCCAAAGAGCCAAACTTTTGGGATGTGAAAACTCTCTAACAAGCAATCAATGTAAGTTAGAATTCCAGTCTTTAAAATTCGCCTCATCAAAAATAAACCTGCACAGGTGTTCAAACGAACAAAGATGACGGAGAATAAAGGCAAACTCTCAAATCCAAAACAACGGATTCAGAGCACTAGTTCACAAACAAGCTGATAAACTCCTCCACTCGTTTTCCTTGATAAACATTCAAGACAAACGACTGCCGGGGGGGGGGGGGGGGGGGTGAATCTCTACCAGCTTTGCGTACTCATCAAAGGGTACCTGAAATGTTAGCAAACAGGTCGCTCTCAAAACAGAATAAGCCTCACGCAAAGACCACTCAATTCACACGTTATACTTGAAAGTAAAGCAAACATTTTCAGCAAAAATAATATATCGAGAATAAAAGGGCGTCAGCCACTAGGACTACGCAATGTCAAAACGGCGCAGAGGCCAGAACCAACAAAGTCAAAAAGTATTACAAGGCCACAAAGGCCAGGGCGTTCAAACATGCCCACCACCTGGAGGAGAAACTATCTCACCGTTTTCAACATACTTCAGGAAATGAATGCCAGTCATGTCGAGCTCCACGTCCGAGTTCAACACCTTGATCTAATCTATAGCATTGTCGAAGCCGTGGCGAGCTGCCCCTACCAGATTTGCTTGCAACTCTTCAATCTGGTATATCAATGCATGGCGAGCCTCCGCCTCATCCTCCCCAGGTTGAGCATCGCGAAGAGCAGCTTCCAGAGCTCGCTTCTCCACAACAAACTTCGCCTTAGCTTCTTTCAACTCATCATAATATCGGGCAACCGAATCTGCTTTCTTCTCCAAAAAAATCCAGCAACTGGTCCTTCTCCAACACAGTCTTCTTCAAAGTTGCCAACTCAGATTCAAGATCAGCCATCTTCTTAGACATCGCTTCCTTCTCTCGAGCCAAGGCGTCAGATCGTACGACCTCCTCAGTGGACGAGTTGTTCATATAAACGACGATCTCCAAAGCTTTCATAACACAAAAAACTCCCTTCGTTACTGCTTGAGACCTGCCAGCCGTCCCCAGATCACGGATCGCCTTCAGTTCAGGGTCGCTCAAAAAAAGAGAAGCATGAGCACCAAATCTGTCCGAATCCGACCACACTCGAGGAAGCTGGAACAACCCTTCACCAGGCGGAGGGACATCTCGAGAAGAAGCAGGAAGTTACGACTAAAGTTGCTTTCCCTTGTCAGCCGAAGAAATCTGCTTCCTCTTTAGAGGGATTTCTTCTTCCTCGGGCTCATCGGTCACACGAACGGGGAACCTGGCATCCGTCGTCCTGTCTCGTCGCTCCTCCCTCTTTCGGCTGGCACTAACCTGGCCGCTAACCCTCTGGTTACCTTGGTTCACCAATGCATGGATGTTCGACATGTTTTCTGCACAAAGGGAACAAACAAAACATCAGTAGAGAAATACAGTCAAAGAAAGTATAGTCAAAGTAACAAGCATACCCAGAAGAGGCATAGGATCCTTCGAGCGCACTAAGGAGCGGGCATGTATCGCACGATGCTCGGTAACCGGATTCCCCCGTGAATCCAGAACGGGGTTTCCATCCTCAAATTCTACAACCGCCCTAGAAAAGGATCGCACAAACTCAAGGATGCGAGCGTAACCCTTCTTATTTTGCTCTGTTAAGCCGACATAACTACATTTGAACATATTAGGCGTATGTTTGAAATGATCCCTACTCCAGTAAAAATGGAATCGGGGAACCCTCGTGGACACAACGTCGGTATCAGCATGCGGGCGTTCCACGACCTTTAGGACATTGCGTAAAGCTACCCATGTCCTCGGTCTAACCAAAAAGAATTCTTCTTGGAACTTCAAATTCTCAATAGTGAAGGCCTCAAACAGGACTTGACGTTGGCGAAAAGAAACCAAGCTGAAACCCCCATCTTTATCCAAACCTTGCTGGATGGTAAAGATGATAAAGAACAACTCTCTGGTGATGAGAAGATGCAAAAAGCGACACACCAGGTCGAAGGCCTTCAGATAAGCAAAACAGGATGGATTTAACTAGGAAGGGCATAACTCCAGCCATTCAAAAACGCTCACATGGAGCGGAGAGAAGGGAAGTCGAAAACATATCTCCCCGAAAACCGCTTCATACATAGGAATATGATTCGCTTGATAGCGCGAACAATCCTATCAGAAGTAGTAAGAGGACTCATCTCCCAATCCTCTCTCCACCCTATCCAGCATCGCGGAGTTTTCGCCGCCCCATCAGCCGAATACAGCGAAACCGTTTCTAGGGTTTCCTTCCTCACCCAAGAAAGATCAGGGGTTGCCTCGCCATCATCTCGTGGGTTACGTGCCATGATTTGATCTGAAAGGGAAAGCAAGGAAAAGATCAGTCTAACGATCACACTTACTCCTTCCTCAGGAGGACATCCCTTTCAAGAGACACTAAACGGACACAACCCTAAAGGATGAAGGCAAACAAAAAGCCTGTCGCCAATGTTTCTAATAACAAACGCCAAAACAGACAACAAAAGCCTAACACTCCTTCAGTGCAGTGGAAAACACCGTAACTAACGACAGAACCACCGCGTCAGAATATCAACTACTCAAAAACAAACATGCAGTACAAACAGTTTCTTAAACCGGAAGCCAGAAAAACAAAGTAAGAGTTTCAGGAAAGAAAACCACTGAAATTGTACCCGATACGATGGAAAATGGAAGAACTTCTGATGAAAGCGTGACCGGCTGGAGAAGCTTTGTCTCTGAAAGAGGTTTTGAAAAGTTTCTAAGTCTTAGAAATGAAAGTGGTAAAAGTTCCAAACGAGAGTTTGAACTATTTATACCCACTTCACAAACCTTTCAGAAACCAAACAGTTACGCTACAGCTCGTCACCTGCACCTCTTTACTTACGCAATAAACTCACGGCTCAGATCTAATCAGATCCTCTATCCAACGGTCTCAACGACTGATAGAGGTTATCCAAACGACAAGATCAAATCAATGGTGCTGATGATATCTTGGAAACACAAACCAAGAAGGCACTCCAAGACTATACGTACTCAAGTACCACAATAGCCTTTACACGTGTCAGTCAGAAACCAAAGGTCATGTCTCCTCAACCTCTCCCTCGAGACGTGGGCATTAAATTTAGGAATGACAATCGACCAAACCCCTCAGACGAGGGAATCTTCTAATATAACCGGAGAAGCCGAGCTTCTGCACACCGGACATTCATCACCTTGAGGGCGGACTTGTCCTAAACAGTGCAATGTATAGGAAAGAACAGCGAACACATGTCCTCCATGTGCTCGCCCAGGTCTACCACAAATACAACCTCTTCCAAAATGGACAATCCCCAAAGACCAAGGCGATCTCATATAATCTATACGTTCGGCCTTGCCGACCATCATACTCCTTTGACCATCCATTGACACGACGCTCGTTCCTAAGTCATCACTCTTTGCAAGAGCAACGACTTGGGGGGCTACTGTTCTAGACAGTCCAAAAGGACTTTGGCCCAATTACTTAGGCCCAACACTTCACAAGCCCAGCGTCAAGATTGGCAAACTTACTTGTGGTACACCCCTTCTCCGCGAAGGCGGCGCACGTAGCGAGCGAGACCAGTTCAAGCGAGCCCCAACGTCTCTTTGCACATTCCCGCAATAAACTCTCATGCAGTTACACTTCCCAAGATTTCGTAACCGTCAGAGCTGGGTGGGTCATTACAACGGATCTATGGTTCTCCACATCAATAAATAGGGGACTCAATGCAGTCCCCGAGGTAGAACATTTCTTACTCTCTAAAACTCTGCAGCGGAAATCTTTAATTTAAATCATCATCATTCAACTACAACAAAATCCATTGGCACAAGGCCTCAACATAACAATATTATTCAACAAATAAATCTTCAACAACATATTCTTCAAAAAGAAATGATACATAAAGGAATGCAAGAAAAGACAACGATTCCCCATCCCTGTTACGTATCAGAGCCCTAAGACACAAGAGCCAACATCACACTAGTCTTCATTACCTGCACTTGCCCACAAGGCGGCAATTCCAACAGAAGGGGTGAGTTCACAAATCAAAAATAATATATATATATATATATATATATATATATATATATATATAATGAATCATCAACTTGAATTAAAACACATCAACAAATATATCAATATCCATACATATATGGCATCGTCTTCATCAACAATATTACTTCATTTAAATAATTACAACAACAACTTTTGTGGCGACATCACACCAACAACAACTCTCACCGACGCGACTATGCAACGACATCGACTACAAAATGCAACATGCATGTGGTACCATTTTACGCGCGTTGAATGACAAGCATTCCAGGGCATGAGCCCTCAACAGTTGGATGGTTAAAGCATCCCAGGGCATAAGCCCTCAACAGGTGAACGATAAAGCGTTCCAGGGCAATAAGCCCCCAACGGGTGAATGATAAACATTCCAGGGCAATAAGCCCCCAACAAATGCATATGAGTATGAATGGACTCAGTGGTGTATATCAGCATACAACCCAACAACATCTAATGGTGTATATCAGCATACAACCAGACAACAACAACAACAACTTAGGACACTCTCCCCAACTGGACAATACCACTCAACAACATCTAGGCAACTCAACTTAGTAAGCATAATTATTTTCATGTATACATACACAATCTCATCCTATTCATCTTCAATATATAAGTTTCGCCATTTAAACAATTTTAAATAAATCCAACAAACATGTTAGGAAGCTTAGGTTTGGGTTAGGAGCACTTAGAAAAAAATTACACAAAATGGTCGCACAGGACCCAACTCGCATAAGCGAGCAGCTTCTCGCTTGAGCGAGTCAAATGACAAAAGTTTGGGTTTTGTTCGCTTGCAGCTCGCTTACGGTTCGCTTAAGCGAACGGGCTATTTTCAAAATTCTGGGCAAAATTTGGCGTCTCTTGCTTAAGCGACGGGGACTTCGCTTAAGCGACGCAAATGACGAAAGTCAGGTTCTAGCTCGCTTGATGTTCGCTTGAGCGACGCTCACATACTACAGGTTCTGGGCAGATTTCGCTTGAGCGACGGGAAATTCGCTTGAGCGAACCAAATGACGAAAGTTTGGATTTCGCTCGCTTAGCGTTCGCTTGGCTCACGCTTGAGCGAACGGTCAAATATCAATTCTGGCAACCACTAAGACATCTCGCTTAAGCGACGGGTAGCTTCGCTTAAGCGAAGCTTCATCTGGACAGACTAAAACCTACGATTCTCAAACTCCTCTATCAACCAAAAACCCAATTTTGATCCCCCAATCACCCAAAATGATTTGCTACATTGGTTATGGGTTCAATACACAACAAAACATCAGAAACAATTCATAACAACATCATCAACAACACAATTTCAACAACAATGAGCAATTTATCATGTTCTTAAACCTAATTCCAAAAACATCATTTTCAATCCAATTTCATGAAATCATGCATATATATATTACAATTGAAATGTAAACCGACCCTTACCTGATTAGATGAACAAAAAGCTACATAATCGAATTCTCCCCTAGCAATATCCTCTTGTTGTTGGCTCTTCTCTCTTCTCTCCCAAAAGCTTATGTTTTCTTACTGATACGTACAATAGTTTGCCTGACTCTCTATTTCCTTTTCCACAAAACCAAAACCTTTCTTTCTCTTAACTCCCTCTTAACTCTCCCAATTAAAATGTAACCCCCTCCTTAATTCTAATTATTCTAAATAATTCTCTTTAATCAAATAAATAATATTTCTCCTCTTATTTTATTAATTCACTCAAATCATCATATAATAAAATATAAATCAAATAATAACATCACATAATTCACATAAATTATATAAACTACATAAAACATACTAAAATCAACCAAAAATATTAAAATAACAATTAGGGCGTTACAACTCTCCCCAACTTAGAGAATTTCGTCCTCGAAATCTTACCTCAAACAAACAACTCAGGATAGGATTCTTGCATCTTACTCTCCAACTCCCAAGTGAAACTTTCACCAGTTACACCGCCCCAAACAACCTTCACCAAAGGTATTTCCTTGCCTCTCAACTGCTTCACCTTACGATCCTCAATCCTCAAAGGTAAAGTCTCAACGGTAAGGTTATCCCTAACTTGCACATCATCTCTAGGAATAACATGCGAAGGATCCGCTACATACTTCCTTAGCTGTGACACATGAAACACATCATGCAAGTTCGAAAGATGCGGTGGCAACCCAATCCGATATGCCACGGTTCCAACCCTCTCTGAAATCTGGTAAGGACCAATGAACTTTGGAGTTATCTTCTTAGAATTCAATGCACGTCCTACACCCGTCATAGGAGTAACCCTCAGAAACACATGATCACCCTCCTGAAACTCAAGGGCCTTTCTACGCTTGTCATGGTAACTCTTCTGATGATCTTGCGATGCTTTCATCTTTCCTCTTATCATCTTGACCTTCTCCGTAGTCTGCTGAACCAACTCTGGTCCCAAAACCACACTTTCACCCGACTCAAACCAACACAAAGGAGTTCTGCACCTCCGACCATACAAAGCTTCGAACGGTGCCATACCAATACTCGAATGGTAACTATTGTTATAGGTGAACTCTATCAACGGTAAGTGACTATCCCAAGTTCCACCCTGCTCAAGTACACACACTCTCAACAAATCCTCTAAAGACTGGATAGTCCTCTCCGACTGACCATCTGTCTGCGGATGATAAGCCGAACTCAATCTTAACTTCGAACCCAAAGCATCTTGCAAACTCTTCCAAAACCTCGAAGTGAACCTCAGATCTCTATCCGACACAATACTCGACGGTACACCATGCAACTTCACAATATCACGAATATAAATCTCCGCCAACTGGGCTACCGGATAACTAATATTGATCGGAATAAAGTGCGCCGACTTAGTCAACCTGTCGACCACGACCCAAATGGCATCATGCCCTCTTGGAGTATTCGGTAAACTAGTTACAAAATCCATGGAAATGTTGTCCCACTTCCACTCAGGTACATCTAACGGAGTCAACAGCCCTGCAGGCTTCTGATGTTCAACCTTAGACTTCTGGCAAGTCAAACATGCATACACAAACTGAGCAACATCTCTTTTCAAACCGGACCACCAAAACAATTTCTTCAAATCATGGTACATCTTTGTAGCTCCCGGATGAATACTCAAGCTACTCTTGTGACTTTCTTCTAAAATCAACTTCTTCAAATCCTCATCATCAGGAATACAAATCCTTCCTCTAAACCTCAATACACCTTGGTCATCAACCTTAAAGTCACCATCTGCATTCTGATCACCAGCAGTCATCAAATCCACAAACTTAACATCAGTCTTCTGCGCCTCCTTGATACTATTCAAGAAATCACTATTAATCTTCAACATGCCCAACCGCACACTCTGAGGCGACCTTTCACAAACAAGACTCAAGTCTCTAAACTGTTCAAGCAACTCGAACTCTTTCACCATCATAGCAGACATATGCAATGTCTTTCTGCTCAAAGCATCAGCAACTACATTAGCTTTACCCGGATGGTAATTCAAGCCAAAATCATAATCTTTCAACAGCTCTAACCATCTCCTCTGCCTCATGTTCAACTCCTTCTGATCAAATAAATATTTTAAAACTTTTATGATCACTAAACACCTCAAATCTGGAACCGTACAAATAATGCCTCCAAATTTTCAACACAAACACCACAGCCGCCAACTCTAAATCATGTGTAGGATAATTCTTTTCATGGATCCTCAACTGCCTAGAAGCATAAGCTACTACCTTCCCATCTTGCATCAAAACACCACCCAAGCCCAGCTTAGATGCATCACAATAAACAACAAAAGGTTCTTCTAGCTTCGGCAAAATCAAAATAGGAGCAGTCGTCAATCTTCGCTTCAACTCATTGAAACTACTCTCACATTGAGTATCCCACACAAATGCTTTACCTTTACAAGTCAACTGCGTCAAAGGAAGTGCCAACTTTGAAAATCCTTCAATGAACCTACGGTAATAACCAGCCAAACCAAGAAAACTTCTAACCTCGGTAACTGACTTCGGTGTCTCCCACTGCGATACAGCATCAACCTTCGAAGGATCCACAACAATACCTTTACCAGAAATAATATGGCCAAGAAAGCTTACTTCATTCAACCAGAATTCACATTTGGATAACTTGGCATACAACTTCTTTTCCTTCAGCACTTGCAATAAAATCTTCAAATGCTCTGCATGCTCTGCTTCAGTCTTAGAGTAAATTAGAATGTCATCAATAAAAACCACAACAAACTGATCCAGATACTCATGGAAGATTCTGTTCATGTACTCCATAAACACACGAGGTGCATTAGTAACACCGAAAGGCATCACCTTATACTCATAATAACCATATCGTGTCCTAAAGGCCGTCTTCCGCATATCCTCATCTTTCACCTTAATCTGATGGTAACCCGACCTCAAGTCAATCTTGCTAAATATACGAGCACCCACTAGTTGATCCATCAAGTCGTCAATCCTCGGAAGTGGATACCTGTTCTTGATCGTCACTTTGTTCAACTGACGGTAATCTATACACAACCGCATGCTACCATGCTTCTTCTTAACCAACAACTCCGGCGCTCCCCAACGTGAAACACTCGGTCTTACAAACTTCTTGTCAAGCAAGTCTTCCAACTGCTTCTTCAACTCAGCTAACTCAGAAGCTAACATACGGTAAGGAGCCATCGACACCGGCTTCGTTCCCGGAACAAGGTCAATTGCAAACTCGACCTCCCTCTCTGGCGGCACATCGGGGATCTCATCAGGAAAAACTTCTAGAAATTCTTTCACAACAGGCAATCTATCAATTACAACTTGATTTTCTACTGACAGGAACGCCAACAAGGAAAACATCAAGACGCCGTCTTGTTCTAACCGCTTCATCTCTTTCAGCAGAAGAAAAACGTACCGTCTTGCTAAAATAATTAATCATGACATGATTGTATTTGTCATACCCTCATTTTGGACCTAAAAATACTCTTTCAAACTTCCTGCTATTTTCTAAATCCTTTCAAATTCACTGTGTTTTCTACTGTGCTTCAACGGCATACATTACTGCTTCAGCCTTTTAAATTTTTGCATAAAATCATACAAAAGGGTATTTTGGTCATTTCCTACAAAGGAACCCATTTTTCAGTCCCTACAATTTGTCCCTGAGTCTGTTCAACTGGTTTGCATAAATCTTTAATCAAATTTGTACAAAATCATCTAGTTTGCATCTGAGTCAATCTGAGTCGTTTTTGCCCCAGGGGCATTTTAGTCTTTTCACATTATTCAAATTTTGGGCAGAGAGGTATTTTAAAATACCTCATTCTTGGTAGTTTGTTCGTTTTAGTCCATTTTGTCGTTTTTAATTGTTTCACTTTACGCTGCGTTTCAAATTACATTTTTTAGCCAATTTTATTTCTTTTTACGTTTTAGTCCAAATACTTTTAAAAATTGCAATTCAGTCCAACTATTTTGTTTTTTTTTGTTGCAAGCTTGTCCCAATTCTTTTAAAAAGCAGTCCAATTCTTTTATTCTTTTTACATTTTAGTCTAATCTTTTAAAATTGCAAAACAGTCCCAGATTTTACAAATTTTGCTTTTTAGTCCTTTTTTTTTCAGATTCAGTCAAATTCCACGCAAGCAGTTCCAGGTCCACGTGGCAGTCTCCCATTGGCTCGCAGGCACACATGGCAGCCTATAAAAGGCACACAGTGTCAGAATCAGAAAGAGATCTCATTCATCAAGCGCCACATCACACAAACAGATTCCATTTTCTCTCTCTTGGCAGTTACAGATCAAAATCATAAAAGCTCAAGAACAAATGCATGAACCCTAACTTTTTTCCAGAATTGAATGCAAGCAAAATCAATGGAAATTGGGACAGCTCTCAGAGATTCAACGGTGAATCCTCATCACTGAGCCTTCATTTCTGCAATTCAAGCACCAGATTCATCGCCGGAAGCAACGAATCCAGGTGCGATCACAGAAGCAAGATTGAGAAGAAGAGGGAAAGAAAGATTCACGGAATCCGAACCAGTTCAGAAGAAGAAGGAGAAAATCACCAGTTTCATCTCAGAATTCAAGCCAAGATCAACAACAGAATCAAATCCAGAGATTTCTGAATATCCAGATCGAACCTCCGAACTAAAACCAGGTAAAATCACAAGCCTACTTCTTTGTTTCGTTCAAGAACAATAACGAGTGCCAGAACGACGTAGAACAACGCGAATCCGTGAAGCTTTGGTTCGGAATCATAAACCCTAACCTTTTCTGAGAAAATTTCAAGATTCCAAAGGTTTACAACGTTGATTCATTGTTGTAAACCAACGAATCAACAAGAAAAAACACATAGAAAGAAGATTTGAACCAAAAAATGAACCAAAACCGTACGGATTCCGCGAGAAAGAATTCTAGATCCACGTCGTTTCAACTAATGCATGTGAAAACCAGCAATGGATTCGTGTTTAGAACCATGAAAGGAAGCGATTGAGCCATGAATCATGGAGTTCTGGGTCGGATTTCAGAGATTAGGGTTAGGGTTCAAGAACACGAAGCAACGGCGGAGAAGAGAAGGAAAAAAAGAATGGAAAAATGAATGAATCCGGGTCGTAGTTCCTTTTATACATGTGCTGGGTCGGGTTGACCCAAAACCCGGTCCACTCTCTTCTCATTCTCAGCCGTTGATCAAGATCCTGATGGATCTGGATCAATCCAACGCTCCTGGAGCGTTAGCTTGACCCGGATCCATCAGATCCGTGGGTTTGGGCCGTAGGTCCTTGAGCTTTAGGGTTTTGTTGTGGTTTCTTGAAATTGCTTGCTGATTGCACCTTATTTCTTGCTGTTTGGACCCTCTGCCTGCTTTAATTTTATTGAATGCTTTCGTGATTTTTTCTATGGGATTCTTGGCATATCTCTGACTGTTGATGATGATTTTTCATGTTAAAATTGATAAAAATGATAGGGGTAGATTTTATTTTTTATCTTGTGTGTTTTGGTGCCTTTTTACGATTTCTTCCGTGCAATTTTTTAGTTCAAATTCGTATCACATGATTTTAAGGCTTGGCCTTTGATTTTGCAATGGTCACCTCTTGATGGATTCATTTAATTTCAGCGGGTTTAATTTTCTTTTGTTTTAGTGCATTCTTCTCGATCTTGTTAAAATTCAATTTTTTTGTGATAATTCCATTTTTTGTTAAACTTGCTCCTTGATTACTATTTTGCGATATTTCCATTTGTTTGTTAAAATTGGTTCTTGATTACTATTTTGTGATATTTCCATTGGTTTGTTAAATTTGATCTTTGATTACTAAATTTGTGATATTTCCATTTGTTTGTTAAATTTGATTTTTGATTACTAAATTCGTGATATTTCCATTTGTTTGTTAAATTTGATTCTTGGCACTAATTTTGTGATATTCTGCAAACTTGTTAAATTTGATTCTTTGTACTAATTTTGTGATACTTGGCAATCTTGTTTAAGTTAGAATTTTGATGCCAATTTTGTGATATTTTTGCAATTTTTGTTTAGTGTGATTTTATGCCAATTTTTGTGATTAATTACCATTTTGTTTAGGATTAATGTTTCATTCTCATTTTCATCTTGTTACTAACCACTTTACTCTATGTTTCATGCGTACTAAGCATCTCATCTCATCCACATTCCCTCCTTAAACCCCTCCATGTAATTTTCATTAATTCATGCAATATTTTAGGTTTAGTTTATTTTCTTTAATTTCATGCAAGACTATAGAATGTAAAATAGGACCCGATGTAAAAAAACTATGGACTATGATGATGTACACCGACACGTGCACCGACACATGCACACACGTTGTATGACTTTCCGCTAGATGTATGCGTAGGAAGCGTGAAACCTAGGAAAATTTACAATTTCTTTATAAAAAGCCACACATAACTCAAATTCTTTTGCAAACAAAATGAGGTCAAAACCTCACTTTTTTCCTTTATTTCTTAATCAAAAATCAAAATGAACACTAATTCCCAACATTAACCGTTTTGGTAAATAAATTGGACCAACCTCATTTGCTTTCAATTCTAATGCCTTTACGGCCTCTTTCCATTCTTCAAAACCATTTTTTCAAAACTAAAAAAGAACAAAACCCACAAAAATATTTTGGAAGAGAACTACATGGAATTTTGATCCCTTAAAAGGGTATGTAGGCAAGAGACTCAAAAATCTCTCCAAGTCCAATAAAATAAAATCCAATCTTCTCCCTCTCATTCTTAAAACCAATCTTTTTTACAAATAGCAATAAAAGCAACGCATAAACATAAAACATAGTAAAACGGTTCCTATAGGATACTATAGTCATTGCGGGTGCCTAACACCTTCCCGTAATGAAATCAGCCCCGAACTTAGGATTTCTAAGGTTTTCTCGATTTTACCTTCCCCAAAAAAAAATAGAGACATCAATGATCGAAAGGTTCAAATCTAATTAATGATTTGACACCCGAAAATCGCGATGACAGAAATGGCGACTTCACTGGGAAAACATCAAGACGCCGTCTTGTTCTAACCGCTTCATCTCTTTCAGCAGAACTAAAACGTACCGTCTTGCTAAAATAATTAATCATGACATGATTGTATTCTAACCAATTCATTCCCAATATTACATCCATTCCCACCAACGGCAAACAAACAAGGTCGACCTCAAAATCTCTACCAAATACAGACAACAGACAACTTAAACAAACAAGGGAAGTAGTTACTGAACCCTTAGCTGGAGTTTCAACAACCATCTCCCCATTCATATCAGACATAATCAAACCCAATTTTTTTGCACAGTCAATAGCAATGAAACAATGCGTAGCACCAGTAACTATAATAGCAATTAAAGGAGTACCATTAAAGAAACAAGTACCTCTGATAAGTCGATCTTTATTATCGGTCTGGGTACCGGTCAAGGCAAAAACTCTTCCACTGGTCTGCGCCTTCTTAGGCTGAGTACACTGAGAACCAATGTGACCCTCCTCATTACAGTTGAAGCAGACAATATCCCCACGCTTGCATTCAGTGACAGTATGACCCTTCTTTCCGCATCGGAAACACTTCTTCTCATCTCGGTTGCAGGCATTACTCTTGTGGCCTTTCACACCACCCTTATAACAAACAATCTCGGCAGGAGCATCTCTACGTGCAGGTCTCCTCTCATCATGCATCCTTTGTTTACCCTTATCAGCTGGGGCACTATAAGGCTTCGGGCGACTCTGTTGTCCCTTACCTCTGCGGTCACTCATCACCTTGTAATGAGCTTTCGTGTCCTCTTCGTAGATCCTACAACTGCTTACCAACTCAGAAAAATCTCTTATCTTCTGATAGCCAATGGCCCGCTTGATATCAGCTCGCAGACCATTCTCAAACTTGATGCATTTGGAGAACTCAGCAGTCTCCGCAGCATAATGTGGATAGAACTTGGCAAGCTCCACAAACTTTGCAACATATTCTGTGATAGACATGTCTCCTTGCTTCAGCTCAAGGAATTCAATTTCTTTCCTACCACAGACATCTTCTGGAAAATACCTTCTCAAGAACTCCCTTCTGAACACAGCCCATGTAATCACAACACCTTCAGCCTGAAGAATTGGTTGAGTGCTTACCCACCAGTCGTCAGTCTCCTCTGCTAACATATGTGTGCCAAACCGCACCATCTGGGCATCACTGCACTGCATCACTCGGAAGATTCTTTCGACCTCCTTCAGCCAAGTCTGCGCTCCATCGGGGTCGTACCTTCCCTTGAAGGTTGGTGGATGATTCCTCAAAAATGTTTCCAACATCCGCAAACCTTCACCACCACCAGCACCTTGTTGTTGTTGTCCCACAACCTGAGTCATTGCTTGCAAAGCAGCAGCAAGAGCAGCATCATTCCTTCCAGCCATCTCAAAGTTCTACATAACAACAACAAATCAGGACAACAAAGACAGTTAAAGCTGTCACACAACACTACTAGGCTCGACACGACTCTACTAATTGGCCGGACGGACCGACCTGCTCTGATACCAATTGTAACACCCCGTTTCCCCAAACGACGTAATAATAATGATCAGAGTTATTCAACAACAAACGGAGCATTACACTACTTTTCAAAATTTATTTAAATAGAATATAAAACTAATTAAATACCAACAAATCATCTTTATAAAACTCTGCAGCGGAAATCTTTAATTTAAATCATCATCATTCAACTACAACAAAATCCATTGGCACAAGGCCTCAACATAACAATATTATTCAACAAATAAATCTTCAACAACATATTCTTCAAAAATAAATGATACATAAAGGAATGCAAGAAAAGACAACGATTCCCCGTCCCTGTTACGTATCAGAGCCCTAAGACACAAGAGCCAACATCTCACTAGTCTTCATTACCTGCACTTGCCCACAAGGCGGCAATTCCAACAGAAGGGGTGAGTTCACAAATCAAAAATAATATATATATAATGAATCATCAACTTGAATTAAAACACATCAACAAATATATCAATATCCATACATATATGGCATCGTCTTCATCAACAATATTACTTCATTTAAATAATTACAACAACAACTTTTGTGGCGACATCACACCAACAACAACTCTCACCGACGCGATTATGCAACGACATCGACTACAAAATGCAACATGCATGTGGTACCATTTTACGCGCGTTGAATGACAAGCATTCCAGGGCATGAGCCCTCAACAGTTGGATGGTTAAAGCATCCCAGGGCATAAGCCCTCAACAGGTGAACGATAAAGCGTTCCAGGGCAATAAGCCCCCAACGGGTGAATGATAAACATTCCAGGGCAATAAGCCCCCAACAAATGCATATGAGTATGAATGGACTCAGTGGTGTATATCAGCATACAACCCAACAACATCTAATGGTGTATATCAGCATACAACCAGACAACAACAACAACTTAGGACACTCTCCCCAACTGGACAATACCACTCAACAACATCTAGGCAACTTGTAACACCCCGTTTCCCAAAAAGATATAATAATATCAACAATCAGAGTCATTCAATCAACAACGGAGCATTACATGCCTCTTTTCAAAAATTTATTTAAAATAGCAAATATAAACTATTAAAATAAACATCAACATATCTCATCATATTAAAATATTATGCAGCGGAATATCCATTTATAAATTGTCTCCAATAAAAGTAATATTTCCAACATTTCTGGCACAAGGCCTCACCATAATAAAAATGTTCTCCAACATATATCAAATATTTATTCAACAAATCTCCAACATCAAATGATACATAAAGGAATGAAATTGTAAAACATAAAATCCCATCCCGTTACGTATCAGAGCCTACGACACGAGAGCCATTCCTATCTATCCATCGCTACCTGCACTTGCTCACGAGGCGGCAATTCCAGCAGAAGGGGTGAGTTCACAAAACAAAAGCAATATATATATATATATATATATATATATATATATATATATAATTCATAAAGTTGTATTGAAAAACAACAACAACAAGAACATTCATCATCACCATAATCATCAGCAATCTTCATTAACATTTCAACAATATAATTTAGATTCACCTTAATAACAACACCGACAACAACTCACACCTTAAACCTCTAATGCAAGACTCCATCATCTGACAATGTATTATGCAAATGTGGTACCATCTACGCGCGTTGAATGCTAAGCATTCCGGGGCATAAGCCCCCACCAAAATGGATGGTTAAAGCATCCCAGGGCATAAGCCCTCACCAAAGTGAATGACTAGCATTCCAGGGCATAAGCCCTCACCAGTTGAATGTATAAACATTCCGGGGCATGAGCCCCCACCAATGCAAATGAGTTATGAGACTCAAGGAGTATATCTACATACAACCATACGACAAAATAGTGGTGCATTTTCACCATGCAACCAACGACAACACCAACCAGGACACCTCCCCCAACTAGACTCAACCACACCACAACACCATGGACATTTGCAACTTAGCATAGTATATTTTAATTCATAAACCATATATTCATGCATCATAAACACCTTCATTCCATATTTTTATCACTCCAATAATTCTTTAAAAATCTGGTTCGCTTAAGCGAACAGGCCATTTCCAATATTCTGGGCAAAAACTGGCGTCTCTCGCTTAAGCGACGGGAATTTCGCTTAAGCGACGCAAATGACGAAGGTTGGGATTTCACTCGCTCCTGGTTCGCTCGTGGCTCGCTTAAGCGAGCGGCTAAAATTCAGACTGGGCGTTGCAAAAAGTTGCTCGCTTGAGCAAAGGGTATCTCGCTTGAGCGAGTGCTCATCTGGGCAGAATTTCAACTTGCGATTTCTAACCCTATTTCATCCAAAAGTCTCATTTTTAATCCCCCAATCACCCAAAAATGATTTTTGATTAAGGTTTATGGGTTCACTACTCACCAAAGCATCAAAATAACTCAGATAGACAGAATCAACAACACCAATCATCAACATTTAGCATTTTATCATAATCATAAACCTAAACCAGAACCAACAATTTTTCAATGCAAAATCATGAAATCATATATGTATATATTAACTAATGATTTGCTAGCCCACCCTTACCTGATTAGATGAATTAAACAAAGCTACAGTAATCCTAGCAATCTCCCCTTGGTTCTTGGCTCTTCTCTCTTCTTTCCCAAAAGCTATTCTTCTCTTTTACTGATACGTACTATTGTTTTTGTCTGACTCTTTCTATCCTTACCAACCAAAACCTTTTCTCCTTCTTTCTCTTAACTCCCTCTTAACTCTCCCAATTAAAATGTAACCCCCCTCCTTAATTCTAATAATATCAATTAAATCCCTTTTTGTCAAATATTATTACTATTCCTACTATTTCATAAAATACTACAAATAATTATAATAAATAATAACACACCAAATATTTCATATATCATTTATAAATTCAAGTAAAACACACCAAGTACACCAAAATCAATTAAAAATCACCACAAATCATAAAACAGAAATTAGAGTGTTACAACTCTCCCCAACTTAGAAAATTTCATCCTCGAAATATTACCTTAAGCAACAAACAACTCAGGATAGGACTCTTGCATCTTGCTCTCCAATTCCCAAGTCAAACTCTCACCGGTTACACCGCCCCAAACAACTCTAACCAGAGGTATTTCCTTGCCTCTCAACTGCTTCACCTTGCGATCATCAATCCTCAAAGGTAAAGTCTCAACAGTAAGATTATCTCTAACTTGCACATCATCTCTAGGAATAACATGCGAAGGATCAGCTACATACTTCCTCAACTGCGACACATGAAACACATCATGCAAGTTTGATAGATGTGGTGGCAATCCAATCCAATATGCCACGGTTCCAACCCTCTCTGAAATCTGATAAGGACCAATGAACTTTGGAGTCAACTTCTTCGACTTCAATGCACGTCCTACACCCGTCATCGGAGTAACCCTCAAAAACACATGCTCACCCTCTTGAAACTCAAGGGCCTTTCTCCTTTTGTCATGATAACTCTTCTGACGATCTTGAGATGCTTTCATCTTTTCTCTTATCATCTTGACCTTTTCCGTAGTCTGCTGCACAAACTCAGGTCCTAACACAATGCTTTCACCCGACTCAAACCAACATAGGGGAGTTCTACACCTTCGACCATACAAAGCTTCGAACGGTGCCATACCAATACTCGAATGGTAACTATTGTTGTAAGTAAACTCTATCAACGGTAAGTGGCTGTCCCAAGCCCCACCTTGCTCGAGTACACACACCCTCAACAAATCCTCCAAGGATTGGATAGTCCTCTCCGACTGACCATCTGTCTGCGGATGATAAGCTGAACTCAATCTCAACTTCGAACCCAATGCATCTTGCAAGCTCTTCCAAAACCTTGAAGTAAACCTCGGATCTCTATCCGACACAATGCTAGATGGAACACCATGCAACTTCACAATGTCACGGATATAAATCTCCGCCAACTGAGCTACCGGATAAGTAATATTAATTGGAATAAAGTGTGCCGACTTAGTCAATCTATCAACAACAACCCAAATGGCATCATGCCCTCTTGGAGTATTCGGCAAACTCGTCACAAAATCCATCGAAATGCTATCCCACTTCCACTCAGGCACATCTAACGGGGTCAACAGCCCTGCAGGCTTCTGGTGCTCCACCTTAGACTTCTGGCAAGTCAAACACGCATACACAAACTGAGCAACATCTCTTTTCAAACCGGACCACCAAAACAATTTCTTCAAGTCATGATACATTTTAGTAGCTCCAGGATGAATACTCAAACTACTCTTATGACTTTCTTCTAAGATCAACTTTTTCAAACCCTCATCATCGGGAATACAAATCCTTCCTCTAAACCTCAACACACCTTGTTCTTCGACCTTGAAGTCACCATCTGCATTCTGATCACTAGCAGTTATCAAATCAACAAACTTAACATCAATCTTTTGGGCCTCCTTGATACTACTCAAGAAATCACTATTAATCTTTAACATGCCCAACTTCACACTCTGAAGCGACCTTTCACAAACAAGACTCAAGTCCCTAAATTGTTCGAGTAACTCGAACTCTTTCACCATCATAGCCGACATATGCAACGTCTTTCTACTCAATGCATCCGCAACCACATTGGCTTTTCCAGGATGGTAATTCAAGCCAAAATCGTAATCCTTAAGTAACTCAAGCCACCTTCTCTGCCTCATGTTCAACTCCTTTTGATCAAACAGATACTTTAAACTCTTATGATCACTAAACACCTCGAATCTGGAACCATACAAATAATGCCTCCAAATTTTCAACACAAACACCACAGCTGCCAATTCTAGATCATGCGTAGGATAATTCTTCTCATGCACTCTCAGCTGCCTAGAAGCATACGCGACCACCTTGCCATCTTGCATCAACACACCACCTAATCCCAGCTTAGATGCATCACAATACACAACAAAAGGTTCTTCTGGCTTTGGCAAAATTAAAATAGGAGCAGTCGTCAATCTTTGCTTCAACTCATTGAAACTACTCTCACATTGAGCATCCCACACAAATGCTTTACCTTTACAGGTCAGTTGCGTCAAAGGAAGTGCCAACTTCGAAAATCCTTCAATAAATCTGCGATAATAACCAGCCAAACCAAGAAAACTTCTCACCTCAGTAACTGACTTTGGTGTCTCCCACTGCGACACAACATCAACCTTCGAAGGATCTACAGCAATACCTTTACCAGAAATATTGTGGCCAAGAAAGCTTACTTCATTCAGCCAGAACTCGCACTTGGATAACTTGGCATACAATTTCTTCTCTTTCAGCACTTGCAATACAATCTTCAAATGCTCTGCATGCTCAGCTTCAGTCTTAGAATAGATTAAAATATCATCAATAAAAACCACAACAAATTGATCCAGATACTCATGAAAAATTTTGTTCATGTATTCCATAAACACACCAGGTGCATTCGTCACACCGAAAGGCATCACCTTATATTCATAATGACCATACCGCGTCCTAAACGCTGTCTTTTGCATATCCTCATCCTTCACCTTTATTTGATGGTAACCTGACCTCAAATCAATTTTGCTGAACACACGGGCACCCACTAGTTGATCCATCAAGTCATCTATTCTCGGAAGTGGATACCTGTTCTTGATCGTCACTTTATTCAGCTGTCGGTAATCAATACACAACCGCATGCTACCATCCTTCTTCTTAACCAACAACACCGGCGCTCCCCATGGTGAAACACTCGGTCTCACAAACTTCTTGTCAAGCAAGTCTTCTAATTGTTTCTTTAACTCAGCTAACTCCGAAGCTGACATACGGTAAGGAGCCATCAACACAGGCTTCGTACCCGGCACAAGGTCAATTGAAAATTCCACTTCTCTCTCCGGCGACACGTCTGGAATCTCATCAGGGAAAACTTCAGGAAATTCCTTCACAACAGGCAGCCCATCAATTACAGCTTGGTTCTCCACCGACAAGTATGCCAACAAGGAAAACATTAACACACCATCTTGTTCTAACCGCTTCATCTCCTTGGTGGATAAAAATTCTGCTCCACTCTCTTCTTCAGCAGAAGAAAACCGCACCGTCTTCGTAAAACAATTGATCAGGACATGATTGTACTCTAACCAATTCATCCCCAATATTACATCCATTCCCACTAACGGCAAACAAACAAGATCCACCTCAAAATCTCTACCAAATACAGACAACGGACAACTTAAACAGACAAGGGAAGTAGTCACTGAACCCTTAGCTGGAGTTTCAACAACCATTTTCCCATTCATATCAGACATATACAGACCCAATCTTTTAGCACAATCAATAGCAATGAAACAATGCGTTGCACCAGTATCTATAATAGCAATTAAGGGAGTACTATTAAAGAAACAAGTACCTCTGATAAGTCGATCCTCCTGATCAGTCTGGGTACCAGTCAAGGCAAACACTCTCCCACTGGCCTGCGCCTTCTTAGGCTTAGTACACTGAGTGCTAAGGTGACCCTCCTCGTCACAATTATAACAAACAATATCTCCACGCTTGCATTCAGTAACGGTGTGACCTTTCTTACCACATCGGAAGCACTTCTTTTCGTCACGGTTGCAGGCATTACTCTTGTGGCCCTTAACACCACACTTATAACAAACCACCTCAGCAGGAGCATCTCTACGTGCTGGCCTCCTCTCATCATGCATCCTTTGCTTACCTTTATCAGCTGGGGCACTATAAGGCTTTGGGCGACTCTGCTGCCCCTTACCCTTACGGTCATTCATCACTTTATAATGAGCTTTAGTATCTTCTTCATAAATACGGCAACTGCTCACCAACTCCGAGAAGTCTCTGATCTTCTGATAGCCAATGGCCCGCTTGATATCAGCTCGTAGACCATTCTCAAACTTAATACACTTGGAGAACTCAGCAGTCTCCGCAGCATAGTGGGGATAAAACTTTGCAAGCTCCACGAACTTAGCAGCATACTCCGTAACGGACATGTCTCCTTGCTTCAGCTCAAGGAATTCAATCTCTTTTCTACCACGGACATCCTCCGGGAAATACCTCCTCAAGAACTCCCGCCTAAACACAGCCCATGTAATCACAGCACCTTCATTCTGCAAAATAGGTTGAGTGCTTACCCACCAGTCGTCAGCCTCTTCAGCCAACATATGAGTGCCAAACCGCACCATCTGAGCATCCGTACACTGCATCACTCGGAAAATCCTCTCAACCTCTTTCAACCAGGTCTGTGCTCCATCAGGATTATACCTTCCCTTGAGGGTTGGTGGATGATTCCTTAGGAATGTCTCCAGCATCCTTACACCCTCACCAGCCCCACCAGCACCTTGCTGTTGTCCAACAACTTGAGCCATTGCTTGCAAAGCAGCAGCAAGAGCAGCATCATTTCTTCCGGCCATCTTGATAGTTCTACATAATAACAAGGATTAGAACAACAAAGACAGTTTAAAACCTGTCACACTACATTATTGGCTCGACACGACTCTACTAATGGTCTGACAGACCGACCTGCTCTGATACCAATTGTAACACCCCGTTTCCCAAAAAGATATAATAATATCAACAATCAGAGTCATTCAATCAACAACGGAGCATTACATGCCTCTTTTCAAAAATTTATTTAAAATAGCAAATATAAACTATTAAAATAAACAGCAACATATCTCATCATATTAAAATATTATGCAGCGGAATATCCATTTATAAATTGTCTCCAATAAAAGTAATATTTCCAACATTTCTGGCACAAGGCCTCACCATAATAAAAATGTTCTCCAACATATATCAAATATTTATTCAACAAATCTCCAACATCAAATGATACATAAAGGAATGAAATTGTAAAACATAAAATCCCATCCCGTTACGTATCAGAGCCTACAACACGAGAGCCATTCCTATCTATCCATCGCTACCTGCACTTGCTCACGAGGCGGCAATTCCAGCAGAAGGGGTGAGTTCACAAAACAAAAGCAATATATATATATATATATATATATATATATATATAATTCATAAAGTTGTATTGAAAAACAACAACAACAAGAACATTCATCATCACCATAATCATCAGCAATCTTCATTAACATTTCAACAATATAATTTAGATTCACCTTAATAACAACACCGACAACAACACCACTTGTGGTGACACCTCACCAACAACAACTCACACCTTAAACCTCTAATGCAAGACTCCATCACCTGACAACGTATTATGCAAATGTGGTACCATCTACGCGCGTTGAATGCTAAGCATTCCGGGGCATAAGCCCCCACCAAAATGGATGGTTAAAGCATCCCAGGGCATAAGCCCTCACCAAAGTGAATGACTAGCATTCCAGGGCATAAGCCCTCACCAGTTGAATGTATAAACATTCCGGGGCATGAGCCCCCACCAATGCAAATGAGTTATGAGACTCAAGGAGTATATCTACATACAACCATACGACAAAATAGTGGTGCATTTTCACCATGCAACCAACGACAACACCAACCAGGACACCTCCCCCAACTAGACTCAACCACACCACAACACCATGGACATTTGCAACTTAGCATAGTATATTTTAATTCATAAACCATATATTCATGCATCATAAACACCTTCATTCCATATTTTTATCACTCCAATAATTCTTTAAAAATCCAATAATCAACCTAGGAAGCTTAGGTTTAGGTTTAGAACACCTTAGAAAAATCACAATTTGGGTCGCACAGGACCCAGCTCGCTTAAGCGAGCAGCTTCTCGCTTGAGCGAGTCAAATCACGTAAGTTTGGTTTTTCCTCGCTTCTGGCTCGCTTCTGGTTCGCTTAAGCGAACAGGCCATTTCCAATATTCTGGGCAAAAACTGGCGTCTCTCGCTTAAGCGACAGGAATTTCGCTTAAGCGACGCAAATGACGAAGGTTGGGATTTCACTCGCTCCTGGTTCGCTCGTGGCTCGCTTAAGCGAGCGGCTAAAATTCAGACTGGGCGTTGCAAAAAGTTGCTCGCTTGAGCAAAGGGTATCTCGCTTGAGCGAGTGCTCATCTGGGCAGAATTTCAACTTGCGATTTCTAACCCTATTTCATCCAAAAGTCCCATTTTTAATCCCCCAATCACCCAAAAATGATTTTTGATTAAGGTTTATGGGTTCACTACTCACCAAAGCATCAAAATAACTCAGATAGACAGAATCAACAACACCAATCATCAACATTTAGCATTTTATCATAATCATAAACCTAAACCAGAACCAACAATTTTTCAATGCAAAATCATGAAATCATATATGTATATATTAACTAATGATTTGCTAGCCCACCCTTACCTGATTAGATGAATTAAACAAAGCTACAGTAATCCTAGCAATCTCCCCTTGGTTCTTGGCTCTTCTCTCTTCTTTCCCAAAAGCTATTCTTCTCTTTTACTGATACGTACTATTGTTTTTGTCTGACTCTTTCTATCCTTACCAACCAAAACCTTTTCTCCTTCTTTCTCTTAACTCCCTCTTAACTCTCCCAATTAAAATGTAACCCCCCTCCTTAATTCTAATAATATCAATTAAATCCCTTTTTGTCAAATATTATTACTATTCCTACTATTTCATAAAATACTACAAATAATTATAATAAATAATAACACACCAAATATTTCATATATCATTTATAAATTCAAGTAAAACACACCAAGTACACCAAAATCAATTAAAAATCACCACAAATCATAAAACAGAAATTAGAGTGTTACACAACTCAACTTAGTAAGCATAATTATTTTCATGTATACATACACAATCTCATCCAATTCATCTTCAATATATAAGTTTCGCCATTTAAACAATTTTAAATAAATCCAACAAACATGTTAGGAAGCTTAGGTTTGGGTTATGAGCACTTAGAAAAAAATTACACAAAATGGTCGCACAGGACCCAACTCGCATAAGCGAGCAGCTTCTCGCTTGAGCGAGTCAAATGACAAAAGTTTGGGTTTTGTTCGCTTGCAGCTCGCTTACGGTTCGCTTAAGCGAACGGGCTATTTTCAAAATTCTGGGCAAAATTTGGCGTCTCTTGCTTAAGCGACGGGGACTTCGCTTAAGCGACGCAAATGACGAAAGTCAGGTTCTAGCTCGCTTGGTGTTCGCTTGAGCGACGCTCACATACTACAGGTTCTGGGCAGATTTCGCTTGAGCGACGGGAAATTCGCTTGAGCGAACCAAATGACGAAAGTTTGGATTTCGCTCGCTTAGCGTTCGCTTGGCTCACACTTGAGCGAACGGTCAAATATCAATTCTGGCAACCACTAAGACATCTCGCTTAAGCGACGGGTAGCTTCGCTTAAGCGAAGCTTCATTTGGACAGACTAAAACTACGATTCTCAAACTCCTCTATCAACCAAAAGCCCAATTTTGATCCCCCAATCACCCAAAATGATTTGCTACATTGGTTATGGGTTCAATACACAACAAAACATCAGAAACAATTCATAACAACATCATCAACAACACAATTTCAACAACAATGAGCAATTTATCATGTTCTTAAACCTAATTCCAAAAACATCATTTTAAATCCAATTTCATGAAATCATGCATACATATATATATATATATATATATATTACAATTGAAATGTAAACCCACCCTTACCTGATTAGATGAACAACAAGCTACAGAATCGAATTCTCCCCTAGCAATATCCTCTTGTTCTTGGTTCTTCTCTCTTCTCTCCCAAAAGCTTATGTTTTCTTACTGATACGTACAATAGTTTGCCTGACTCTCTATTTCCTTTTCCACAAAACCAAAACCTTTCTTTCTCTTAACTCCCTCTTAACTCTCCCAATTAAAATGTAACCCCCTCCTTAATTCTAATTATTCTAAATAATTCTCTTTAATCAAATAAATAATATTTCTCCTCCTATTTTATTAATTCACTCAAATCATCATATAATAAAATATAAATCAAATAATAACATCACATAATTCACATAAATTATATAAACTACATAAAACATACTAAAATCAACCAAAAATAGTAAAATAACAATTAGGGCGTTACACCTTTCATCCCAAGGAGTGTTGTGCAAGCTCTTCAACCTATCTAATCTAAGTACCGGGCAACCACCTTCTGATCAGGTATGATCACATCTCATCAATTGACGATTCACGTTGGAATTAAAATTCAAATCCAATAAAAATCCAGATCCAATCAAAATATGGGGGTTAAAATTCAGAGATTTAAAATAAAGAGGTAAAATTCAAATACAATCAAAATAAAAGGGGTAAAACAGGATTTAAACCTAATTTTAACTATTGTACATGACTTAGCCAGTGATAATGTGCCATGTGGTAAATCCTTATAATGGAGCCTCCACAACCCCAGTATGTTGATGCTCATGAGCAGCATCATGTCGAGTCTCCACAACAGCAGCATGCAGAGCCTGCTATGAAGGACGAGGATGAGGGCTTTCCCGGGGGGCCTTATGACTTGTCACTTTTACCGAACTTCGGTAATCACGTGGCATTCAAGCTTTGGAATGATAGAGCAGTAAGTATAATTTGATTGATTTTACTATTTATGTTTATTATTTCATGTTTACGTATAATATTTTTATGTTTATTGTAACGCCCTATTTTTTTTATTATTCGTTATTTTGTTTGATTTAGTGTCTTTGGTGCATTTTATTTGATTAATTATAATATATATTATGATGCAATGAGTTATTACGTATTTCATAGTGTATTATTATTATTATTATTATTATTATTTAAATGGTGGAGGGATATATTAAAGTAGAAATAAATAATGATTTATTAGGAGGATTAAATTAGAGTTATTGTGGAGTTAAGGGGAATTAATTAGAATTATGGTAATTTGAGGGAAGGAGTAGAAATAAGATAAGATGAGTAAGAGGATATAAATAAGAGAATTAGGATTAGAATTATTCAGTACGTGGTATAACTTTTGGGTAAACCTAGAGAAAGAGAGAGGAGGCGCGAAAGAGAGAAGAAAAACCTAAGAAGAACGCAACTTGATTCAAGAGACCAAATTAAGGTAAGGGTGAGGCTGACCTTCAACTATTAAAATATGTATAAATTCTGAAAAATTGGATTGAATTGGGGTGTTTATGGTTTAGGGTTAGAAAGTAAGATGATTTGCAAAGTTGTTGATAAATTGTGTTGTTGATTTCATGATTCTATGTTGTTTTGAGTAATATGTTGTATATAAAACCTGTAAACATTGTAGTAAATCAATTTGGGTGATTGGGGGATCAAAATTGGGTTTTTGGATGAAATAGGTTTGTGAAAATCGCAAGTTTCTTTGAACTGCCCAGATGAGAAATCACGTCATGATTTTGGCATCACGTCGTGATTTGGCTTGGCAGAATGACATCTTTAAAACATCAAGAAATCGTGTCGCGATTGACCAAAATCACGTCGCGATCCTGGGTGAAATTTTGTAGTAACTTAAAATGTTTTACTGAATCAATTAACCTTATATATAAAGATGAATGCTATGATTGAATGTATAATCATATGAAATGATGTAAATGCATATACGAATGAATATAATTATATGTGCCTTGTTGTTGGTTTCCGTCGATGATGTTGTTGAGTCGTGTTGTCCAAGTTGGGGAGTGTGTCATAAGTATTAGGCACAGATGTTGATGTCGTAGTAGATGTTATTGTTGTTGTTGAGTTGTATGTTGATATACACAAGTGGAGTTCTTTGCATAATGCATAAAAGTGGGAGGACTTATGTCCTGGAACACCTTGTTGTTCAAAGCGGTGAGGGCTTTTGCCCCGGAACGCCTTGTCGTTCAAAGCGGGAGGACTCATGTTCTGGAACACTTTGTTGTTCAAAGCGGTGAGGGCTCTGCCCTGTATTTTGGTACCACATGCATATTGCATTAGTTGTTGTTGTCGTTGCATCGTTGTAGTCGTTGAGTTGGTCGAGTTGATGTTGTCATTGGTTGAGTAGTTGTTGATGTTGATGAGTCGTTGAGGTTGAGGTGGTTGTTGAGTTGTTGTCGATGATGTGGTTGATTGCTTAATATAAATTAAAGGTTGCAAATCTAATGTGAAATGAAGTAGTTGTTGATGATAATGTTGATGCTTTTGGTGTTGTTGTTGTAAATCAATTATAATTGATGTAGTTGCTGTTGATGAATGTTAATGCCATGTATATATGAATTTAATAATGTTTGTTGCTATGATTGTTGTTGTTTTAATTCAAGTTGATGAATTATATATATATATATATATATATATATATATATATATATATATATTATTTTTGATTGTGAATCTCACCCCTTCTGCTTGAAAATGTTGCCCTTCGTATGGGTAACTTGCAGGTAATGAAGATCAGTAGGCTGTTGGCTCAAGTGTCTAGGGCTTTGATACGTAACGGGATGGGAAACGTCGTTTTTGTTCTTCATTCTCTTATGTATCTAATTTTGAATGATGTTTTGTTGGTTGAGACCTTCGTGCCAAGATTTTGTTGAGGACTAATGATGTTGAAAAGAATATTCCGCCGCAGTTATTATTAGAATGATTTGTTGAAGTTAAATAGTTTCATTTTCTATTTAATAATTTTTGAAAAGTAGATGTAATACTCCGTTTGATGTTGACTCTGATTGAATATATAATTATTACGTTGTTTTGGAAAACGGGGTGTTACATTTACGTATTATATTTATGTTTACGTATAATATTTTTATATTTACGTACTATATTTATGTTTATTATTTCATGTTTACGTATAATATTTTTAAGTATGATTACGTAGAATATTTTATGTTTCCGTACAATATTTATGTTTATTATTTCATGTTTACGTATAATATTTTTAAGTATAATTATGTATAATATTTTATGTTTACGTACAATATTTATGTTTATTATTTCATGTTTACGTATAATACTTTTAAGTATAATTACGTAGAATATTTATGTTTACGTACAATATTTCTTTTAAATTTTTTATTTATGTATTTTTTTTTTGTATTTCAGCTGCAAGCGAAACGCAAGATGTCTGGCGTCTCGCATGGGAAGAAACTTAGGCTTTCTAGGATCCGGTGGATAGATCCGGGCTAAGGCCCCTCCTTGTAACAGGGTACGAAAACATCTCCCACGGGTTAGTGTGTGCCATGTGTGAGAGATGGCATCAGGAGACTAGCAACTTCCATCTGCCTGTTGGGGAGATGACCATCACACTGGATGATATGGCTTGTCTTCTAGACATCCCCGTCGCAGGACAGCTCATTCAGGAGGATGATTTACATGCTGACCATGGTGTAGAGATGCTGGTGGGTCAGTTGATGTTTACGATGGAGGAAGCGGTGGGTAAGGTGCATGGTAATTCAGGTGCCTTTGTCACTTACACGGCCTTGAAAAAACAGTATGAGACACTACTGAATAGGTGTAACTATCTGGGGGCTCATGAGGAGGATTTATCAGAGGAGGAGGAGATGAGACGTGTTAGGTCCGCCTGTGTGCAGGTGTTTTTGTTGCTCTTGCTTGGCTACGCCCTTTTTGCCGGCACGAACAGCAAAACCATTAATCTTATCTGGATGCTTGCCATTCAGGATTTGGATCACATAGGCACTTGGGCATGGGGCGCCATGGGACTTGCTTTCTTGTATGAGCAACTTAATCTTACCTACGACTCAGGTGTTGGCTCCATTGGCGGTTACATGACCTTGCTTGTGGTCATATTTTATTTTCTTCCTTTTTTAAATTAATCGTAAATGTATACTTTTTTTATATGATAATTGTCATCTCATATAAATTTGTTTTTTTTTGTTTGCAGGGATGGGTTATAGCTCACATCAGCCATGTCGTTATGAGGATGAGGTATGCAGATTACGAGCGGGCTAACCCATACGTGGGTAGATGGATACCTAAGAGGGGGTTTGCTGATGTTGTGCACTTCAGAGGCTTGTTGGATTCCATGGAGCATTGTCATGTCACGTGGAGGTCGTACGAGATCTGACGAGACGTGACTCCTTTTCAGGACGTGTTCTGGTACTCTAGATGGATCATGGCCGACAAACAGAGGATGGTGCGTCACTTGCCGGAGCGGGTACTGAGGCAGTGCGAATATGTTCAGACCGTTCCGCGACCTCCTACCGCGATCATGCCTCTTGCCCCAGCAGATGTGGCTGCTGCCTTCTTGGAGTTTGCTCTCCATGTCGTTGCCCTCCAGCATAGGGGTGAGCAGGTCCCGGACGACCAGCCTTGGAGGCATTCTGATAGGTACATCAGGTGGTTCTACCGTGTATCTCATCCTATCATCGTCAACCCTCCTCCAGAGCTTGAGATTGTAGTGCCGAGACCTGTCTACCACGATGTTCTTATTGACCAGGACTGGGGCAGACATCCTCCCGATCCATGGCAGGTCATTAGCACCATGCGAGCCAGAGTGGAGCAGGCACTGCAGCTTCCAGAGGTGCTTTCAAATCCACTATTCCAAGGCCTTATGGAGGACCTCTGTTCCGATGCTAGCGTGTTTGACCAGCAGCCGATTCCGAGGAGGAGGTCTAGGAGTCCGCATGAGTAGTCTTATTTTTATGAGTTGTTTGTATATTTGTAGTATTTTGTTGACATTTTGTTGGATTTGTATGTAATCCATTTACATTTGCGTCGATGCGCCTATTTTATGACATTTGCGTTAATTTCGTTAAAATTGCGTTTCTAAATTACAATTGAATGAATGAATGAATGAATGCATAAATGAATGAAGGAACGAAAGAAATTTACAAAAAAATAGGGATCATGGCAGAAGCAAGGTGCAAGGTTCTGCCATGTCTGTTCTGGTGCCAGCGTGAGTTAACTCACGCTAGTACAAAAGGCAGCGCGAGTTAACTTACGCTGATTTTTTTTTAAAAACACACTAACGTGACTTAAGTCACGCTGCGTGAAGTAACTTACGTTAAGTACAAAACTGAGCGTGAGTTAACTCACGCTGAGTTTTTTAAAATTAACACTAGCGTGACTTAACTCAGTTTGAGTTTACACTAGCGCAAGTTAAGTCACGTAGGGGTATTTTGGTCTTTTCACTTGGAATGAGCGAAAACTTTTGGGGAAAGAGCATGATTCTTATTTTATTTTATAAACCCATTTGAATATCTTACAAACGTTTGTTTTCTTTTGAAACCCTTTATTCTTATATTATATTATATTAAAAATAATACAATTTATAAAACAAATTAAAAAAAAAACTCTTATAAACTAATATCTATTTAAAATGAATTCATGAATCAATAAAAATGAATTTATGATCTTAGATAAGTTAAAATAATTATCTAAAATGAAAATGATATTTATTTTTAAAAACAACTAAAAGGATAATTTAGTCATTTTACATTCAAAATTAATTTTGATTCAAATTATCCAAACATCAACTCATAAGAATCACTTTTAAACAAGTGTATCCAAACATAATCAATTCACCTCAAACTCACTTTTAACCAAAATCAATTCTCTCAAACTCAATTCAATCAAAATCAATTCTCGCCACCACCATACCAAACACATACGTAGTTCTTTGGATGTTACTGTAAAAAGACAACATCTAGATTTAATCAAAATATGGGGTTAAAATTCAGAGTTTTAAAATAAAGAAGTAAAATTCAAATACAATAGAAATAAAAGGGGTAAAACAAGATTTAAACCTAATTTTAACTATTGTACATGACTTAGCCAGTGATAATGTGCCACGTAGTAAATCCTTATTATTAATTTTTAAACAAAAAACCTAAGGGTCTGTTTGGGAGAGGGGTTTTGGGGGGGGAGGGGAGGGGAAGGTTTGTGGACCTGCACTCCCTTGTTTGGGAGATAAAAAAAAATGAGGGGAAGGTTTGAGAGGTTTTTCCAAACCCTTCAAAACCCTCGTTTTGTTCATTTTCGGAGTCCCCTGATGACATGCTGTCATTACGTAATTTTTATGTTTATATTATCATATTATGGAGTCACAAAGCAACTTAAGCAGCAAGAAACGCATGAAAAGCAAGAAAAAGCAAGAAAACTGAAGAATGGTGCAAGTCACAAAAACGTGTCACGCTTGCTAAAAAACGTGACACGTTTTCACAAGTCAGAGAGCATGTTTTGAGAAGAAAGAAGAACGTGTCACGTTGGCAACAACGTGACACGTTTTGTGAAACCCTAATTTGGTTACTTGCTACTGAAGGAGAAAACGTGACACGTTTTACTTAAAACGTGACACGTTTTGGGCGAATTTCTGGGCCTATTTAAGCTGAAGTCTTTTCCGAAAACAAGGGTTACGAATCTTGGAGAGCAAAGTGCGATTTTGACATCAAGGCGACTGCAAGGAGGACGATTTCTTCATCCTTTTACCAGTTACATGTATGTTTTAATGATTCAATTGATTATGCTATTTGTAAACATTGTTATGAGTAGCTAAATCTCTTAGAGATTGGATCCGAGATGATTCTGTGTAACCCTAGTTGATCTTATGTTGCTGTGATGAAACTCTATTCCATATTAATGATTATTTAAGTCTTTATTCAATTCAATTGTTCTTAATGCTTTTTATATCCTGATCAAATATAAATATGTTTTCGTGAGAATGAATGACTACTAACCCTAGCTTTCAACTTAGACTTAATTGAATTGTTCTAATAAACATGGTTAGTCTAGGAATGGATAATCGTTTATTAGTGATATTAGGTTAACGTGCTTAAACCTTCGAGAATTATTAGACCACCTAAGGAATTAGGGGCTGTAGTTTAAGAAGAGGGTCCTAACTCAAGGGATTGATTAGGGCTATTTTGTTAACTATCGTGTGACTTAAAGAACCGTTAATAGGAATAGAGTACAATATCCAATTAGGGGAAACATAGAGGATTCGACGATCCGATCTCATCTCTCTCCATATTTTCTAAACAAACTTTATCATTTTGTTATTTTTATTACTAAAACAAACAAATCTACCGCCTAGTGGCAAAACTATAATAACCTTTAAACATCCTATTGCATAACGAAATTAACTTATTGCGATTAAAAACAATCCTCGTGGGATCGATATTTTACTACTTCGATAGTATTTGGTGCACTTGCCAAACCTCTATCATCCCCCCAAATTGAGGGGTTTAGAGGGTAACATAACTCAAATTTACCAGTTTGCCCTCAATATAATTTTAAAATTCCAATTCTACCCTCAACCCTAATTTCACTCATTTCAACCCTAATTCCAATTCTACTCATTTCACTCTCTTTGTGTTCGGCGATCTACGAAGAACTCCATTCCGATCTCGATCTCAGTCTCCGTCACGATCTCGATTTAGATCTCAATATCTATTACGTTTTCGATTGCTGATACTTTCAGGTTTGAAATTTCTATTCACCATTTCATGTTTTCGTGTAATTTTGATTTACGATATTGATTATGATTTCGCGATTTTGATTTTGATTTCGCAATTTTGATTTTTGTGCTTCAACCTACGATTTCTGTGTGATTTCTATTCACGTTTTTTTATTTCCTTCATCTATGTTGATTTATGTGATTCATGATTTCTGTGTCATTGTTCTTATGGGTGATATGATTTACGTGTTATTTTGGTGATTTTGACCAATTTGGTGATAGTGTTTTTTCATCTCATAATTGTCACATAATTTGGTCTATTTCTCCATTTGTATAGGTTGGAAAATAAGTATCTGTTTGTTTGTATAGGTTATAATTTTCCCAATGGATGATCAAAGAAACCTTCAATTTCACCTTGCATTGATTAGATAGAGAGAAAGAGTTCGAATGACCTTTATTCAGGTCATATGCCTTGTAGTTTATTACTACATAGTTAAATTTCGTTCTCGAAGGGAGACTTTTGATCGTAGTTTGAGTTTAGAGAAAGAGAGGGTTCGCAATAAGATAATGAAGGAAATATCATCTAGTGAAGGTCGTAAAATAATGAGTCCGAAAGCATTTTTAGATCTATGTGACATATTACAACGAGAGGGTGGTCTCCTACCAACACTACAAGTAAATGTGGAGGAACAAGTTGCCAAAACACTTTATATTCTAACACACAATGTTAGAAATCGAGAGATTCAATTTTGGTTTAGACGCTCTGGTGAGATCACTAGTCGTCATTTCCATCGTGTTCTTCGATCAATCATTCAAATAGGAGAGAAGTATCTTAAACAACTAGATGGCTCACACATTTCTGCACAAATTATTGGGAGTAACCGATTTTACCCTTATTTTAAGGTAAAAGAAATGTTCATATTAAAATGGCTTAAATATGTAAATCATCCCTGTAAGTTCGCGTGTTTTTGCTTTTCGTCCCTGTATCTTTTTTTGTTCTAAAACAAACCCTGTAAGTTACAAACGTTTTGATTTTCGTCCCTCCCGTCAGCATCTGTTACAAAAACGCTGATGTGTCTAACGGTGGCTGACGTGGCGTTGTTTGACGTGGCAAAACAAGCTTATGTGTCCTTCCATGCAAGATTACAGGGACCAAAATCAAAAACCAAAAATTACGTAGGGACGAAATTAAAAATAACCAAGTTACAAATTTGAAATTAAAAATCCTTGATGTTTCCATCTTCTTCCTCTATCATCCGTATTATTATTCTTCTTCTGCTCAGACTCTCTTCACTGTGAAATTATAAAGAAACCATTTGTAACTTCTCCTGACTTTGTATCGTGATTTCTCCATTCACCAAATATATACTTTATCATTTTGAGGCCAAAACTTGTCCCATTTTTTGTCCTACGTCACATGAATGAGTACATGTTTATGGGAGAAAATTTAGAAAAAGGTGATAAGTTGGCTTTGAAAACCTAACTAGTTTTCAATGCACAAATTTTGGTTTTGTTATTTGATGACATGCTGTCATTACGTAATTTCTATGTATATTTTATCATTTTATGGAGTCACAAAGCAACTTAAGCAGCAAGAAACGCATGAAAAGCAAGAAAAAGCAAGAAAACTGAAGAATGGTGCAAGTCACAAAAACGTGTCACGCTTGCTAAAAAACGTGACACGTTTTCACAAGTCAGAGAGCATGTTTTGAGAAGAAAGAAGAACGTGTCATGTTGGCAAAAACGTGACACGTTTTGTGAAACCCTAATTTGGTTACTTGCTACTGAAGGAAAAAAACGTGACACGTTTTACTTAAAACGTGACACGTTTTGGGCGAATTTCTGGGCCTATTTAAGCTGAAGTCTTTTCCGAAAACAAGGGTTACGAATCTTGGAGAGCAAAGTGCGATTTTGACATCAAGGCGACTGCAAGGAGGACGATTTCTTCATCCTTTTACCAGTTACATGTATGTTTTAATGATTCAATTGATTATGCTATTTGTAAACATTGTTATGAGTAGCTAAATCTCTTAGAGATTGGATCCGAGATGATTCTGTGTAAACCCTAGTTGATCTTATGCTGCTGTGATGAAACTCTATTCCATATTAATGATTATTTAAGTCTTTATTCAATTCAATTGTTCTTAATGCTTTTTATATCCTGATCAAATATAAATATGTTTTCGTGAGAATGGATGACTACTGACCTTATCTTTCAACTTAGACTTAATTGAATTGTTCTAATAAACATGGTTAGTCTAGGAATGGATAATCGTTTATTAGTGATATTAGGTTAACGTGTTTAAACCTTTAAGAATTATTAGACCACCTAAGGAATTAGGGGCTGTAGTTTAAGAAGAGGGTCCTAACTCAAGGGATTGATTAGGGCTATTTTGTTAACTATCGTGGGACTTAAAGAACCATTAATAGGAATAGAGTACAGTAACCAATTAGGGGAAACATAGAGGATTTGACGATCCGATCTCATCTCTCTCTCCATATTTTCTTAAACAACTTTTATCCTTTTGTTATTTTTGTTATTAAAACAAACAAATCTACTGCCTAGTGGCAAAACCAATAATAACCTTTAAACATCCTTTTGAATAACAAATTTACTTATTGCGATTAAAAACAATCCTCGTGGGATCGATATTTTTACTACTTCAATTGTATTTGGTGCACTTGCCAAACGTCTATCAAGTTTTTGGCGCCGTTGCCGGGGATTGTTGATTTATCTCAATAAGGCAATTTAGTTATAATTTAGGATTTCTGCATTTTATTTTCTGTTTTTAAATTTTTTGTTACTTTTATTGGTGCAGTGCTACTAAGGTATTTTGCTGTTTATGCTAGGTCGACAAAGCAAGGACGATTTACAGTTCGATCCGGAGATAGAAAGGACTGAACGATCCAATCGGAGAGCTGCCCGGTTGTCAAAGTCAGTCCCACCCATCGCTAAAGGGCGGTCACCTAGTCCGCCACCGTCTGAATCCTTGAAGTCTATCTCTCCTACACCAAGTATCATGGGAGACGCTGAACCGAGACCTAAGTTGGGAGACTACGGGCTAGCTACTCACCGTGGTCAGCTGACACACACCTTCCGTCCTGCCAACCCTGCTGCTTTTGACATCAAGAGCACCGTTCTGAATGGGTTGAGAGACAAGCAATTCGATGGCACTGAAGCCATGAGCCCACATGAGCACTTGAGTCGGTTTGCAGAGACTTGTGAATTCTGTGTACCTCCAACTACGGTTACTGATAGCCAGAAGAAGCTGCGGTTATTCCCGTTTACATTGACGGGAAGAGCTAGAGATTGGTTGCTAACCATTCCGGGTGGTACCATTCAAACATGGGAGGAGCTCGAGCTGAGGTTCCTAGAGAAGTACTTTCCTATGTCCAAATATTGGGAAAAGAAGATGGAGATTCAAAATTTCAAGCAAGGGGAGACTGAATCTTTATATGATGCATGGGAGAGATTTACATTGATGCTGAAGAGGTGCCCCAACCATGAACTGTCTGAGAAACAATACCTCCAAATCTTCACCGAAGGCTTGATACATAACATTAGAATGTTTCTAGATGCCTCAGCTGGAGGCAGCCTTAAAAACAAGACCGATCATGAAGTCGAAGCCTTAATTGAAAGCATGGCTCAAAACGAGTACCGTGATAATGTGGAGAAGAAGAAAAGAGGAGTATATGGGGTCAGCGACACTACATCTATTCTAGCTAACCAAGCAGCCATGAACAAGCAAATTGAAGCTCTAACTAAGGAGTTCCAAGGGTTCACTTTGGCTAACAAGCAACAAGTGGCAGCTGTTAAGTGTGATCTATGTGGAGAAGGACATGCAAATGGTGAGTGTGTACCGGAAGGATTTAGTGAGGAATTTGTGAACTATGTGAACTTTCAAAGACAAAATCCTTACTACAATCCCGGGTTTAACAAGCATCCTAACTTGAGTTATTCTAACAACAACACTCTAAACCCTCTACTTCCAAATCCTCAACAACAACAACAACAACCGAGGAAGCCTTCAGCTCTTGAAGAAACAATGGTGAATTTCATGAAGATGACTCAAAGTAACTTTGAAGAGATGAAGAAGAGCCAAGAAGCTGAGAGAAAAAACAATGAAGCTTCGAGGAAGTTGCTTGAGACTCAAATCGGGCAAATGGCTAAACAGTTGGCTGAACAAAGCAAGGGAGGATTCTCAGGTAATACTAAGGATAACCCGAAAAATGAAACTTGCAATGTTATTGAACTTAGGAGCAAAAAGGTGCTCGCACCTTTAGTTCCAAAAGTTAAGAAAACAGTTGATGATGTTGTGACGGAGGGGGTAGAAATAGATTGTGAAGTTGAAAAAGAATTAGAGGGAGTAGTTGAAAAAGAAAGTGATCAAGGAGAAGTTGAAAAAGAAAAGAAGGAAAGATCAGAGGGAGAAAAAAGTGAGAGATTAGTAGATGAAGACTCTATCTTGAGGAAGTCTAGGAGCCAAATTTTGAAAGATGGTGATAAACCACAAGTTGTACCGTCTTATGTAAAGCTTCCATACCCTCATCTAGCTAAGAAGAAAAAGAAAGAGGAAGGCCAATTTAAAAAGTTCATGGAACTTTTCTCACAACTCCAGGTGAATATTCCTTTTAGTGAAGCCCTTGATCAAATGCCCGTTTATGCAAAGTTTATGAAGGAGTTATTAACTGGAAGAAGAAAGCCAAAAGATGACGAGAATATAGCTCTTTCAGAAAACTGTAGCGCTATCATCCAAAACAAACTTCCACCAAAGATGAAAGATCCAGGTGCTTTTACCATTCCTTGTTCTATTGGATCGGTGAAGGTGGGTAGAGCTTTATGTGACTTAGGGGCAAGTATTAACTTGATGCCTCTATCTATGATGAAGAAGCTTGGATGTGGTCAACCAAAACCAACAAGAATGACCCTCACTTTAGCTGATCGGTCCATCTCTTATCCTTTTGGTGTTTTGGAAGATGTGCTCGTAAAGGTAAATGAGTTAGTATTTCCTGCTGATTTTGTTATCATGGATATGGCTGAAGATGATGAGACACCGCTCATCCTAGGAAGACCTTTCCTTGCAACTGGTCGTGCTTTAATTGACGTCGAATTGGGCCAACTCATGTTAAGGTTCCATAATGAACAAGTGGTGTTTAACATTTTTGAAGCCATGAAACATAGAGCTGAAAATCCAAGTGCTATCGGATTGACGTTGTTGATGAAATCGTTGAAGACAATTCTCGTGAACCTCAACCAACACAATCTATGGAGAAAGCAATTGTAAATTCTATAGAGAGTTGTGACAATGATGAAGATCTTGAGGTGAAGGAATGTGTCAAGCAATTGGAGGCAAGCAAACAAGAGGTGGCATCGGAAAAAATAGAAAAGTTACTTCTTGACAAGAATGAGGGGGCGCTTACTTTGGGTGTGGAAGAGGAAAAAAATCCTGAATTAAAAGAACTTCCTTCTCACTTAAAGTATGTCTTCTTAAGCAAAGATGCTTCTAAACCGGCAATCATCAGCAACACCTTAACACCTTTAGAAGAAGAAAAATTGATGAGGGTGTTAAGGGAGAACGAAGGAGCGTTGGGATGGATACAAACCAGTTGTTCAACCTCAACGGAGACTGAACCCCACAATGAAGGAAGTTGTAAAGAAAGAAGTGCTGAAACTTCTGGATGCAGGTATGATTTACCCTATCTCTGATAGCTCGTGGGTAAGTCCTGTCCATGTGGTGCCTAAGAAAGGTGGAATGACGGTGGTGGCTAATGAGAAAAATGAATTGATTCCCACCCGTACCGTCACTGGCTGGAGGATGTGCATCGATTATCGGAGGTTAAATACCGCAACAAGGAAGGATCACTTCCCGTTACCATTTATGGATCAAATGATAGAGAGGTTGGCTGGCCAGGCCTTTTATTGCTTTCTGGATGGGTATTCGGGGTATAATCAAATTGCGGTGGCTCCGGAAGATCAAGAGAAGACTGCCTTCACTTGTCCGTTTGGTATCTTTGCGTATAGGAGAATGCCCTTTGGGCTGTGTAATGCGCCGGCGACCTTTCAAAGGTGTATGCTCTCCATCTTCTCTGACATGATAGAGAAGAACATCGAGGTATTTATGGACGACTTTTCTGTTTTCGGTAAGTCTTTTGATCAATGTTTAGTCCACCTGGATGTCGTCCTTAAAAGATGCACCGAAACTAACCTCATTTTAAATTGGGAAAAATGCCATTTTATGGTAAACGAGGGTATAGTTTTGGGGCATAAGATAAGTGCTAAAGGCATAGAGGTGGACCAAGCGAAAATAGAGGTTATAGAGAAACTTCCCCCTCCTACAAATGTTAAAGGAGTGAGGAGTTTCCTGGGGCATGCTGGATTTTATCGGCGTTTCATAAAAGATTTTTCAAAAATTTCAAAGCCCCTTTGTAACCTCTTAGTCAAAGAAAATGATTTCAATTTTGATGATGAATGCTTAAATGCTTTTTCTTTGATTAAAACCAAGTTGGTTACTGCACCAATAATCATTGCACCCGATTGGGATCTACCTTTTGAATTAATGTGTGATGCAAGTGATTACGCTGTTGGTGCAGTTTTAGGCCAACGCAAGAACAAATTTTTCCATGCAATTTATTACGCAAGCAAAGTTTTGAATGAAAATCAAGTAAATTATGCTACCACTGAGAAAGAATTGCTTGCGGTAATTTTTGCCTTGGAAAAATTTCGTTCTTATCTAATCGGCTCCAAAGTCATTGTGTTTACAGATCATGCAGCCCTGAAGTACCTACTGACGAAAGGAGATTCCAAGCCTCGGCTGTTGAGGTGGATCCTTTTGTTACAAGCGTTTGATCTTGAAATTCGTGATAAAAAGGGAGTTGAGAATGTGGTGGCTGATCACCTCTCCCGGTTGGAAAATAAGGAGGTGACGAAGAAGGAAAAGGCTATCATGGCCGAGTTCCCGGATGAGCAGCTGTTCGCTGTTGAAGGGAGGCCGTGGTTCGCCGACATGGCGAACTACAAGGCTGGTAACATAGTGCCAGATGACTTGAACTCAGCCCAAAAGAAGAAGTTCTTCAAGGATTCAAACCACTATCTGTGGGATGATCCTTATCTGTTTAAGGTAAGCACTGACGGGTTGATTCGACGTTGTGTTGCAGGTGAAGAAGCAAATAGTATCATGTGGCACTGCCATAGCTCAGCTTATGGGGGCCACCATAGTGGAGAAAGAACCGCTGCAAAAATTTTGCAAAGTGGCTTCTGGTGGCCCACCTTGTTCAAGGACTGCCAAGACTTTGTGCGGCGGTGTGACAAATGCCAAAGGACAGGTAACATTTCTAAGAGGAATGAGATGCCCCTAACAGGAATACTTGAAATAGAACCATTTGATTGTTGGGGCTCCCTCTTACTCTTATCTTCATATTCTAGTTTGTGTCGATTATGTTACTAAGTGGGTTGAAGCGATACCATGTGTTGCTAATGATGCCAGAACTGTCGTCAATTTTCTTCAAAAGAATATTTTCACTAGGTTTGGAACACCTAGAGTCTTGATCAGTGATGGGGGGAAGCACTTTTGCAACAACCTACTTGAAAATGTGCTAAAAAAGTATAACATCAGGCACAAAGTTACAACTCCCTATCACCCACAAACTAGTGGTCAAGTAGAGGTTTCAAACCGTCAGTTGAAACAGATTCTAGAGAAGACAGTTGCGTCTAATAGGAAGGATTGGTCCAAAAAGTTAGATGACGCACTGTGGGCATATAGGACAGCCTTTAAGACTCACATTGGGTTTTCACCCTATCAACTAGTCTATGGTAAGGCGTGTCATCTTCCAGTCGAGTTAGAGCATAAAGCTTACTGGGCCATCAAGGCCTTAAATTTTGATCAAGTATCCGCTGGTAAGAAAAGACTTTTGAAACTTAATGAACTTGAGGAGATGAGGCTTAGAGCGTATGAAAATGCGCTCATCTATAAAGCCAGGACTAAAAGGTATCATGACAAAAACTTAGTATCTAGGGAAATTAACTCTGGACAACTAGTTCTGTTATATAATTCCAGGTTGAAGCTGTTTCCTGGAAAGCTCAAGTCGAAGTGGTCTGGACCTTTCTTGGTCAAAAGCGTGTCACCATACGGAGCTGTTGAACTAATCACGCCGGAGGGTGACAGGAGTTTCAAAGTGAATGGACAAAGAGTTAAGCCATATCTGGGTGGCGACCTACCAAAAGCAAGGGTAGGGTTGATGTTGAAGGACCTGTAAAGGTCCGTAGTAGTCAAGCTAGTGACGGTAAAGAAGCGCTTTGTGGGAGGCAACCCACCATTTTATTTTCTCGCATGTATATTTTTAGTTTTATTGTTTCTTGTCTTTTATTGCTTTCAAAAAATCAAAAAAACAAATACAAAGCCTTTTGTAAGGGAGGCCTTACAAAAATAGTTTCGCTGAAACAATCAGAGGAAGAAAATTTTCAAGTCCAATACTGGGTAAAAACGCGACACGTTTTGGGAAAAACGTGCCACGTTTTTGCCACCTCTGAAGCATCTCAAAAACAAGCATTCTGTTTAGCAAAAACGTGTCACGCTGGCCAAAACGTGACACGTTTTCTGGGAACCAAATTTTTTCAAAAGAGTGGAGCGTGTCACGTTTCGCCCAAACGTGACACGTTTTTGGGTGGTTTCAAAAAAATTTGACCGTTACAAAACGAAAAACGTGACACGTTTTTGGCCAAACGTGACACGTTTTTCTCCCCTATATATATCCTTCACACGAAATTCTTCCCATTCACTTCCAAAAGTAGCCAAACTCTGTCAAATTTTCCCCAGAACCCTAACCTACGAACTTCTCAACTTTCTACACCAAAAACCTTCAACTTTCCATCTCCAAATCACCAAAACAACCACAACAACTACCATCAACATCATCAACCTCTCAAAATTCATCATCCTCACCTAACCTCAAAACCCTAATCTCAAACTTTCACTTTTCCTTTGACCTAACCCTAAACCTTCACCATGGTTGATACTAGAAAGAAAGGAAAAGCCCCACAAGCCAAAAAACCCAAAACCACCGCCAAACGCAAACAACCGGTTAAACCCACAGCCCCACCAGCCGTACCACCCACTCTAGCTTACCGTTTCAATGACATCCCGGCTCGTGACCGCTTCAAAGAAATCAGAAGTTATCGGGTGATACCAGAGAGGGGGTTCCTACTCCCTAAATTGCTAGGCAACCCTGAGTTTGAACAAATTATCACGGCTCGAGGGTGGGACGGGCTGAATAATATGGTTTTCCAAGAGGCCAACAAGACCATGACGCTTGAGTTTTATGCCAATGCTCGGTTCTCCGGGCGGCGGTATGAATCTTATGTGAGGGGAAAGACCATTGATTTCTCCCCTGAGGCTATCAATACCATGCTGAAGATCGTTCCTCTGGAACAATGTGATGTCAAGAGGAGGAGGGAGACGTGTGCTAATTGGGACGAGGAAACGTGGGAAGAGGTGAAATCCTTACTGTGTGTGGAGGGCGCTCAATGGCAGAAGAGCAGGAAGATGTTGCTGAAAGTTGATTTCAAGCCGGTTGCTAAGGCTTGGGCATCATTTGTGGTGCAAACATTGGAGGGTACTTCCTGTTCGTCCGAGATTCCCTTATCTCGAGTGCATACTGTTGCTGCCATTCTGGAGGGTAGCCCTATAAATGTTGGTGAGCTGATTGCCAACAACATTGCTGAATTTGTCCAAGGGAACAAGAAGGCAATCCCTCACATGAGCCTCATCAACTGGCTTTGTGAGGAAGCTGACTGCGAGTGCTACCTCAATGACCTCGAGACAAAGATGATGAAGCCAATCACTGATAACTATATGGAGGTCTTTCTGAAGGATTATCTGGAGCGCATGCAGCAGTTGGGAGCTGAGGAGGAAGCAGGCCCTCAGCCTCAGCCACAACCACAACAGCCCCCGCTTCAGCCAGAGTTGGTGTCGGGAGAAGGAAGCAGCCAACAAGGTGCCCATGCACCTCTTCATCCCATGATGTTGGACTACATGTTCGGCCACTGCAACTGGATGAATGAGGTGTCAGACCAAGAGTATTGGAACCGTCCTAGGTTTGGGCCAGAGCTTACTGAGGCAGTCTGCCTCAACAGGAGAGCGATTACTGGGTCTTTTGACCGTTTTGATGGGTCCGAGGAGGCGATGGACCAATACTTTGATGTCACCAGAGGTCGTGCCCAAGCAAGAGAGCAGGAGATTAGGGCAGACTTTGCTGCTGGTGGTGCGAGGTCGAGGTCGCATTTTGGCGAAGACACCTATGAGGAGCAGAACCCGAGCACATGGATTGACCCGAACTTGATGCAGGATTGATGGGCTACTGATGGCTCATTTATTATTATTATTATTATTTTCTGTTTGTTTCAGCAGTTTTCCTTTCATTTTGATGTACTTTTTAATTTTATTTTCGAACAATTTGAAGTTTAATCAGTTGTATTCCCCTGTGATGTAATTGAGCCTGAACTTGTTTATTACTGATGAATTTATGTGTTTTATTGACCTTTTACAGTTTAGTAACAAATGTGTGCTCAAGTGATTTTTCCAAAAGTTCATAAGGAGGAGTGACTTGAGTAAAAGGCGAAGTGAACAGCAGTGCTAGGTAGTCACAACTCCCAGATATCATAACTGTAAGGTTCATGGCCAAATTTTATTTTTCAGTTTACTTATATAGAGTGTTCCATGCATCTACATTTCTAGAACTTGCATTGTTTCTTTTCTGTCGATTGGTTTATGTCAAATACACACTGAGGCAAAAGTGCTTGGTCCTGTGAGCCTTTTGAAGCCTACCCTGATTATATTGAATTCATCCTTTTCTTAGACAAGTTGAGCCGGTAGGATAGAACTTTTTGTTCGGTGACATCCTACATTACAAACTTAGAGACTTTTAGGATTTATCCCATAATGTTTTTCTGAGTTAGGCATGCTAGAATGTTGCTAAAAATTAAGTTTGGGGTTGCTTTTGGAATTTGCAACCAATTAAGTTTGGGGTGGGGGAACTAGAGAACAATACAAAAGAAAAAATAATAACATATAGACACTAAAAATGGTGTATCAAAAAAAAAAAAAAAGAGAATACAGAATGAAAAAGGGACAAAGACATCGAAAATCCGAGTAACTTCAAACTCGAATGTCCCGATGGTGAATAATGTTCTCTAGCCCCATTTTGACTAAGAATTGTGTTCCATAGGTGAAAGATGATTGAAGTATGTTTTAACTGACGTAGGAGTGCCTAACTCACATTTTGTGTAGCCTACTTATCCAAATATCATCCCACCTTCACCTAAGCCCCGTTATAACCCTTAAAGACCTCAAAGTGTGTATTGATATTGACTTTAATTGACGTTTAGAAACTTTTCAAGCGTATGGTAATATGTAGCTTTGTATGTGATTGAGTGTGAACCTTATTCATTTTGTGCGTGGAGTTGAGAATTGGTGGATGCATTCAAGTCAAACTAGCTCACCTTTAGCTAGTAAGGAGATGAACTTTTTGGATTACCATCACTTGAGCAGGTACTTGTTATTTTACTGTCAACTGTCAATTTTGCATGTAAATTCATTGGGGACAAGGAATGGTTTAAGTTTGGGGTTGTGATGACATGCTGTCATTACGTAATTTCTATGTATATTTTATCATTTTATGGAGTCACAAAGCAACTTAAGCAGCAAGAAACGCATGAAAAGCAAGAAAAAGCAAGAAAACTGAAGAATGGTGCAAGTCACAAAAACGTGTCACGCTTGCTAAAAAACGTGACACGTTTTCACAAGTCAGAGAACATGTTTTGAGAAGAAAGAAGAACGTGTCACGTTGGCAAAAACGTGACACGTTTTGTGAAACCCTAATTTGGTTACTTGCTACTGAAGGAAAAAAACGTGACACGTTTTACTTAAAACGTGACACGTTTTGGGCGAATTTCTGGGCCTATTTAAGCTGAAGTCTTTTCCGAAAACAAGGGTTACGAATCTTGGAGAGCAAAGTGCGATTTTGACATCAAGGCGACTGCAAGGAGGACGATTTCTTCATCCTTTTACCAATTACATGTATGTTTTAATGATTCAATTGATTATGCTATTTGTAAACATTGTTATGAGTAGCTAAATCTCTTAGAGATTGGATCCGAGATGATTCTGTGTAAACCCTAGTTGATCTTATGTTGCTGTGATGAAACTCTATTCCATATTAATGATTATTTAAGTCTTTATTCAATTCAATTGTTCTTAATGCTTTTTATATCCTGATGAAATATAAATATGTTTTCGTGAGAATGGATGACTACTGACCTTAGCTTTCAACTTAGACTTAATTGAATTGTTCTAATAAACATGGTTAGTCTAGGAATGGATAATCGTTTATTAGTGATATTAGGTTAACGTGTTTAAACCTTTAAGAATTATTAGACCACCTAAGGAATTAGGGGTTGTAGTTTAAGAAGAGGGTCCTAACTCAAGGGATTGATTAGGGCTATTTTGTTAACTATCGTGGGACTTAAAGAACCATTAATAGGAATAGAGTACAGTAACCAATTAGGGGAAACATAGAGGATTCGACGATCCGATCTCATCTCTCTCCATATTTTCTTAAACAACTTTTATCCTTTTGTTATTTTTGTTATTAAAACAAACAAATCTACTGCCTAGTGGCAAAACCAATAATAACCTTTAAACATCCTTTTGAATAACAAATTTACTTATTGCGATTAAAAACAATCCTCGTGGGATCGATATTTTTACTACTTCGATAGTATTTGGTGCACTTGCCAAACGTCTATCAAGTTTTTGTTTTGAGCAAAGTGCCAGACCCTATTCAAGTTATTTTTTTTGTGAAAGTATCACTGCTGGAAGTGTCACTTTAGTTCCAATGTTGTCTTGTTGTTGTCCGCAGATGAAATAGAATGGGTTACCACAATGGAATGCAAGGAAATAATGTTACAAGTTCATGTAAGAAGAATATGAAAGAGAGAGGAAGAAGACACACAGAGAGATGAAGAAGATGGAAAGGTTTTTAATTTCAAATTTTGTAACTTAGTGATTTTTAATTTCGTCCTTCTGTAATTTTTCGTTTTTGATTTTGGTCCCTGTAATCTTGCATGGAAGGACACATAATCTTGTTTTGCCACGTCAAACAACGCCACGTCAGCCACCGTTAGACACATCAGCGTTTTTGTAACAGATGCTGACGGGAGGGACGAAAATCAAAACGTTTGTAAGTTACAGGGTTTGTTTTAGAACAAAAAAAGATACAGGGACGAAAAGCAAAAACACGCGAACTTACAGGGACGATTTACATATTTAAGCCTATTAAAATTTAGGAATATGCATACTTAAAACTATATTTACAACAAGTTGTTGATCAATGCTAGGATTGTGTGGGGGCAATTGATTGTACCCATGTTCGGGTAAATGTGCCATCAACTGAAGCTATAAGATATCGTGGTAGGAAAGATTTCCCAACACAAAATATGTTGGTTGCATGCTCATTTGACCTAATGGGAGGGGACTGCATCTGATTCACGGATATTGAAAGAGGCATTACGCATAAAAAATTGTCTCAAAATACCTTCCGGTAATTAAAACATCATGTCCTTTTCCCTTTATTTCTAATATATATATATATATATATCTTAGTAGAATAATGTTTTTATAGGTAAATATTATCTCCTTGATGCTGGATTCATGTTGAGAAAAGGACTAGTTACACCATTTAGATCAACACGTTACCATTTGAAAGAATTTTCTTCAAGGAATCCCCCTCGAACACCTCGAGAATTATTCAACCATCGCCATTCATCCTTGCGTAATGTTGTTGAAAGGGCCTTCGGGATGAGATATGCAGATTACGAGCGGGCTAACCCATATGTGGGTAGATGGATACCTAAAAAGGGGTTTGCTGATGTCGTGCACTTCAGAGGCTTGTTGGATTCCATGGAGCATTGTCATGTCACCTGGAGGCCGTACGAGATCCGACGAGACGTGACTCCTTTTCAGGACGTGTGCTGGTACTCTGGATGGATCATGGCCGACAAACAGAGGATGGTGCGTCACTTGCCGGAGCGAGTACTGAGGAAGTACGAATATGTTCAGACCGTTCCCCGACCTCCTACCGCGATCATGCCTCTTGCCCCAGCAGATGTGGTTGCTGCCTTCTTGGAGTTTGCTCTCCATGTCGTTGCCCTCCAGCATAGGGGTGAGCAGGTCCCGGACGACCAGCCTTGGAGGCATTCTGATAGGGTACATAGGGTGGTTCTACCGTGTATTGTAACACCCCGTTTTCTCAACATGATAATAATATAGATAAATCAGAGTTTTCAACTTAAAACAGGATGTCACATTCTTCTTTCAAAATTTCAACAATATAAATAGTGCAAAAATGCTATTTATTTAATTCATTTACCTTCATAAAAATTTAACAATTATTCAGCGGAATTTATTTCAACAAAACAAAAGTCTTTGGCTCTAAAAGGCCACATCATCAACATCTTAAATAAATTCTCATAAAAATGGTTCAACATTGTTTAAATAAAAGATACATAACAAGAAATGCATTCAACATAATAAACCCCCATCCCGTTACGTATCAGAGCAACCTAAGACGACACAGCAGAGACTACTCACATCAACAACTAGTCTTGATTATCTGCACATTACCCACGTAGAGGCAACATTCAAACAGAAGGGGTGAGATTTCACATTCAATAATAATAAGCATATAATTCATCAATGAAATTTAACAACATAAACTACAATATTTAGCAATATTATTACTTCACATAATTCTTCATCAACAACTCATTAATAGTAACCAACTTGACAACAACAACAAATACGACAACAACGACAACGACTTGACAATGCAACAACAACAACGACACCGACTTGACTATGCAACAACATCAACTTAACAACTTGACAAATGCAATATGCATGTGGTACCAATCAGGGCACCAAGCCCCCAACATATGTAGCAAAAAGGCTACCAGGGCATAAACCCTCGACTTTAATTGATCTTAAGCTCCCAGGGCATAAGCCCTTAACTTTAATAGAGTATAAACTCCCAGGGCATAAGCCCTCAACTTTATATGATTATGCATGGACTCAGCAACAATGCAACAACAACCAACAACTTCAACGACATCTACAACAACTTACAACTTTAACGACATTGACAACAACAGCGACAACGTCAACAACAACGACTTCGCATCATAATATCATAATTCATCAATTATGAACAACATCATATAACATCATATAATCAACATATACATTCATACAAATATTAAATCATAAACGACATCATATAACAACATATTCATCAATCTAATATATTCATATCAAATCAAGTTAGATTCATCACAACATAGATTAAATACTCATCAACACCTCAACTAAACCCTTGATACTTAAGTTTGAAGTTTGGAAACCAACCATAAGTTTTTAGCCTAACTTGGAATTAGTTATGCTAAGTTTTCTTATAGTTTTCTCTAGACCCACTTGGAATATTTTCATCATAACTCAAAATCTAAAAATCATTTCCAAGTCAAACCAAGGCCGCTGGAAAGCTAACAAAACTATCTAAAACTTTCATGTTTACACCCAAGGCCAATTCTGTACCGATCAATACCAGTTTTCGTTTCAAATTCGAAAAAGTTGTGCAGAAAGTCCATAAAAATTCACTGTGACCTACGTTCAGTAATTTGACCATACCTCAAGTTCTATAAATCGTTTTGACGTCAGACAAATGACATTAGAAAACTAACATCCATACCTACAAATTTCATGTTTACACCTAAGACCAATTCTGTACCGATCAATACCAGTTTTTGTTTCAAATTCGAAAGAGTTGTGCAGAAAGTCCATAAAAATTCACTGTGACCTACGTGCAGTAATTTGACCATAACTCAAGTTCTATAAATCGTTTTGACGTCAGACCAACGACATTAGAAAACTAACATCCATACCTACAACTTTCGTGTTTACACCTAAGATCAATTCTGTACCGATCAATACTAGTTTTTGTTTCAAAATTCGGGGCAGAGATAAAAAAATCAGAAAAAGCAACTTATAATATTCAAACTTCACATTCATTCAAAATCATCACAATCAACAACAACTCAACATAATTCATACCTAATTCACAATATGACATTAACAACAACAATCATCAACAATTCATTTATCAACAAATTAACATACCTAAACATATCACTACAACTAGAGCACGAATTTCATCAATTAAATTGCAATTCGAAACTCTAACTTCTTTTTAAACCCTAACTTCTCTAATCATCAAAATAAAACAACAACAAACATGTTAAACCCTATTTCAGAACCATATACTTATGATTAAAGAAGTTTAGTCCCACCCTTACCTTAAATTTACTCCTGAATTAGCAGCAACGTTCTTCTCTCCTAAGGTCTTCTCCTTTTTTCTCCAAACTCTTGTACGTACGTGTTTCTATTTTCTAACTTTTCTATTCTAACTCTTACCGACTCTTTAATATAATAACTCTAATTTCTCTTACACCCCAAAACTACTCTTCTCCTCATAATCTTATTTATTTCTAAATTAAATATATCTCTCCCCCACTTAATAATAATAATACACCAAATAACAAATATATTTCCACACAAAATAACAAATATATTTCTACACAAAATAACAAATATATTTCTACACTAGATAACATATATATTTCTACACAAAATAACAAATATATTTCTACACCAGATAACATATATATTATACTAGTAAATACCAACATATAATATAACAAAATATCACTCATTAAAATAAATCGACTAAATTATAAAGAAAAATCTAATTTTAATAAAATAATAAATAATAAAAGTAGGGCGTTACATGTATCTCATCCTATCATCGTCAACCCTCCTCCAGAGCTTGAGATTGTAGTGTCGAGACCTGTCTACCACGATGTTCTTGTTGACCAGGACTGTGGCAGACATCCTCCTGATCCATGGCAGGTCATTAGCACCATGCGAGCCAGAGTGGAGCAGGCACTGCAGCTTCCAGAGGTGCTTTCAAATCCACTATTCCGAGGCCTTACGGAGGACCTCTGTTCCGATGCTAGCGTGTTTGACCAGCAGCCGATTCCGAGGAGGAGGTTTAGGAGTCCGCATGAGTAGTCTTATTTTTATGAGTTGTTTGTATATTTGTAGTATTTTGTTGACATTTTGTTGGATTTGTATGTAATCCATTTACATTTGCGCCAATGCGTCTATTTTATGACATTTGCGATAATTTCGTTAAAATTGCGTTTCTAAATTACAATTGAATGAATGAATGAATGCATGAATGAATGAAGGAATGAAAGAAATTTACAAAAAATAGGGATCATGGCAGAAGCAAGGTGCAAGGTTCTGCCATGTCTGTTCTGGTGCCAGCGTGAGTTAACTCACGCTTAACTTACGCTGATTTTTTTTTTTAAAAACAGGATTTAAACCTAATTTTAACTATTGTATATGACTTAACTAGTGATAATGTGCCGATGCGCGCCCCAATGTTGTTCCAAGGCCCAATTCAACTTTTCTGATTCCTGCACCTCCTAACTCACTGTTTGCACCCCAGTCTTTTATTCTTTTTTCTATTTTCATTCTATTTGCATGCATTTTTTATTTTCTTTATTTTTGTTCAGCATTTATATTTTTATTACCGTACGCATATTTACATTATGTCATTTATTTTCTTCATGGACTTTAGAATGTACACGTGGTAAATCCTTATTATTAATTTTTAGGCTTAATTGCACTTTTGGACCCCTATCTTTCTAAAAGTTGCGGTTATGGACCCCTAACTAATTTAAATACAAAACAACCCCCTATGTTTTGATTCTTTAGTAGTTTTGGACCCCAAAACAAAAAATAATAAAAAAATTGACACGTGGCACCTCACTTAGGGTGCCATGTCAGCGTTGACCGAGTCAACAATGAACTAGGGGTCCAAAACTGCCAAAGAATCAAAACATAGGGGGCTGTTTTGTATTTAAATTAGTTAGGGGTCCATAACCCGCAACTTTTGAAAAGATAAGGGTCCAAAAGTGCAATTAAGCCTAATTTTTAAACAGAAAACCTAAGTAAATCTAAAAAAGTTGAAAAAAAAAAAAAAAAAAAAAAACATAATCGCAAACGCCTTGCCCTCACTGCAATTTCATCTCCCCGCTTGAATCCGACAATCTGTTCGTTGAATCCGACCACCGTTATCGAATCCGACAACTGCCGAATCTGAAACCGCCGCCGAATCCGACCACCGTTATCGAATCCGACAACTGCCGAATCTGAAACCGCCGCCGAATCCGAAAAATCTCTCTTCGACAATGTTTCCTCTTTTTCTGAAAAATCTCTCCTTTCTACCGTCTCGTCTTTCTCGCAAGGTTTTTACTAGGTTTAAAGTGCGTGGGTTCTCATCATCATTATCATCTTCTTCTCCTCCTGATGTATCAGTATGGTGGCACCTTGACAGCTGTCCCGTGCCTTCTGGGTTTAGCTTTTCCAAGGTAGCACCTTCAATTACGGCAGCCGTTAGAGCTAACGGGATTATGGGTACAATTCATATTCGCGTCTATGGTAATTTTAATTCTTCAGATTTCGACAAAGAGGCTCTTATTTCAAACAACATTACTCTAGCCTCCTTTACCGCTCCTACTCGCATGCGCAAAATATACACCGGTTCGGTTCCTTCTCCTCTCTATTATTCTGTTCTTGTCAAAATTCATCATGTATAGTGCATATATAGTGTTAGTGTTAGGACTTAGTAAGTAATTAAATGTTTCTTTCAATTCCATATTATTTTTTATCTTTCAAATAATAAATAATGACTACATTGTTGCAGGTGCAAAGAACAATACCTATAAGCATTTTCTTACGGATTTTAATGATTGGGTTTCCACAAATCCTCCACCACTTCACCTCTTTTTGATATTTGGTAATGAAGAATTCTCTAGCAGCGGCATATTGCAGCGGTTAAGAATGTGCAACTACAATATCTTGCTTGCATGTCCGGGAAGGGCTCATGTTGCTGCCCTCTGCCATGCAGCAACTATAATGTGGGAGTGGTCTTCCATGCTCAAGGGGGATGACCTTATAGGAAAACATTTCAACTATTCTCCTGATGGTCCCACTTATTCATGGTATGAAAACTCAAATGTACCTCTTGAAAACCCCTTCTCAGTTGTTGAGTTGCACACATCTTCACAAAATTCGGAGGAGATATACAAACCTACCTTCGACATAAAGGTAAGTCAAGCTTCAAAGTCATTTTCTAGGCAAGTTCTGAAAATATTGTGTTCGCATCCAAATGGGATCTCCATAGGAGATCTTCGTGCAGAGTTAACAAAGTGTGATATGCCTTTGGTTAAACGCTTCTACGGAAATAAAAAGTTTTCCAACTTTCTAATATCTATATCATATGTACAACTCCAGTATTTAGGAGGAGGTAATTTTTGGGTGTGTTTGGTCCCATCAAAGACATCTGCTATTACGAATAACCAGAAGGATGGTGCCGCAACTCAAAAGCTCCACAATGACGGTAAAAATATGGATAGAATTGCAGATGGGGTTCCCAAAGTATCCTCATCGTGTGTTAGCAGTGAAGGTGATGATTTAAAATCATTCCAATCTATCCCTTCACAAGGAAAACCTCTCGGGGAATACGTTGATGGTAAATCATCATTTCCTTTGTTCATGGACAGTATTGTGCATCAGCCTCCAAATGAGTTGCAGAAAAAATCTATGGAGGTGGATGTGGCCCGTGCACCATTGCCGCAGATTCAACTTCTTCCAAATGTCAACAATATTTCCAAAAAATCTGACAATGACATTGTCAAGTCTGATGATGGAAATCCTGAATTTCTTGAAAAAATAAACCCTTCACAGAATCCCTCTACTTCTAATGATTGCACCATATTGAAAAACAAACATGAGATTCCAACTAGAAACGAGGTTGATGAAGTTTGTCGTAGCCCATTTACTTCAACTTTCTGTAGTTGGATTAGTAGTTGGTGGACATTTTGGAAAAGCAACGCTAAGTCCGAAATAGACCAGAGTTCTAGTCATTTTGAAGAGCCCAAGTCATCAGAACTGCAACAGGATCTTAGTCATCCCCTACAACCTCACTGGGAAAACTTTAAGTTTAGGGTTGCAGTATGGTGGGACTTTGACAGCTGTGGTGTCCCCTCCGGCATTAGCTTTTTGAATGTAGCACCTTCAATTATGGGAGTTCTTAGAGCCAACGGGATTAAGGGCCCAATTCATATTGACGCTTATGGCGATGTTTCTCAACTTTCACAGATCAAACAAGAAGCACTTTTCCTATCCGGCATTGATCTCCACCACATTTCAGGTTCTTTTTTCTTTCCTTATAACTAAAACTATTACCATCTTCATTTTTAGTTCTATTGTTTTTCTTTGTTTATTAGAAATTAAGGGGTGTATTGGTTTTGGATTTTATAGGACTGCTTTATTAGGAAAAAAGTCCTATAGATTTTAAAAGACTTTGGAAGAATTTCCCGGGTTTTAAGACTCCGCCGAGTTTTCAAAACATTTTTGTTTCGATTTCAAAGGATTTGTATCATAAGAATTTATATGATTCAAAAGGATTTTTTGTCTTATGAGATTTGACAAGACTTTGATGATTGCTAGCATACATTCAAAATTTAAGAGAATCAAAGACAGAAATAACAAAAACGATAATGTTGAGATAAAGAAAAGTAAAATTAGTACAATTATTATTTATCTCACTGCAACTTCATATTCTCAAAAGCAAGCGTAAAAAGATTATTATGACATAAACCAATTACATCAAAAGAAACTTCATAAAAAAAATTAAGAGAAAACTTATTAAGATTATTATTGCAATAGAATTTTACTTTTTATTTTTTATTTTTATGTGTTCTCCTTATACTTTTTGTTTTTCAAATTTTTTTTTATTTTTATCATTGATCTACATCTCTATATGATTACAATACCAAGGGTAAAAAAAAGGAGAGCACCTAACAAAGTTTGCTGATAGCGAGATTAAGCAATTGAGAGCAGAATCAAGAGCAGTTGTTGATCACATTATTTGCAATACATAGGATAGGATTTATAATGTTGGATAAACTTTGAGTAGAAAAAGGAAGAGAGAGATAGAAATACTCACTTGAAGAGGTGTACAAGCAGGGAATGATAGAGTTAAAAAGTCTCATGAGTTTAGGTGGGATTGTTTGATGGGTGTAGTGTTTATAGATTATACTTGTTGAATAAGAGAGAAAAGAGAGACATGCTAAAAACTATGTCTGAATAACACTACGGAAGGTCTATTATATAGGAGATCACAAAAGGAATATTCTACATAATATTTTATCCTAAGTAACTTCGAGAGTAAGCTGGAATATATTTACAATGTAAATATAATTGTTTACTATTTAATTAAATATTAACGGTACTAAAAAGTCATATACAAAATCTATCTAGTAAAGCAATTCATCAAAATCCGTGTTTTTTTCTTTCTAATATCGATGGATTCTTTCTTAAGTAGTAACAAGTCTCAAGTGAATACAATTGAGTTTTGTGAAACTCTTTAAAAAATCTTGAAAATCCTAATTGAATACCATTGGATTTTTTGTATTATACAAAAGTCCTGATTAAATACCGCACGATTATTTAGTCCAAAAAAGTTTTTTAAAACTCCATTCCAATCCACCCATATCAAGAATCAAGTTTTGAAATGTTGAACATTGCTCTTTAGCTATCACAATTAGATAGATGGCTCTTTTGTAGTTTGAATGTAGTGTCCTTGTTTGTTATGGAGCTTGGTTCTTATGGTTTGAGATGGATGTGCAGCTAACAAATCAGTTTTAGAAACTTGTCCCTACGACGACTTACTGAAATGTATCATTCACTCTTATCTTTATCTTTTAAAATAGTAATGACCTTTAACTACTATGTTACAGGTGGAAAGAACAAGAACAAATGCCTTGTGGATTGGTTTTCTCAAAATCCCTCACCCATACACCGCTTTTTGATATCTGATGATAAAGACATAGACTTCTCCTGCACATTGCTTAAAAACTTACGGAGGAGGCACGACATCTTCTTCCTTGCATGTCCAGGAAAGACTAATGGTTATGTCAGTAGAGTACCATTTATAAAATGGCGGTGGTCTTCAGTGCTCAAGGGGAAATATCTTACTGGAAAATATTTTTGTTATCCTCCTAAGTGGTATACTAAGATGCGGGTGCCTCTTGAATATCCTCGCGAGTGGTATAGAAACTGGAAGGTGTGTCTTGAAAATCCCTTCTCAGCTGCTGAGGAGCCCACATCTTCACAAAATGCAGAGATCCATATAGCTGCTGAGGAGCCCACATCTTCACAAAATGCAGAGATCCGTATACCTTCCTCGTGGATAAAGTTTTTTGGTGAAGATCTAACTGAGTGTAATAGACTCTGCAGGCAGATTAAGGAGGTATTGAGTTCGTACCCAAACGGAATCTCCATCGGAGAACTTAAGATAAGAATGGGTATTCCTGGAAGGATTAAAATGTTTACCGAAGCGATAGCATCTATGTCACAAGTACAACTCTTGTATATAGGAGATGATAATTTTTGTGTGCGTTTGATACCATCAACAACATCTATTGTTAAGAAGAAGAAGCAGAGGGATGCTGATCATTCAGAAGTGCCTGTGTTATTTTCTACTGATTATTTTGGGGATGATGTGGAAAATTTTGTTTTCTCATCTAGAGGATCGCGTCTTATTTCCCAATCAAGAAGCAGGTTTGCTAGTTTTGTAGATCTTTTCTTCATAACTATCCCTTTCGCTATGCAATATTTTTTATGATCATTATGTAGCTACTTGTTGAAGGAATATTTCAATAGTAATAATTTGCTACATGTTTTTTATGTTGTCAGGGAGGATCTGGCTCATAGATTACAAAGGCATGGACCCATGTTTTTTATGTCTCTCACCGAAAATGAAATCCTTCAATTGGTGGAATTGTTGATAACAAAGTTGAAGTGGTTGAAGGAAAGCCCCTCAGAAGCATTTCCTTTTATGCTAACTCAATCAGTTAGGCTAAATAGGTCTACTTTAGTTGTGAAAGAGCTGCTAATTGGTGGCACATCGCACAAAATTCTTGTGATCCCTCTCTCTGTTTTGCAAGCCCGATAAATTAGAAGACTAAAGGATCAATTAAGCCAATAAGATACTATGTTCCTTAATGCAAAATTTAAGTACTTTAGCTTTGAATTAAATTTTGTAACGAGTTTCAGAACCTGTTCTGCTATAAAGGCTATAACCCAATATATGAAAATAAATGGTAAGAATAGGTATAAAAAAAAAAAAAAAAAAAAAAATCCTTTCGAATTTGAATGAGAATTTAAAATTAGTTTTGCAGTCTTTTTATGTATTATGTTCCTGCCCCTTAGTCTTACTGATGTTTTGTTCAAATATAGCTATGTTGCTTTCTTATTTAATTAGTCACTTTCTACAAATGCTAGATATCGTATTTACCGCGACCTTCTTTAGAAAGCAAAACAAGAAGAGCACCATTTTACCGTGCTATAAAATCATGTCTTCCTCTTGGGTTACAACTTACATGTAAGACATTTTCAAAAAAAAAAAAAAAAACCTTGTGTTAAGTATTTAAATGTGATACTTCAGAATGCAAAGGACTTTAACTCTTCTATTAAAAAACATCCTTCTTTGAAATGACATGCAATCTATACAACATCTAAGCCTTATCCCGCTAAGTGGAGACTGTGGGGTCAGCTACATGGATCAAATTACGCCATATTGCCATAATGTTCTATCATAAACCATATGTTGGTCCACCTCATTAATCTCCAAGTTTTTTCTAATAGTTTTTCTAGGTCTTCCTCTGCCTCACGTGCAATCTATACAAGTCGATAAATTAATATTACGAAATTCCCTATAAACAAGAAACTAGAACTTAGATGTTTGTTTTCAGTCTTGATTAAGTTATTCATCATCCGAGTACTGCTGTAGAAGTAATTGCTCCGGCTCCTGTTCATTTATAGCGAATGACAGGGAAAACACAAAGATTTGGCTTCACAAAAAGAAAACACTTCCAAGATATAGAAAATGTTCCTTTCCCAAGCCCTATTATATAGCATACAAATGGAATAAATACCTTTAATAGCTAACATTTTTTGCCTCGGTATATTCAGCTGACCTTTTCTTCAGCAAATTGAGGTCTACTTCCAATCCCTGGTATGTAGAGAGTAGAAGGGAAGTTATGAGATAATAAATCACAAACTAATATAAAAACAATTTATAGCATGAGATTAATGATATACTACATTTATCAAGAGGCTGATTGGTTTCTAAAAAGATAGATATCAAAATCTACCAAGACTGATTAATATGCTAAAATCATGTACTTGAAATCCATCAAGCTTAGTTAGTACATTCAAACAAATAAATTGTTGGGTTAAAGCACTAACATGACAACACGACAAAGAAAGAAGGATATTGAGCATAAGTTCAAAAGTTTAATATGGTGATTTACTTTTCATGTGCAGCTTGTATACGGGACTTCTGTATTTGTTCGAGTTGGTTTACTGTTTCTGTGACAGAACTTTCTGCTAAGTCAACAGCACCAAAAAGGAACGTGTTTCTGTCCAGCATTCTTTTGCCTAAAGCAGGCACAACTCCAATATCATTTGCCTTTGCATCAATAACAAGAATTCTAAGATTCTTTAACTCTCCAGTAGAAACATGCAAATTTGAGTCTTAATTATTAAAACTCACGAAATCATCGCATTCTCATAAAACCACATCATCTTTATGTTATGACACATTCAAAGTTTTCATATTAAATTAAATAATATTAATTTCTCCTTAACTAATTATCAATCAAATGAAATTTTAACCTAGTTAAAAATGGACATATGCATCACTGTATAGACCACTCGGCTAAGACAATGAAGCTTGACTCATTAGGGACATAGAATAGCATATTAAGAAATTAGTAAGCCAGTACCTACCCTACCAAATGCATGTGCAGTGTCAAAAAATATCAATAACCATTAAGACATTTCACCAAAATAAAATTCTATTGGACACCCGTATTAGAGAGCATCATCAGCGCACCTACAATACTGGGCCTGTCACTAAAACACAACAATGCCAAAATATGAATATTGAATCATGGCTAGGTCACAACTTGCAAGTAAACTTTGCTGCAAAATCATACAATACTGGGCCTGTCACTAAAACACAACAATGCCGAAATATGAATATTGAATCATGGCTAGGTCGCAACTTGCAAGTAAACTTTGCTGCAAAAGCATGTATATGTCTTCTACCATTTTAACTGTTGAAATAAGCATGTATATGTCTTCTACCATTTTAACTGTTGAAATTTGGGGTATAACTCATCCTTACAAAACCGGCTTGTAAGGTGAGGAGTGTCTCCTTTTTATAAACTCTTCTCAAGAGTTTTATCTATCCGACGTGGGACAAAATCAACCCCCTCAAAGCCAACACAATGAAGGTGTTGGAGGCTGCAATGAAGGCTAACCAATGGCCGCAATTAAGGCGACTAGGGGGGGACCACAATAAAAACGGAATTTCCAACACTAACTAAAAAAAATATTAAATATACGAATGCCAGCATATTTGCATGGTACAAAACATGTTGATTCAAATACATAATCAGGGAAAAAATTAATGAACCTATGAAACCACAAACAGAAAATAGAAACATACATGTGTAGCCTTATACAGCTCAATTGAGTAAATACAAAACCATAATTAAAGCTTATGTTAGGAGCAAATCAAATAATTGATTCCTTCCAACAAGAATAATTGTATGGCACTTGTGATTCAACTAAAAAATTGTCATACCAAGGGATATATAGACCTTAAAAGGAGGTTTGAATGGTTGAGTCTCGTAAAGACAGTACAGGCAATACAGGCCACCCAGACTGTGTGATAAAGAACCATTGCTGACCAGGTAACCTGCATAGGAATATAAAGGAGTTTCTATATTGAAATAAAAGGTAAAGGCTAAAAGTAAAACCTTTGCAACATGACATAATTAACGAATACTGCTGAATATTAACTAATACATTGCAATTTTTAATTTGTTTGTGCTTTTCAGCATAAAATAAAGCAATTCAACATCTAAATTACCCAGAAAAAATTCAGAAGCTTCATAAATGTAGGAAAACTTCTTAGAAATCCATACTCTTTTCATATCAGCCAAAGTTTTTGACTCATCCTGTCATTAACCAAAATTGAACAACAAAAATTGATTGTTAATAATCGAATAATAGGAAACAAGTAGGACCGGTTGAAAAATGGTTTTGAATCAAACCAAACCAAACTGGTACAGCTAAAAGAAAAAAAAAAGAAAAAAAAAAAAGAAAAAGTTAATCAAGTTACTGGTACAGCTGGCCCTGGAAGGCATTATGAGAATGGTAATCAAGTGATGAATTTCATAGTCCTTCAGATGATAAATTTAACATCAAACAGTTCCAAAACAATTCTAAAGCTATATTGGTTTTAAACTAAAATCAATGAAGAATACCTGAGTGAATTGAGCTATAAGGTCATCAATGTCCTTGTTGAAATCATCCATATTCATGATGAAGAACCCTAGTTTGCGGCAGAGAAGTCTATAGTAGCAAGTTGTGAAAAAGGTCAAAACAAAGTACATAGATAAACCTCGAAAAGCAAGAAGAACGTGTCCATTCATTGAATCAAACAGTTAATGTGCAACCGAAGAAGAAGAAGAGGAGGATTAAGAAGAAAAAGAATAAGGTGAAATTACCAGTTAGCAGAGAGAATTGAGTAAAAAACAGTGAGAAGAGAGGGCAGTGTGTCGCCATCACCGCGTGAGCACTTCTGGCCGCTGCATGAAGAGGTAGGGTCGTTGCCAGCACCGTCGCAGGCAGAGTAGAGCGCAATTTCAAGGGTGGGGTTTCAGTGATGAATGAGGAGAAATCGGTGATTTTGAAGAACAACTAGTATGGAAACTGGTGCCAAACACGGACTAGAATTTCGTCGTGTATTATTCTCATTTATGTGGTTTCTCTACGTCCAACAAGTAGATCTACATCAGTGTTGGCTCCCTCCATAAAGTCCAACTTTGGATACTTGTGCTGAATTTTTTATATAAATTTTAATTTATGTTGATAATATTTATTATAAAAAAGAAGTACAATACATGTTAAAATGTATGTATACCTTATATAGAAAGGGAATACAAATATCCCCTAAGTGATTTTTTTTTAATTTCATTGCTTCCCTTTATTAAATTGTTTTATCATTTTGGTCTTCAGAGGTTTGTCAAAGTTAAAGTAGGCCTCAAGGTCCCGTGAACGTAAGTAGAGGTCTCACCCATCGAATAGATCATCACACTAACATCGGGAGTTAAACATACAGCCTTGCAGATAAGTTAACTCTATACCAAGTTAATATTATTAAAACTATTTTATTATTTTTATGACATTTTTTTATCTTATTTTCCAAAAATTTCAAAAAAGAAAATCTATATTTTGATTAATATAAATTGAAGTGAGTTCTATTTAAAGAGGGTTTAAAAAAGAAATCTAACATGCTTGTTCACAATTAGAAACGGAAGATTCTTAATCCCAAAATCAATGTGATATACACAGAAAGGAATCTATTAAAAAAATATCAACTTGTAACCATCTAAATTAATTTAAATTGAAAAAACTTGTGTTAAAAAAAAAGAGTAAATTACACTCCCCTCCCCTCAAAGATGCTTGAAATACACTCCCCTCCCCTCTTATGTTAAAATATACAATTTCCTCCCTTGAAAAATAAAATTTACACTCCCCTCCCTTATAAGATGCTTGAATTACAACCCCCTCCCTTGATAATTAAATATACATTACACTTTAATCTATTTTAACATAAATAAATATTTTTATGATATATATTAATTTTAAACCACCCTTTAATAAAAATTAATTCATTTCTTTATAATTTAAATGTTAATGATAATTAAATTTAAATATTTTGCTATTGATTTTATAATTTAGAGTTTAAAGTTAACTTTTAAATAACCATGGTTTATTGTCGTTAGTAATTTTTCACATATTTTAATTTTATTTTGGCTTGTTTCATATTTTATAATAGGGTTTAAAACTACATGTTAATGAAATTGTGAATAAAAATAGCAAAAAAATATGTATTCAATTTTTTATTATGTTAAAATAGACCTGCAATACTGTTAATTTCGAAGTGTATTAGATTATTATTTTTTTGCTAGATTATTAAAAATAAAAAAATATATATTGAGGGAGTAAAGTGTAGATTTTAACATAAGAGGGGAGGGGAATGTAATTCAAGCTTTTCTTAGGGGAGGGAAATGTATTTTTCTCTAATATGTTTTGAATAAGAGGGGAGGGGAATGTATATTTTAACATAAGAGGGGAGGGGAGTGTAATTCAAGCATCTTTGAGGGGAGGGGAGTGTAATTTACTCTAAAAAAAATGAAAAACTTACTTTTCATTGCATAGCTAACTTAAGAACGAATTAACAAACTAATAGTATATATTTTATGCAACCTTCAATTTTTCAATACAATTTTGGGAGAAAATCTTGAATCAACAAACGGTAGCAACATTCATGAATTGACTATGTTGATGGACTGTTTCAATAACAAAAAGTGCTTAGCAACTAATGTCTAACTCTATGACAACGATTTTGGCCTTGAAGTTATTTATAATATATTCTCTTTTTTTTTCCAATACATGAAAAATTAACCAGTAATGTCTGAATAGAATAAACAATAGCCTCTTAGTCTAATAGTTTATATTATTATGATGAAGTTGTTTAATTTTTTAATATATAAACAAATTCATCAACCAACATATCTATGTCAAAATCTTTTTGAAAAATAACAACCCGTGGAGTAAACTGATACGAATTTCATGGTAAATCATTATTGTCAACCCTTGTAAATTGAAAGTGATACAATTTTCCTATCTTGAAATTGTCTCTAATAATATGATATTGTTAAGTGTCTTCACAACGTGAAACAAATTAATAGTATAGACAACACATTCCCTCAATTATGTTTATAAAGATGTATATGAGCCTCTTTTCGGCTATTGCAAGAGTATGGTTTCATTGAAGAAAAAAATCAAAATCAAAAAATAGATTTACCAAGAAACGCTTTTAATTTAGTATAAGAACACTAAAAACAACAAATTAATGATAACCTCAACATCCATTAGGATCATTTTAAATAAGTTTGACTCTTGAGATTTTGATATTTTAGTCACATGATACGTTTTAACAATCTTCACAATCAGAAAATAATTCTAAGTAGAGTCTATGACGTTAGAAATCATGAAAATATTTGGGTTAGTTGTCATGTAAAAAGACCGAGAAAATAAATATTTGGCAAAACTATGGTTGCAAATTATGAAAACGAAAAAACTTAAGCAACAAATAAATCTCTTACGAAAAATAAATAGTTAAAAACGTAAAAATAGCTACTATTGTTTAACCCTTTTTTTTTGTCTAACACTACAACATTTGAGTTGGCATCCATGGTTGCAAATTATGATCATATAAAAAATATAAGTGAAAAAAACATAAAAGATTATTAGTTTAGGAAAATAAGTAGTAAAAAAGCGCATCATGATAGTAATCGAAAGACAAAAAAATAACTTTTTTATTAAGATGAGTTTGCCGAAACATCATGCATTCTCACCTTTGTGCCGTATATATTTATCGGATGCACAAATCTCTCTTAGCGTCCAAAGAAAATTCAAAATCGATTAGAAATAATACGATAATTAAATGACATTTAAGGGACAAATCAAAATTGATAATCAATTACTATTAGCAACACCAATTTCTTTATGGATTAATTTACATATCCAATTTTATTCAATATAATATTCAATTATGTTTAAAATGATGCTATTAAATCAACATTGGCAATCCCCTAAAAAACAAAATTAATCTTAGCAAAAATCCCTCCCCTGGTTTGTGATGAACAATTCATTTTATGTTATGGACAAATCAAGTCAAATTTCTACTTTCTAATAATTGAAGGAGAATATCTTATAGGTGCATTGAATTTTAAATTTTTGATGATGTATCTTTAATGAAATGATAAATTACATTGAATGTAAAAGAGTATCCATTTGTGAAATCAATGCAAGAAGAGAGGATAACAGTTAAAATATAAGGGCTAAATGAAAAATATTTGGTACAATTGAACTGTTGATTTGTGCAATTTGATTTATGTAAATCGTCTTAAATAGAAATTTATGCTAAGTCAAAATATTTTTCATTAAATATACTAATTGATATTGTCCCAGCTGTTTTTACTGATGTTTTAAATTTTAGCAATTGGACATAATTTTGAATGGAGGCGAAATTGACGAAGAAAGGTGCTTAAATTTGGGAAAATGATGGATAACCCGTCTTTCAAAAATTAGAAAATTAGAATATTCAAATTTTTAAATTAGAAGTAAAAGTTTATTAATGGTAGATAATGATTTGGGAAACTACATATTGGACTTGTGAATGAGAGTTCATAGATATATTTTTTCATTGATTTATCCGAACTAATTGTCATATGTATAAAAGGAGTAGTATGTTTTGAAAGATGAATATTCTTAGAAGGAATACCCAAGTGAGTTTGATTTCTAAGGTTTTGACATTTCAAGGACAATCCACATTCAAACAATTATCGCTATCAAAAAGTAATCATAATCATTTTTTTTAAAAGTAATCATAAGCAAGACCCGTGATAAGTAATTGAGAAAAATCTTGACAATATTTAAATTGAAAGTAATTGAGAAAAAAATACAAAAGAAATATATGAGATACATTAGTGTACATCATATACAAAATTAACGTATTAAGTTTTTTTTTTTTAATTTGTCATTTAAAACAAAATTGCACTAATCAAGAAAAAAAAACATAAAAGAAATAAAGCATTTAACTAAATAAATAGTATAAGAAAACATGTTTCATGTTTGAAAAATAAATTTCACAAATCCATTGAAGTCTTGGTTGCAAAATAAAAACAATGTGATTCTTGTTTTTTTAATAAATCTATGAAAGATAAAAGGATGAAGAATAAAATAATTAACAAAATAATCAAAAATAATAAATAATAGAAAAACTCTATGATAGTTGTACTCAGAATACAAAGGATAGTTTTTTTCTTCTACGGAATTCAAGAAAAAATGTGTCCTTTTCAAATTTGAGTTGCCTCTATTTATAGGCTGAAAATACCACATTCTAGAGCCTAAAACTTGTTCAAAATTGAAAACCAATTCAAGACATTTAAAACTATTAATAATATGTAATGTATGCATTATACAATTCCAGTCATTGTCAACTCTAACTTTTAATTTTTTGTGATTAGTAAAATTAAGAGCCACCATAACATAGCCAACAAATTTTTGTACGCTAATAGCCTCTAACTTTTATTTTCCACGCTAATAATTTTTTTACACGGTAAACTATTTTTAAGGTCATTTTTTCACATAATATTATTTTACATGTAATAATTTATATAATTTTTTTTCTACATGTAGTAATTCGTATGGTCATTTTTACCATATCTTAATGGTATTATATTTTTTACATTAAAATGATTTTTAGGATCTTTTTCAAGGGTATTTTTCTATGTGTTAAAATTTGTACGGCCCTTTTCTTTTTTTTCCAAGTGATTCTCAAGTTGTTGAAATTATTACTTTTTTTTATGTTCAAATAAAGAATTAAAAAATAAGTTACACACCATTTAAAATTATATCGTTTATTTTTAATTTCTTACAGTTACTATTTTTTGCTTGATCAAATAAAAAAAATAACAAATCAATTTGATGAAAGGTAATTCTATTTGTCTCCTTCCTTCAAAAAAATAAATATATTTGTCTCTTATTAATGTTGCCTTTTATAATTAGTGTCATGAAAATTTAGAAATTTAGAAGTTTAATTATCAATTGCCAAGTGGCACAATGCACAAGTGGATAGCCTATTAGAAAAGTAGCATTTAATACAGGTCAATGTAAAACATTTGCAATTGTATATAATAGATAGATATAGATGTGCGCTAAAGTTCCACGTTGGATGCAAGAGCATGTGTTGAGCACCATATAACTGATATGATCCATATACCTAATTTCTTAATGTTTAAGTTAAAATGTGATGTCAAACTCAATGTAGGATTATGAGAAAGTCACAATATTGGTATGAACCGTTTTTTTAGATTTTGGATGTCATTTGTTTAATTTTTATTTAAAGTTTAGTTTTTAGATGTCATTCTCTTACATATAAATTATCGATGTGTTATGTTGAGTTGACAAAAAATATATACTTATTACACATTTTAAAATCATGTAATGTTTCAAAAAAAAATAACATGTGACGTTTGTTTAATTGAATATGATTTTTTGGTAAAATAATTACCCAAAAATATCCGACTCCTTCAACCAACCTATAAAATAACTGGAAACTCACGTTATTCTCTATACTCTCACAACAAAACGCACAATACTTATTTTCTTTCTCTTGTTTTAATTCCTTTTTTGAATTCTTTCTTTTTTTCTCTAACTTTAATTTTCTTTATTTATTAACATGGAAGAAAGAAACGTAAACCTCTCTCCATGAAACCACCACCAATCAAACTTTTTGAACATTTTGTGCCTTCATTTGACCTTATTTAAATATGTCACGTAACTACAGACATTGATAGTTGCACACTTGACTAAAAGATGTTAATATGTCAAGTGTGTGTTAAAATTCTATATCGGATGGAAGAGTATATTTTGAACATTATATAAATGAGATGACTTATGATGCCTAAATATTTTGGTTAAAGATAAGATATCAATCACATTTGTGTTGTTTTTCTTAATCTAAGATGGTGATCAAACTCAATGTAGAATCCTCATAGGTCCCAAAATCATGATGACCAATTTTGTTAGCTTTTAGATGCCATTTGTTTAATTTTTTTTATCTTAAATTTTAGTTATTGGGTGGCATTCACGTTCATGCTCTTTTTATTCAACCTCCATTATTTCAAATTTCTTGACTTTGATCTTTTGCGAAATCTGACAATGGAAAAAGATAGATGTGTTATTTTGAGTTGACAAAAATATATACTTATTAGAAATTTTAAAATGATGTGACATTTTTTAATTTAGTACATTTTTTCGTAAAATAATTACCCCTTAATCTTCTAATTATTCAACAAACCTGCAAAATTGCAAGCAACGCAATTCATTCCATATACTTTCAAGGTTAAAGCACAAACCCCTTATTTGTTTTCCTTACCATCTATCTCATGTAAAAAACGTCTTCATCCTTCAACAAACCTGCAAAATTTCAAGCAATATACTACATTTCATATGCTTTCAAGGTTAAAGCTCACACCCCTTATTTGTTTTACTTGTTATCTATCTCATGTCAAAAATTACATTTTCATCTTCTTTCTTTTTCTAATTTACTTTCTTTATTCTCGTGAAATAAAGGAACATAAACCTCGATCCTTGAAACCCCCACCAACCCACTTTTTTTACCATGTTAGATCTCAGTTTGTCCTTATTTGGCTATGTTGTCATAGTACACACGCAAAAAGTCTCACATTTAAGAGAGATTTTAATGTTTCATATGCGAGTTAAAGTTCCACAATGAATTCAATGGTAGATGGTGAGAAAAATATATGTGAGATAACTTATGTACATAATGTCTTAAGATTTTGGATGAAGATCTGATGTGAATCTTACTTTCATGGTTGATCTTAGCATAGACTGATTATACAACCTCGTTTAGGCTCCCTCAGAAGTCACAATATTATGATGAACTATTTTGTTTATAAATGTCATTCGCTTTGATGCTTTTTTTATTCAACATCTATTATTTAAAATCATTTTACTTTTAACCATTGGTGGGATCTAAGAATTGAAAAATGTAGATGTGTTATTTTGAGTTGAACAAATACATGCTCATTAGATATTTTAGGTGGATGTGTGATGTCAATCTCCATTGTGTGATTGTTCTTTGCATAATAGATGATCAAACTCAATATAGGCTCCCTATGTCGCCTCAACATTATGATGAACTATTTTGTTATTGTTTGGATGTCATTCACTTTCATGACATTTTTTTATTCAACCTTTATCATTTAAAATTACTTTACATTTGGTCTTTCGTGGGATGTGACAATGGAAAATGCAGATTGTTATGTTAGTTGACAAAGTACATTTGTTTAAATTTTTATCTTAAATTTTCGTTATACACTTTCATCCTATATCTTTTATTCAACAAACCTTCATTTTTGTTTTTTGGTAGGATTTGACAATGAAAAATTGCATATGTGTTTTGCTAATTTGACAAAATAAATTATTGTTATATTTTTTAAAATAATGTGACATTTTTTTATTTTGTTTAATTTTTTGGTAAAATATATTAAAAAAAATCTTCAAGTCCTTTAACAAACCCGTAAATTATCACGAATTCACTCTATTCTATATACTATCACAGACAAAGCACAAACTTTTTCCCTTATTGTCTCTCTCATGTTCAAATTCCTTTTTTGTCTCTTTATTTTTCTTAATTTATTTTCTTTCTTCTCGTGAAAGAAAGGAACAAAAACCTCCATCCATTAAATCATCACCAACCCACTTTTTTACCATGTTATGTCTTCTCTAATCTATTCAGATGTAGAGAATCTAACACTTAAAAGAGATGTTAATATGTCATATGTGAGTTAAATGTCCACAATTGATGCAAGAGTAGATGGTGAGATGGTATATAAGTGAGATGACTCATATACCTAATGTTTTAAGGATTTGCACGAAGATTTAGTGTCAATTTGACTTTTTTATCTTAAATTTTAATTATTGGATGTGATTTGCTTTCATTCTATATCTTTTATTCAACCTCTATTATTTTAATTTCCTTTGATTTTGGTCTTTGATAGAATTTGACAACAAAAACTTGGAAATGCATTTTGCTAGTTTGACAAAATAAATGGTCATTAGATTTTTAGAAATGATGTGACGTTTTTTTTGACAAACTTGCATATGCATTCATGATCTTATAATATTAAAGAAAGCCATTATTATTTTTAAGTCACTGATAGTCAAATTTTTAAAATTTAATTGATAGCCATTTATAAAAGAGTTTATTAGACCATCTACAATGCAGCACCCCATTTGGGTGCTTAAATGGATCCCAGTTGTACACGTCATTCGTTTTATAATTAATACTGAATAAGCACCCAATCTCTCCAACCCAGCACCTCAAGATAATTATGAATTGGGTCCCAGCAATAACTCTATATCATTAAATTTAACAATACTTTATATACTCATTCATAATTATATAATTTTAAAATATTGATGTAATTTAATTATAAATTATAAAAAAAAGCGAACATTTTTTTTATTTTTATTAATAATTCAAGAAATTATTATTTGCAATTATTATATAATTTAACTATTATTTGCAACTATTATATAATTTCCTCTAAAAAAAACTATTATATAATTTACTTTTTAATATTAAAATAATACAATATTTGAATATAGAGAAAAAATAAAATTAATTGTACATGTGGGACCCATGAGTAATAGGAGAGAGAGGGTGCCTATAAAAACATTCATCTCTATAAACACCATATTTATTGATGTCACAATGGGGGTGCCTATTTAACATAGTGCTAAATAGGGGAAGGACCCCTTTGTAGATGGTCTTAGTGACTAATTATATTCCATAATTAAGTTGTGCTTTGATTTGTGTTTGATCTTGTAAATGAGGAAAACTTATTTGAATGTTTCCAGCCTTTTATAGTTGTTAGAAGTTTTATACAATAGAAAAACAATAGAGAAAACAATTCAAAATTCAAATTGATAAATTCTAATAAAATAAAATTTAAGACAAAATAAAGAAAATTGGGACAATGACAAAAATATTATTGAATTACCTCTACAATAAGTTTTTCATTTGTAGATAATGTGTAGAGATCAAGTTAGTGTTGAGAGTTTTTTTCCTAGTATATTGAGAGTTGGTCGAATGTATGATTATAATATTATATTTTTTTATTTAAGAACATGGGACATTAAATGATTAAGGAAATTATAAATTATCATGTATACTATTATATGTTCTGCCAAGTCTGTTAAAAAAAACTTATGCTAGGAAATTGTTTTTATATTTTACGGTGTACATAGATTTGACCATGCCTGTTTTTAGACAGATAGTTTTTTTCCTAGTATATTGAGAGTTGGTCGAATGTATGATTATAATATTATATTTTTTATTTAAGAACATGAGACATTAAATGATTAAGGAAATGATAAATTATCACGTGTACTATTATATGTTCTGCTAAGTCTGTTAAAAAAAACTTATGCTAGGAAACTATTTATATTTTACGGTGTACATAGATTTGACCATGTCTGTTTTTAGACAGATTTGACCATGCTACATGACAAAAACTACAATATGTTATGCTAAGTTTGTTAAAAAATACTTATGCTAAGAAATTGTTTATATTGTATGGTGTACGTAGATTTGACCATGTCTGTTTTCAGGCAGATTTGACCATGCTCCAGAACAAAAAATACAATATTTTATTATATGAAAATTAAAAAGTATTGATGATCCTATAATATTAAAGAAATCCATTATTTTTTTAGTTAATCATATTCAAATTTTTAAAATTTAATTGATAGTCATTATATATAAAAGAATTTATTAAAGATTAATTTCATACCATAATCATGATGTGCTTTTATTTGTGATTGATCTCGTAAATGATAAAATTTTATTTGATTTTTTGTTTTCATTTATAGTTGTTAGAAGTTTTATACAATAGAAGTGTATTTAATTTTTCAAATTGATAAAAAAAAATCATGTGTTAACACTCTGTTTCTCAAGAGAAAGGGGCGCTTGTCATCTCGAGTTCTCAAGGAAAATGATAGTCTGATCAAGAATTGTTCCACCCAGAAATGAAATTTGGGTAAGATATGCAAAAACAGGTAAAGATAGCCATGCCTTTTTTTTTAGAGTGATTTAACCATGTTCTAGAACAAAAACGACAATATTCTATTATTTAAAAATTACAAAGTATTTGTGACATTTAAGAAGGCCATTTTTTTAAAAATTACCTCCAAACATGAAATGTACGGAAGAAATCATCATCTTCATCGGTATAATTGAAATAGGTTAAAAAAAGTCTTATTTTATTGACAAATAATGAATTATTTGAATAGGTATTCTTGTACTTATTCAAAAATCCAACGTGAGCACAAAAGGACAAAAAAACGAAACAACTTCAAAATTGATTTTAACTTGAATATTGGATCATGAATCTTATAAAAGGGATATTCATATATTATGATTAACCACAAATATTAAAACATGAATATCACGGAGGAAATTTGTTCTTGAAACATGAAAGGCATAAAAATTTGATTTCTTTATTAGAAGAGATGTATATTTATCATAATATGACATATAAATTTGAATTTGAAATGATCAAAATTCATAATAAATATTCTATCATTTCTAATTTTTTTAATCCTTCAAATAGGTTTCCACATGATCTATTTAAGGAGGTCATCTTCTTCAATAACTTTTATTTGACATAAGCATTAATATTATAACATTTGAAGATTGTTCTTTACACAACGTATTGTGCTCCTTTTGTGGCCGCCTTTCTACAAAATTTAGAGTGGTGCTTGCACTCGTGGTAACTATCGACATGATCAACTCCTTAAGTCCATCATTCTTTATTCCTCAATTATCAACCGGATTACAAAATGAAGTGATTTTCTTCTCAAGCATTTTAAACTTCTTCTCCACACCCGAAGATTAAAAATTATATTGAACATTTCAAACTCACTACATAGCGAAAGAGAAGCATACATCTAGATCGAAATAGAAAAGCACAACAATTGTATAACCTTAAACTCCCAAAAAAATAGTATTAACATACACCGTTGAGATACCAAAATGCTCCACAATTTTTTTTTTCAAAGGTGATAATAATTCAAAAAAAGATGCATCCATGAAATAAAAAAATTGCTACTTTGTGTGCATATGCTAATGCTGAGAGATGAATTAGTGATGCAAGATGAGTAAAGGATGGTATGTATATATAGAACTCTAAACAGTTGAAATGAAGCACTTGATTCATGCGTGATTCATGGATCTGTGATCTCCAATTTCATTTTGTTTAATGCACCAAAGAATTGGACGTAAGCCCTATTTTATTATTAAAAAAGAAGAAAAATAATTGAGTCAATGAAACATGCCTTTTCCAAACACTTGTAATCTTTTCATTCAACGACATTCCAAATTCGAATTACATTTGTGATGTGTGTATTGATTATTCTATAAATGCACGAAAGAATTTTTTCCTTTCATTCCAAACACTTGTAAATGTTGTTTTTTCAACTTTTTGGTTACATAAAATTTTAGGGTGAGGGGATGGTGTAATACCCCGCTCATCAGTATTGAAATATTACCAATTAAACGTACCAGAGGATAAATGTTCAGGAGATTCTTTTATGACGAAGAATATTCATCATGCAGTGTCGGTTAATACATGCGGGTTCAGTTATCAGTGTCAGCTTTAGCGTGGTTTGACAAGACTTTTAATTAAAAAGGGCATAGTTGAAATTTCTACCCAAATATTTAAGTGTCCAAGACAACTTTCCTATTCATTCTCCTCATTCCTTTTTCACTCATCAGCTGAAGCAACCCTTCTTCTCCCTCCCTAAGTTTCGGCGCTCTCTCTCTCTCTATCATTTAAACACTCAAATTGTTACCAATTTTTTTAATGAAAGCAACATGCATTACCTTAGTTTAATCCTTAGAGCCTTGGATTTAGCATGCAGATTTGATTTCCTCTTTCCTTCCTCTGATTTGGGCCGAACTCCTCCTACCTCTCTTTTGAAGGATTGGTTCTCAAGTTGGTTGTTGCTTGCATGTGTGCTTAAGTGACTACTATGGTTGGGTTATTGAAATAAATTAACAAGAACATGAAAGAAGAAATAGGTGCTGGAATTCAAGAGACTTTTATGTGAAATTATGGTATTGAATGGAATGTTAAGTGTGTTTGAATGCTTGGGCTGAAGCTGTTTGGGAATTCACAAGGTTGGCTACGGTTGAATTTTTTACGAAATGTGAGCTGAAATTCGCAGGTTCTGGTTTTTGATTCGTACCTGTTTCTGTGTAGCCTGGATTTGAGTGATTGTTGAAGTTTTGGATTCCTCATTCAATTCCCTACAGTTTGGACATAAATTTCGTTTGATTTGAATTAGAAACGGATTCGATAAACGCATTTGAAGATTGGTAATTTCTGCTGGATTCTGCTTACGGGTTTGGGACAAGGCTTCACTAAAACGGTAATAACTCTTTCTCTGTAGCTTGGAATTCAGTGAACTCTGTTGCTATGGTTAGCTAACGTAATGTCCGACATTTTGGTACCGGTTTCATGATTCTAGGTTCAATATCGAGGCCTGGAGGAGAGTTTGAAGTAAGGGGGCTGATATGGGTTTTGTACCCAAAGAAGTTAGAAGTTGGAGCTGTGATTGTGGCAGAGCTTTTGAAGGTGAGTTCTAGATAGATTTCCTAACCCTTGGGTGTGTAATTATAAGCAAGAAACATGTTTTAGATAAGTTTTGAAATAGGTTTTAAATAGTGCCCCTTTTATGATTTCTGTTGTGTGGTGAGTATTGTTGCCATGAATTGAATTTATTATGTATGTATGTGTTATGGATGAAATGCATGTGTATATGGCTTGGATTTTGGCATTGTTGCATCAAAAATATGATTTCTGCAGGTCTGTCACGATGAATGCTCGCTCAAGCGAGCTAGACCTCGCTCAAGCGAGCATGCCCAGGATGAACATGTTGAATGCTCGCTCAAGCGAGCTAGACCTCACTCAAGCGAGTTTTTGTCAGTAGCCAACTTGAGGATCTCGCTTAAGCGAGATAAGGCTTGCTTAAGCGACCTGTTACAGGACAGCACTTCCGGAAAACCCTTTTTTCTAGCATTCTCGTGTCGTCCGAACATTCCTGGCAAACCTTTAACATCTCTGACTTTTAAAAAAATGCAGGAATGCACATAGTCAAGCCATTAACACACTTTACATCCCAATATTTTCTGGCATTAAGATTCATGGGCAATACTTACTAACTCAACGGTTTGTAATCTATGAGAGTTAGGTATATTATATGTTGGGTAGCAATTGATGCCTAGGCAAGGGAAAACTCATTTATAGGATTTATGATGCTAACTCGCCTTCACGGCGAACTAGGTTAATCCCATATGTTATGTTATGTTACGTTATGCTATGTTATGCTATGCTAGATATGAGAAAACTATGTTTATGCTAGGCCATGTCGTGTCTCTGACTATCCATGCTAGAATGGGATACCGGAGGTTCACACCTAGTGAACGATTTAGCCGATGGTGGAGTCCGATGTTCCCTAGCTAGGTTCATCGGTTATGTATGGGAATATACTCGGGGTTACTCCACTCGACTATATTCCGTAAAATCAACTCAGATAATCATTCAGACCTTATTAATGAATTGCATTTGATTATGATGTTTATGTTACGGTTATGTTTATGCCTTGAGACTAGATACGTATAGCTTAGGCTATAGAACAAGTTATGTAAGTGTACCGACGACGATCTTAGGTTTCCCTAATCGTCCGGTCTAGTTCCGTGTCATGAATATGTTAGGTTATGTCTTGATGCGTTCTACGTATCTTGAGTTAGCGGTCCTAGGATCCCTCGACCGCCATGACACGAAGGAAGCAAATAAGATGACCCTATGACGGCTTTAGCTTTGCACGACCGTCTATGTAAGCCTCACACACGACGCCCAACAGTCAGGTAGCGTCCTAGACACGTGGTGACCATAGGTTTCCCCCGAAGTCACCTATAGCCTAGGATTAGGAGAACTCACTGAGACATTATGTCTCATCCCAATCCTTATTTGTTTCAGATTAGCAGAGCGGTTGAGCAAGTTTATCGCCGGATGGATATTCAGCAAGGACTCGTTCGTACCCGCTGCATGATGTTCGCAAGGATCTAAGGATGTATTTATTTATTATTGGATAGTTGTATGGTAACTCTGATGTACGAACGCGTTTTGTTGTAAATAATATTCATTCGAAGCAATTTAAGTTGTAAATTTTAATGTATCCAGTACTAAGTTCATGCACATGCTAAACTTTCTAGATACGTTTAGTATGGGTATTACAGATGGTGCCCCAGTCCAAGGCAGGGAAGACCTTTGGGCTCAAAGAGCACTTACAAAGGTAATTACATTTGCCTCCCTCCAAAGGCACTAGCGGGGCTCGAACCCGAATTCTCTCGGATTCAAAACCTGTCTTTTTACCACTAGACAAAATCTTTGGAGTTGCATGTCTTTTTCAACTTTGATAATAATAAACGGTCGAAGATTGTGGAAAGAGTGAAATATAGAGTCAGTTTTAAAGCATTTGTGATTAATAGTTTTAATAATAGAATGAATGCATTGAAGAGAAATAATATGACATTGAATCGCACATTAATATTTTTTTTCTTCCTAAAAAATAATAATAATTTAATAATCTTTAATTAGGATATTAATTTTAATAATAATATGAATTTCTTTAAATATTTATTATTATTTTTTAAGCAAAAGAGGTTGATGCAAAAAGCATCAACCATAATACATTAAATATTTAATTAAGATGAAGGAAATAAAACATAAATGATTGTTTGGTTCATTCTATTTTAGAAAAGCAATTAAATTTTGAACCAAAAATTGAAATAAATCTTTATGCAATAAAATATCATCAAAGCCTTAATCAATCATCATGTACAAATTAATTTGTCATTAACTAATACAAAAAACCTATTATTTAAACAAAAAAAGAATTTTTAAAAAAATTTAAATGTGTATAAAATATAAAAAAATTATATCACTATAATTTTTTTTTTCATATTGAACACTTTTTTTTTTTTAAAAAAAAGTTCTTTAAAAATATGATAGAGTAGGGATCTTTTATCTAAAAAAAATAGGCATTTAAAAAATAATCAGTGAAATGAAATGCTAACTATTGATTGTTTTATTGTAAATGACTATGTTTTCCAATAAAATCACTCTTCCTACACAATAAAATCACAATTTTTCACATTAATATAGTAGAATTATTTTTTTTCTTCATAAAAAAAGATAAAAAAAAGAGCTTGCAATTAATTCTAACTATATTTTTTTAGTTCCTAAAAAAAACTATATTTTCTAATATAAATATTTTTTCATATAATTTCATGTAAATGGGCATATAATTCAAAATATTTTTTGTTTATTATCAAATTTGTCATCATGATTCATACACTCAACATGGACAAATTTTTATTTATCATTTACCATTCCAACAAATTTACTAACATCAACAACACAATTTTCCAAAGAACTCGATGGCAAAATGATCATACACATTATAACGTGAATATTTACGATGGACTCCAAAATTCCCCTAAAAAAATAATTAAAAAGCATCATGTTAAACAAAACAAAAATTAAAAAATTTCTTTCGGTTTAAGATCGATGCTTTAGAAAAAAGGTAAACATAAAATCAAACTCAATAATCTTGAATCATCATAAAATAAAATTAGGTTAAAATGGGACACACAGACAAAGAAATTAGAAGATTTATAGAACAAAACAAATTTAAGACAAAGATAAAACTACAAAATATTCATTTCCTCGTAAATAATGTCGTGTGTGGTCATAGATTTTATCAAAAAAATTGGCCGCAAAAATGGTTTAAGTACGGGAGGTTTGTTAATGAAATAAAAGTGAGAGAATCAGTGATTGAAGAGGAGACAAAATGAGAAAGAAAGAGAATAAGTCAAAAAGGAGAAAATGGGAAAGGGGTTAGAAAGTTGAGGGAGACACATACTTGGAATGAATAGAGAGCTCTTCTCTTTTATTTTGATTTTGAAGGAGAACTGAAATAATTTGAAAGAATTTTTTTGAAAGAATTCAAAAGAGGATGAGTAACCTAACCACGATTGTTGCTCAAATAAGAAAAATGAGTTGATTGTTCTTTATGTGAGAAAAGATATACATAATTTGCTTTTAACAACAATCAATGTGGTGGATTAATGTAAGTGTGGCAGAAACCAATCATGATCAATTGTGAGAACAATTGTGTATTAGTGTAAGAACAATTAATGAGGTTAAGCAAGATTAAGTGACAAGTGTACTTTTAAAAAAGGGAAAATGTTTATAATAGAGATAATTTATTTTATGTTTTGATTTTAATGCTTAATGACCCTCCTATTTTGATTCAATTTGGATTTTACTTCCCTTATTTTAATGAGAAATGATATTTGAACAACCACTTTTAAACAACTTTTGTGACAAGTTTCTCTCTCATACTCTCATTGTACTTTTATTCTCTCTCCTTCATTTTTTTTCTCTCTCTCTCTCTCTCTCTCTATTGTTATTATCCAATCAGAAAAGAGGAAAAAAGGTTGTCAAAATAGTTGTTTGATTTTGGTTGTCCAAATATCACTCCTCTATTTTAATCCATTCACTTTCCCTCATATTGTTCTAGACAGTCCAAAAGGACTTTGGCCCAATTACTTAGGCCCAACACTTCACAAGCCCAACGTCACGATTGACAAACTTACTCACGACCGCACGAAGACTGAGGCAGTACTTCCTCGGCCATACTGTGGTGGTCTGTACGGATTATCCCATCAGACAAATTCTGGGACGACCAGATGTCGCCGGACGGATGATGAAGTGGTCACTCGAACTATCTGAGTTCGATATCCACTACGAATCCCGGAAAGCTCTGAAGGCACAAGTCTTCGCATATTTCATCGCCGAAATGACCTTCCCTACGGAGGGCAGTAAAGAAGGGTGGATCGTCTTCGTAGATGGCTCGTCCAACTCCAAAGGAAGCGGTGTAGGAATAATCGTAGAAGACAGCAAAGGTATAGTAGTCGAAATTTCTCTCGGTTTGTCCTTTCATGTAACTAACAACACTGCAGAGTACGAAGCTTTCCTAGCCAGACTACGGATCGCCAAAAACCTAAGAGCCCTGAAGATAAGAATCTTCACCGATTCTCAAATGGTGGCTTCGCAAGTAACTGGCGATTACCAAGTCCGAGAGGAGCATTTACAACAATACGTCCAGCTAGTACTCGAGAAAATGAAAGAGTTTGAAACAGTAGAAGTGACTCATGTTCCCCGCGAATAGAACACTCGAGCTTATATCCTTTCAAAACTCGCTAGCACACAGACAGCTAATGGAAACAAAACGGTAATCCAGGAAGTCCTTAACGAACCCAGCGTTTAGAGGCAAAAACTCCAACCGAACGACATCAACGTAATCATCGGAAGAGAGAACTGGAGATCGCCTATCACACGCTATATCCGTAGCGGGGAGCTTCCATCCGATCCTTCCGAAGCAACCAAGTTAAAACGGAGGGCCTCCTCATTCACTTTGGTGGAAGAAATCTTGTACAAAAGAGGTTTTATCACTCCACTTATCAAGTGTCTAGGCCCTGACCAAACTCAAGAGGTCCCCGCCGACGTCCATAATGGCATTTGCGGTCAACACCTCGGTGCCAAGGCTCTAGCCAAGGAGATCCTACGTGCAGGCTACTACTGGCCCACCAAGTTAAAAGATGCGAAAGACTATGTCAACCTGTGTGACAAGTGTCAGAGGTATGCATACATGCATCTCGCACCCCCTACCGAATTGACATCCTTAGTCTCTCCGTGGCCGTTCGCTTGGTGGGGCATTGACCTACTAGGACCATTCCCTAAAGCCGTCGGTCAACTCAAATACCTAGTCGTCGTGATCGATTATTCAACCAAATGGATCGAAGCAGAACCAGGCCAAAATCACTGCGAAGAACGTACTCCGTTTCTTCAAAAGGAACATCCTTGCAAGATTCGGAGTACCGACCTTAGTAGTATCAGACAATAGGACTTAATTCACCTATCAAAAATTCCAAGACTACCTAAGAAACATTGGCATCAAACAAAGTTTCACTTCTGTAGAGCACCCTCAAGCGAACGACCTTGCCGAAGCAGCGAACCGGGTCATTCTACGAGGAATACGCAGAAGGCTTGATGCAGCCAAAACCATGTGGGCAGAGGAATTAAATACAGTCCTATGGGCTTATCGAACGACTCCTCACTCAACCACTGTCGAGTCACCTTTTCGACTCACTTACATGACAGAAGCAGTTATTCCCATTGAGCTCACTGAACTCACTTGGTGAACTGACGCTGACACCGACTTCCCAGCTAATACAACAAACTTACGCGAAGAGCTCGAATTCGTCGACGAAATCAGGAACGACGCCGCTTTACGAGAAACAACGCTTAAGCAAAAGATTGTTGCTCGACATAGCAAGAGAGTGGTAAACCGAGAATTTGAGGTTGACGATCTCGTCCTCCGGCGCAACCAGAAGGACTCCGAAGAAGGGAAACTCGCCGCCAACTGGGAGGGACCCTACAGAGTCCGGATGAAGACCAGAACGAGAGCGTACGGCCTTAAAGACCTCCACAAGGGCATCATCCCACGAACGTGGAATGCCGAAAAGCTCTGGAAGTACTACACTTAGAAGGCAAAACCAAGCTCTAATGTACGTACTAAGTTCAAAACAATGAACTCCATACTAAACGGAAAGGGAAAGTCGTGCCACTCCTGCCCCAAAAACATAAAGGATGAACTACATCTACTTAACAGATTCGTTCACTCCTCGATATGTCTGCTCGACTGCGGCGTTATCGCTCGGCATGCCAGGTAGAACCCCAGCTCGCGATGGGTGATTCACGCCTCAGTGCGTTGAACTTAAGTCAATTTTTTCGTTCATCCGCTGAGCTTTGTCCGAAAACAACTTTGGGCACACACCCAAAGAGCCAAACTTTTGGGATGTGAAAACTCTCTAACAAGCAATCAATGTAAGTTAGAATTCCAGTCTTTAAAATTCGCCTCATCAAAAATAAACCTGCACAGGTGTTCAAACGAACAAAGATGACGGAGAATAAAGGCAAACTCTCAAATCCAAAACAACGGATTCAGAGCACTAGTTCACAAACAAGCTGATAAACTCCTCCACTCGTTTTCCTTGATAAACATTCAAGACAAACGACTGCCGGGGGGGGGGGGGGGGGTGAATCTCTACCAGCTTTGCGTACTCATCAAAGGGTACCTGAAATGTTAGCAAACAGGTCGCTCTCAAAACAGAATAAGCCTCACGCAAAGACCACTCAATTCGCACGTTATACTTGAAAATAAAGCAAACATTTTCAGCAAAAATAATATATCGAGAATAAAAGGGCGTCAGCCACTAGGACTACACAATGTCAAAACGGCGCAGAGGCCAGAACCAACAAAGTCAAAAAATATTACAAGGCCACAAAGGCCAGGGCGTTCAAACATGCCCACCACCTGGTGTAACGCCCTAGTTGTATTTTATTTATTTTAGTTGATTTTTGTGTGTTTTAGATGCTTTATAATTATTTTGATTTATGTGAATTATTGATGTTTGCTATTTTATTATATGAGAATTAGTAATGAAATTATTATTTAAGTGAAAATAGTAGAAATAATGTTTATTTAGATTGAAGGGATTTATTTGGAATAATTAGAATTAAGGAGAGGGGGTTACACTTTAATTAGGAAGTTAAGGGGGAGTTAAGAGAAAAGAAAGGTTTTGGTTGGTAAGGATAGGAAGAGCCAGTAAGGAAAGAAAGAAACATTTTCACGTATCAGTAAGAAACAGACTTTTGAGAGAAGAACCAAGGAACCAAAGGGGAAGAGCTAGGAAGAGGGAAATTCATCCATTTGTTGTAGAAATTTGCTTATTTGAGGTAAGGGTGGGTTTACTCTTCAATTGTCAATATATATGTATATGATTTCATGAATTTAAATTGAAAATTGGTAGTTTTGGAACTAGGTTTATGAATATGATAAAATGCTCATCCTTGATGATTTGTGCTGTTAATGATGTTAATATGATGTGTTCTGATGTATTGTTGTGCCTTAAACCCATAAACATTGTTTCTAAACCATTTTGGGTGATTGGGGGATTAAAAATGGGATTTTTGGATGAAAATGGAGTTAGAAATCGTAGGTTATATTCTGCCCAGATGAACACTCGCTTAAGCGAGATGCCCTTCGCTCAAGCGAGCAACACTTCGCTACGCCCAGTCTGAAATTTTAGCCGCTCGCTTAAGCGAGCCACGAGCGAACCCCAAGCGAGCAAAATGTTAACCTTCGTCATTTGCGTCGCTTAAGCGAGATTTCCGTCGCTTAAGCGAGATACGCCCAGTATAGTGTATTTAGCCCGTTCGCTTAAGCGAACCAGAAGCGAAGCACAAGCGAACTTAAACCCAACCTTCGTCATTTGACTCGCTCAAGCGAGATTCTTCTCGCTTAAGCGAGATTGGTCCTGAACGACCATTTGGTGTGATTTTTCAAAGTGTTCCAAACCCAAACCTAAGCTTTCTAAGATGTTTATTGGATTTATTAAGAATTGTTTAGATGATAAAACTTATATATTAAGATGATTAAGATGGAATTATGTATACCTATGTGAAAATATTTGTACTTTGCTAAGTTGAGTGGTCTTGATTGATGTCGAGTGGTATTGTCCAGTTGGGGAGGGTATCCTAGCTGTTGTTGTTGTTGGTTGCATGCTGATATGCTCCATTAAGATGTTGGGTTGTATGCAGATATACACCATAGAGTCATTTCATACTCATATGCATTTGTTGGGGGCTTATTGCCCTGGAATGTTTATCATTCACTGTTGGGGGCTTATTGCCCTGGAACGCTTTATCGTTCACCTGTTGGGGGCTTATTGCCCTGGGATGCTTTAACCATCCAAATTGTTGGGGGCTTATTGCCCTGGAATGCTTAGCATTCAACGCGCGTAGTTGGTACCACATGCATAATGCATTAGATGTTTATGGAGTCTTGCATTAGTTGTAGGTGTGAGTTGTCCTTTTGGGATTGATGTTGGTGAGATGTCGCCACAAATGTTGTTGTTGTTGTAGATATGAATCAAAGATGAATTTAAATTATAAAGTTGAGATGATATTGATGATGTTGCTGTTGCAAGTTGTTATGAATTGTTGTTGTTTCAATTTACTTTGATGATTCATATATCTGTATATTTACTTTTGATTTGTGAACTCACCCCTTCTGCTGGAATTGCCGCCTTGTGGGCAAGTGCAGGTAGCGAAGACTAGTGGTGTTGGCTCTTGCGTCTAGGGCTCTGATACATAGTAGGGATGGGGAAACGTTATCTTTCTTGTATTCCTTTATGTATCTGTTATTTGAAGATGATGTTGTTGAGATTAAGTTGTTGGATAATTTTAATATGTTGAAGGCCTTTAGTGCCAAGAATTTGATGTAGTTGTTGACTATGAGTTTATATAAAGACTTTCCGCTGCAAAATTTTAATATGATGAAATTGTTGATGGTTTTAAATAGTTTTTATATTCTATTTAAATGATTTTGAAAAAGTAGTGTAATACTCCGTTGTTTGTTGAATAACTCTGATTATTATGTTATGATTATTATTATTATTACGTTATTTCGGGAACGGGGTGTTACAATTGGTATCAGAGCAAGTCGGTCCGTCAGACCATTAGAAGAGTCGTGTCGAGCCATGTAGAGTAGTGTGACAGGTTTAAACTGTCTTTGTTGTTCTAATTCTTGTTGTTATGTAGAATTATCGAGATGGCTGGAAGGAATGATGCTGCTCTTGCTGCTGCTTTGCAAGCAATGGCCCAAGTTGTTGGACAACAGCAAGGTGCTGGTGGGGCTGGTGAAGGTGTAAGGATGCTTGAAACCTTCTTGAGGAATCATCCACCAACCTTTAAGGGAAGGTACGACCCCGATGAAGCGCAGACTTGGCTGAAGGAGGTCGAGAGGATCTTCCGGGTAATGCAATGCAATGATATTCAGATGGTGCGGTTTGGCACCCATATGTTAGCAGAGGAGGCTGACGACTGGTGGGTAAGCACTCAACCCATTCTCCAAGCTGAAGGAGCTGAGATTACATGGGCTGTGTTCAGAAGAGAGTTCCTGAGGAGGTATTTTCCGGAGGATGTCCGAGGTAAGAAGGAGATAGAATTCCTTGAGCTGAAGCAAGGAGACATGTCCATCATGGAGTATGCTGCTAAGTTTGTGGAGCTTGCCAAATTTTATCCCCATTATGCTGCGGAGACTGCTGAGTTCTCTAAGTGTATCAAATTTGAGAATGGTCTGCGAGCTGATATCAAGCGGGCCATTGGTTATCAGAAGATCAGAGACTTCTCTGAGTTGGTGAGCAGCTGTCGTATCTATGAAGAGGACACCAAAGCTCACTACAAGATAATGAATGACCGTAAAGGAAAGGGGCAGCAGAGTCGCCCAAAGCCGTATAGTGCCCCAGCTGATAAAGGTAAGCAAAGAATGCATGATGAGAGGAGGCCTGCACGTAGGGATGCTCCTGCTGAGGTGGTTTGTTATAAGTGTGGTGTGAAAGGCCACAAGAGCAATGCTTGCAACCGTGATGAGAAGAAGTGCTTTAGATGCGGAAAGAAGGGCCACACTGTCACCGAATGCAAGCGTGGGGACATTGTTTGTTTCAACTGTAATGAGGAAGGTCACATCGGTTCTCAGTGCACTAAGCCTAAGAAGGCGCAGACCAGTGGTAGAGTTTTTGCCTTGACCGGTACTCAGACTGATCAGGAGGATCGACTTATCAGAGGTACTTGTTTCTTTAGTGGTACTCCTTTAATTGCTATTATAGATACTGGTGCAATGCATTGTTTCATTGCTATTGACTGTGCACAAAGATTGGGTTTGATTATGTCTGATATGAATGGGGAGATGGTTGTTGAAACTCCAGCTAAGGGTTCAGTAACTACTTCTCTTGTTTGTTTAAGTTGTCCGTTGTCTGTATTTGGTAGAGATTTTGAAGTTGACCTCGTTTGTTTGCCATTGGTGGGAATGGATGTAATATTGGGAATGAACTGGTTAGAGTACAATCATATCTTGATCAATTGTTTTACCAAGACGGTGCGGTTTTCTTCTGCTGAAGAAGAGAGTGGAGCAGAATTTTTATCCACTAAAGAGATGAAGCGTTTAGAAAGGGATGGCGTGTTGATGTTTTCTTTGTTGGCATTCTTGTCGGTGGAGAACCAAGCTGTGATTGATAGGCTGCCTGTTGTGAAGGAATTTCCTGAAGTTTTCCCTGATGAGATTCCAGATGTGCCACCGGAGAGGGAAGTGGAATTTTCGATAGACCTTGTGCCGGGTACGAAGCCTGTGTCGATGGCTCCTTACCGTATGTCAGCTTCGGAGTTGGCTGAATTGAAGAAACAATTAGAGGATTTGCTTGACAAGAAGTTTGTGAGACCAAGTGTTTCACCATGGGGAGCGCCAGTGTTGTTGGTAAAGAAGAAGGATGGTAGCATGCGGTTGTGTATCGATTACCGTCAGCTGAATAAAGTGACGATCAAGAATAGGTATCCACTACCGAGGATTGATGATTTGATGGATCAACTAGTGGGTGCCCGTGTGTTTAGCAAAATTGACTTGAGGTCAGGTTACCATCAGATAAAGGTGAAGGATGAGGATATGCAGAAGACATCGTTTAGGACGCGGTATGGTCATTATGAGTATAAGGTGATGCCTTTCGGTGTGACGAATGCACCTGGTGTGTTTATGGAGTACATGAACAGAATTTTTCATGAGTATCTGGATCAGTTTGTAGTAGTCTTTATTGATGATATATTGATTTATTCTAAGACTGAAGCTGAGCATGCAGAGCATTTGAAGATTGTACTGCAAGTGCTGAAGGAAAAGAAGCTGTATGCCAAGTTATCCAAGTGTGAGTTCTGGCTGAATGAAGTAAGTTTTCTTGGCCACATTATTTCTGGTAACGGTATTGCTGTAGATCCTTCGAAGGTTGATGCTGTGTCGCAGTGGGAGACACCAAAGTCAGTTACTGAGGTAAGAAGTTTTCTTGGGTTGGCTGGTTATTACCGCAGATTCATTGAGGGATTTTCGAAGTTGGCACTTCCTTTGACGCAACTGACCTGTAAAGGGAAAGCATTTGTGTGGGATGCTCAATGTGAGAGTAGCTTCAATGAGTTGAAGCAAAGATTGACGACTGCTCCTATTCTGATTTTGCCAAAGCCGGAAGAACCTTTTGTTGTTTATTGTGATGCATCTAAGCTGGGATTAGGTGGTGTTCTGATGCAAGATGGCAAGGTGGTTGCGTATGCTTCTAGACAGCTGAGAGTGCATGAAAAGAATTATCCTACGCGTGATCTAGAGTTGGCAGCCGTGGTGTTTGTGTTGAAAATTTGGAGGCATTATTTGTATGGTTCCAGATTTGAGGTGTTTAGTGATCATAAGAGTTTAAAGTATTTATTTGATCAGAAGGAGTTGAACATGAGGCAGAGGAGGTGGCTTGAGTTACTTAAGGATTATGATTTTGGCTTGAATTACCATCCTGGTAAAGCCAATGTGGTTGCGGATGCATTGAGTAGAAAGACGTTGCATATGTCTGCTTTGATGGTGAAAGAGTTCGAGTTACTTGAACAGTTCAGAGATTTGAGTCTTGTTTGTGAAAGATCGCATCAAAGTGTACGGTTGGGAATGTTGAAGATTAATAGTGACTTCTTGAATGACATCAGAGAGGCTCAGAAGCTTGATGTTAAGTTTGTGGATTTGATGGCTGCTAGTGATCCGAATGTAGATGGTGACTTCAAGGTCGATGACCAAGGTGTACTGAGGTTTAGAGGGAGAATTTGTATTCCTGAGGATGAGGGTTTGAAGAAGTTGATCTTAGAAGAAAGTCATAAAAGTAGTTTGAGTATTCATCCTGGAGCTACTAAAATGAATCATGACTTGAAGAAATTGTTTTGGTGGTCCGGTTTGAAAAGGGATGTTGCGCAATTTGTGTACGCGTGTTTGACTTGCCAGAAGTCTAAGGTAGAGCACCAGAAGCCTGCAGGGCTGTTGGCTCCACTAGATGTACCTGAGTGGAAGTGGGATAGCATTTCTATGGATTTTGTGACGAGTTTGCCGAATACTCCAAGAGGGCATGATGCCATTTGGGTTGTTGTGGATAGATTGACTAAGTCGGCGCATTTTATTCCGATCAATATTACTTATCCGGTAGCTCAGTTGGCGGAGATTTACATTCGTGATATTGTGAAGTTGCATGGTGTTCCATCTAGTATTGTGTCGGATAGAGATCCGAGGTTTACTTCGAGGTTTTGGAAGAGTTTGCAAGATGCCTTGGGTTCGAAGTTAAGATTGAGTTCGGCTTATCATCCGCAAACAGATGGTCAGTCGGAGAGAACTATCCAATCCTTAGAAGATTTGTTGAGGGTGTGTGTACTCGAGCAAGGTGGAGCTTGGGACAGCCACTTACCGTTGATAGAGTTTACTTACAACAATAGTTACCATTCGAGTATTGGTATGGCACCGTTCGAAGCTTTGTATGGTCGAAGGTGTAGAACTCCTCTATGTTGGTTTGAGTCGGGTGAAAGTGTTGTATTAGGACCTGAGTTAGTGCAGCAGACTACGGAAAAGGTCAGAATGATAAGAGAAAAGATGAAAGCATCTCAAGATCGTCAGAAGAGTTATCATGACAAAAGGAGAAAAGCCCTTGAATTTCAGGAGGGTGATCATGTATTTTTTAGGGTTACTCCGATGACGGGTGTAGGACGTGCATTGAAGTCGAGGAAGTTGACTCCAAAGTTCATTGGTCCTTATCAGATTTCCGAGAGAGTTGGAACCGTGGCATATCGGATTGGGTTGCCACCACATCTATCGAACTTGCATGATGTGTTTCATGTCTCGCAGTTGAGGAAGTATGTAGCAGATCCTTCGCATGTTATTCCTAGGGATGATGTACAAGTTAGAGATAATCTTACTGTTGAGACTTTGCCTTTGAGGATTGATGATCGTAAGGTGAAGCAGCTGAGAGGCAAGGAAATACCTTTGGTTAGAGTTGTTTGGGGCGGTGTAACCGGTGAGAGTTTGACTTGGGAATTGGAAAGCAAGATGCAAGAGTCCTATCCTGAGTTGTTTGTTGCTTAAGGTATTATTTCGAGGACGAAATTCTCTAAGTTGGGGAGAGTTGTAACGCCCTAGTTGTATTTTATTTATTTTAGTTGATTTTTGTGTGTTTTAGATGCTTTATAATTATTTTGATTTATGTGAATTATTGATGTTTGCTATTTTATTATATGAGAATTAGTAATGAAATTATTATTTAAGTGAAAATAGTAGAAATAATGTTTATTTAGATTGAAGGGATTTATTTGGAATAATTAGAATTAAGGAGAGGGGGTTACACTTTAATTAGGAAGTTAAGGGGGAGTTAAGAGAAAAGAAAGGTTTTGGTTGGTAAGGATAGGAAGAGCCAGTAAGGAAAGAAAGAAACATTTTCACGTATCAGTAAGAAACAGACTTTTGAGAGAAGAACCAAGGAACCAAAGGGGAAGAGCTAGGAAGAGGGAAATTCATCCATTTGTTGTAGAAATTTGCTTATTTGAGGTAAGGGTGGGTTTACTCTTCAATTGTCAATATATATGTATATGATTTCATGAATTTAAATTGAAAATTGGTAGTTTTGGAACTAGGTTTATGAATATGATAAAATGCTCATCCTTGATGATTTGTGCTGTTAATGATGTTAATATGATGTGTTCTGATGTATTGTTGTGCCTTAAACCCATAAACATTGTTTCTAAACCATTTTGGGTGATTGGGGGATTAAAAATGGGATTTTTGGATGAAAATGGAGTTAGAAATCGTAGGTTATATTCTGCCCAGATGAACACTCGCTTAAGCGAGATGCCCTTCGCTCAAGCAAGCAACACTTCGCTACGCCCAGTCTGAAATTTTAGCCGCTCGCTTAAGCGAGCCACGAGCGAACCCCAAGCGAGCAAAATGTTAACCTTCGTCATTTGCGTCGCTTAAGCGAGATTTCCGTCGCTTAAGCGAGATACGCCCAGTATAGTGTATTTAGCCCGTTCGCTTAAGCGAACCAGAAGTGAAGCACAAGCGAACTTAAACCCAACCTTCGTCATTTGACTCGCTCAAGCGAGATTCTTCTCGCTTAAGCGAGATTGGTCCTGAACGACCATTTGGTGTGATTTTTCAAAGTGTTCCAAACCCAAACCTAAGCTTTCTAAGATGTTTATTGGATTTATTAAGAATTGTTTAGATGATAAAACTTATATATTAAGATGATTAAGATGGAATTATGTATACCTATGTGAAAATATTTGTACTTTGCTAAGTTGAGTGGTCTTGATTGATGTCGAGTGGTATTGTCCAGTTGGGGAGGGTATCCTAGCTGTTGTTGTTGTTGGTTGCATGCTGATATGCTCCATTAAGATGTTGGGTTGTATGCAGATATACACCATAGAGTCATTTCATACTCATATGCATTTGTTGGGGGCTTATTGCCCTGGAATGTTTATCATTCACTGTTGGGGGCTTATTGCCCTGGAACGCTTTATCGTTCACCTGTTGGGGGCTTATTGCCCTGGGATGCTTTAACCATCCAAATTGTTGGGGGCTTATTGCCCTGGAATGCTTAGCATTCAACGCGCGTAGTTGGTACCACATGCATAATGCATTAGATGTTTATGGAGTCTTGCATTAGTTGTAAGTGTGAGTTGTCCTTTTGGGATTGATGTTGGTGAGATGTCGCCACAAATGTTGTTGTTGTTGTAGATATGAATCAAAGATGAATTTAAATTATAAAGTTGAGATGATATTGATGATGTTGCTGTTGCAAGTTGTTATGAATTGTTGTTGTTTCAATTTACTTTGATGATTCATATATCTGTATATTTACTTTTGATTTGTGAACTCACCCCTTCTGCTGGAATTGCCGCCTTGTGGGCAAGTGCAGGTAGCGAAGACTAGTGGTGTTGGCTCTTGCGTCTAGGGCTCTGATACATAGTAGGGATGGGGAAACGTTATCTTTCTTGTATTCCTTTATGTATCTGTTATTTGAAGATGATGTTGTTGAGATTAAGTTGTTGGATAATTTTAATATGTTGAAGGCCTTTAGTGCCAAGAATTTGATGTAGTTGTTGACTATGAGTTTATATAAAGACTTTCCGCTGCAGAATTTTAATATGATGAAATTGTTGATGGTTTTAAATAGTTTTTATATTCTATTTAAATGATTTTGAAAAAGTAGTGTAATACTCCGTTGTTTGTTGAATAACTCTGATTATTATGTTATGATTATTATTATTATTACGTTATTTCGGGAACGGGGTGTTACACCTGGAGGAGAAACTATCTCACCGTTTTCAACATACTTCAGGAAATGAATGCCAGTCATGTCGAGCTCCACGTCCGAGTTCAACACCTTGATCTAATCTATAGCATTGTCGAAGCCGTGGCGAGCTGCCCCTACCAGATTTGCTTGCAACTCTTCAATCTGGTATATCAATGCATGGCGAGCCTCCGCCTCATCCTCCCCAGGTTGAGCATCGCGAAGAGCAGCTTCCAGAGCTCGCTTCTCCACAACAAACTTCGCCTTAGCTTCTTTCAACTCATCATAATATCGGGCAACCGAATCTGCTTTCTTCTCCAAAAAAATCCAGCAACTGGTCCTTCTCCAACACAGTCTTCTTCAAAGTTGCCAACTCAGATTCAAGATCAGCCATCTTCTTAGACATCGCTTCCTTCTCTCGAGCCAAGGCGTCAGATCGTACGACCTCCTCAGTGGACGAGTTGTTCATATAAACGACGATCTCCAAAGCTTTCATAACACAAAAAACTCCCTTCGTTACTGCTTGAGACCTGCCAGCCGTCCCCAGATCACGGATCGCCTTCAGTTCAGGGTCGCTCAAAAAAAGAGAAGCATGAACACCAAATCTGTCCGAATCCGACCACACTCGAGGAAGCTGGAACAACCCTTCACCAGGCGGAGGGACATCTCGAGAAGAAGCAGGAAGTTACGACTAAAGTTGCTTTCCCTTGTCAGCCGAAGAAATCTGCTTCCTCTTCAGAGGGATTTCTTCTTCCTCGGGCTCATCGGTCACACGAACGGGGAACCTGGCATCCGTCGTCCTGTCTCGTCGCTCCTCCCTCTTTCGGCTGGCACTAACCTGGCCGCTAACCCTCTGGTTACCTTGGTTCACCAATGCATGGATGTTCGACATGTTTTCTGCACAAAGGGAACAAACAAAACATCAGTAGAGAAATACAGTCAAAGAAAGTATAGTCAAAGTAACAAGCATACCCAGAAGAGCCATAGGATCCTTCGAGCGCACTAAGGAGCGGGCATGTATCGCACGATGCTCGGTAACCGGATTCCCCCGTGAATCCAGAACGGGGTTTCCATCCTCAAATTCTACAACCGCCCTAGAAAAGGATCGCACAAACTCAAGGATGCGAGCGTAACCCTTCTTATTTTGCTCTGTTAAGCCGACATAACTACATTTGAACATATTAGGCGTATGTTTGAAATGATCCCTACTCCAGTAAAAATGGAACCGGGGAACCCTCGTGGACACAACGTCGGTATCAGCATGCGGGCGTTCCACGACCTTTAGGACATTGCGTAAAGCTACCCATGTCCTCGGTCTAACCAAAAAGAATTCTTCTTGGAACTTCAAATTCTCAATAGTGAAGGCCTCAAACAGGACTTGACGTTGGCGAAAAGAAACCAAGCTGAAACCCCCATCTTTATCCAAACTTTGCTGGATGGTAAAGATGATAAAGAACAACTCTCTGGTGATGAGAAGATGCAAAAAGCGACACACCAGGTCGAAGGCCTTCAGATAAGCAAAACAGGATGGATTTAACTGGGAAGGGCATAACTCCAGCCATTCAAAAACGCTCACATGGAGCGGAGAGAAGGGAAGTCGAAAACATATCTCCCCGAAAACCGCTTCATACATAGGAATATGATTCGCTTGATAGCGCGAACAATCCTATCAGAAGTAGTAAGAGGACTCATCTCCCAATCCTCTCTCCACCCTATCCAGCATCGCGGAGTTTTCGCCGCCCCATCAGCCGAATACAGCGAAACCGTTTCTAGGGTTTCCTTCCTCACCCAAGAAAGATCAGGGGTTGCCTCGCCATCATCTCGTGGGTTACGTGCCATGATTTGATCTGAAAGGGAAAGCAAGGAAAAGATCAGTCTAACGATCACACTTACTCCTTCCTCAGGAGGACATCCCTTTCAAGAGACACTAAACGGACACAACCCTAAAGGATGAAGGCAAACAAAAAGCCTGTCGCCAATGTTTCTAATAACAAACGCCAAAACAGACAACAAAAGCCTAACACTCCTTCAGTGCAGTGGAAAACACCGTAACTAACGACAGAACCACCGCGTCGGAATATCAACTACTCAAAAACAAACATGCAGTACAAACAGTTTCTTAAACCGGAAGCCAGAAAAACAAAGTAAGAGTTTCAGGAAAGAAAACCACTGAAATTGTACCCGATACGATGGAAAATGGAAGAACTTCTGATGAAAGCGTGACCGGCTGGAGAAGCTTTGTCTCTGAAAGAGGTTTTGAAAAGTTTCTAAGTCTTAGAAATGAAAGTGGTAGAAGTTCCAAACGAGAGTTTGAACTATTTATACCCACTTCACAAACCTTTCAGAAACCAAACAGTTACGCTACAGCTCGTCACTTGCACCTCTTTACTTACGCAATAAACTCACGGCTCAGATCTAATCAGATCCTCTATCCAACGGTCTCAACGACTGATAGAGGTTATCCAAACGACAAGATCAAATCAATGGTGCTGATGATATCTTGGAAACACAAACCAAGAAGGCACTCCAAGACTATACGTACTCAAGTACCACAATAGCCTTTACACGTGTCAGTCAGAAACCAAAGGTCATGTCTCCTCAACCTCTCCCTCGAGACGTGGGCATTAAATTTAGGAATGACAATCGACCAAACCCCTCAGACGAGGGAATCTTCTAATATAACCGGAGAAGCCGAGCTTCTGCACACCGGACATTCATCACCTTGAGGGCGGACTTGTCCTAAACAGTGCAATGTATAGGGAAGAACAGCGAACACATGTCCTCCATGTGCTCGCCCAGGTCTACCACAAATACAACCTCTTCCAAAATGGACAATCCCCAAAGACCAAGGCGATCTCATATAATCTATACGTTCGGCCTTGCCGACCATCATACTCCTTTGACCATCCATTGACACGACGCTCGTTCCTAAGTCATCACTCTTTGCAAGAGCAACGACTTGGGGGGCTACTGTTCTAGACAGTCCAAAAGGACTTTGGCCCAATTACTTAGGCCCAACACTTCACAAGCCCAGCGTCACGATTGGCAAACTTACTTGTGGTACACCCCTTCTCCGCGAAGGCGGCGCACGTAGCAAGCGAGACCGGTTCAAGCGAGCCCCAACGTCTCTTTGCACATTCCCGCAATAAACTCTCATGCAGTTACACTTCCCAAGATTTCGTAACCGTCAGAGCTGGGTGGGTCATTACAACGGATCTATGGTTCTCCACATCAATAAATAGGGGACTCAATGCAGTCCCCGAGGTAGAACATTTCTTACTCTCTAAAACTCTGCAGCGGAAATCTTTAATTTAAATCATCATCATTCAACTACAACAAAATCCATTGGCACAAGGCCTCAACATAACAATATTATTCAACAAATAAATCTTCAACAACATATTCTTCAAAAAGAAATGATACATAAAGGAATGCAAGAAAAGACAACGATTCCCCATCCCTGTTACGTATCAGAGCCCTAAGACACAAGAGCCAACATCACACTAGTCTTCATTACCTGCACTTGCCCACAAGGCGGCAATTCCAACAGAAGGGGTGAGTTCACAAATCAAAAATAATATATATATATATATATATATATATATATATATATATATATATATATATAATGAATCATCAACTTGAATTAAAACACATCAACAAATATATCAATATCCATACATATATGGCATCGTCTTCATCAACAATATTACTTCATTTAAATAATTACAACAACAACTTTTGTGGCGACATCACACCAACAACAACTCTCACCGACGCGACTATGCAACGACATCGACTACAAAATGCAACATGCATGTGCTACCATTTTACGCGCGTTGAATGACAAGCATTCCAGGGCATGAGCCCTCAACAGTTGGATGGTTAAAGCATCCTAGGGCATAAGCCCTCAACAGGTGAACGATAAAGCGTTCCAGGGCAATAAGCCCCCAACGGGTGAATGATAAACATTCCAGGGCAATAAGCCCCCAACAAATGCATATGAGTATGAATGGACTCAGTGGTGTATATCAGCATACAACCCAACAACATCTAATGGTGTATATCAGCATACAACCAGACAACAACAACAACAACTTAGGACACTCTCCCCAACTGGACAATACCACTCAACAACATCTAGGCAACTCAACTTAGTAAGCATAATTATTTTCATGTATACATACACAATCTCATCCTATTCATCTTCAATATATAAGTTTCGCCATTTAAACAATTTTAAATAAATCCAACAAACATGTTAGGAAGCTTAGGTTTGGGTTAGGAGCACTTAGAAAAAAAGTTACACAAAATGGTCGCACAGGACCCAACTCGCATAAGCGAGCAGCTTCTCGCTTGAGCGAGTCAAATGACGAAAGTTTGGGTTTTGTTCGCTTGCAGCTCGCTTACGGTTCGCTTAAGCGAACAGGCTATTTTCAAAATTCTGGGCAAAATTTGGCGTCTCTTGCTTAAGCGACGGGGACTTCGCTTAAGCGACGCAAATGACGAAAGTCAGGTTCTAGCTCGCTTGGTGTTCGCTTGAGCGACGCTCATATACTACAGGTTCTGGGCAGATTTCGCTTGAGCGACGGGAAATTCGCTTGAGCGAACCAAATGACGAAAGTTTGGATTTCGCTCGCTTAGCGTTCGCTTGGCTCACGCTTGAGCGAACGGTCAAATATCAATTCTGGCAACCACTAAGACATCTCGCTTAAGCGACGGGTAGCTTCGCTTAAGCGAAGCTTCATCTGGACAGACTAAAACCTACGATTCTCAAACTCCTCTATCAACCAAAAACCCAATTTTGATCCCCCAATCACCCAAAATGATTTGCTACATTGGTTATGGGTTCAATACACAACAAAACATCAGAAACAATTCATAACAACATCATCAACAACACAATTTCAACAACAATGAGCAATTTATCATGTTCTTAAACCTAATTCCAAAAACATCATTTTCAATCCAATTTCATGAAATCATGCATATATATATTACAATTGAAATGTAAACCCACCCTTACCTGATTAGATGAACAAAAAGCTACAGAATCGAATTCTCCCCTAGCAATATCCTCTTGTTGTTGGCTCTTCTCTCTTCTCTCCCAAAAGCTTATGTTTTCTTACTGATACGTACAATAGTTTGCCTGACTCTCTATTTCCTTTTCCACAAAACCAAAACCTTTCTTTCTCTTAACTCCCTCTTAACTCTCCCAATTAAAATGTAACCCCCTCCTTAATTCTAATTATTCTAAGTAATTCTCTTTAATCAAATAAATAATATTTCTCCTCCTATTTTATTAATTCACTCAAATCATCATATAATAAAATATAAATCAAATAATAACATCACATAATTCACATAAATTATATAAACTACATAAAACATACTAAAATCAACCAAAAATATTAAAATAACAATTAGGGCGTTACAACTCTCCCCAACTTAGAGAATTTCGTCCTCGAAATCTTACCTCAAACAAACAACTCAGGATAGGATTCTTGCATCTTACTCTCCAACTCCCAAGTGAAACTTTCACCAGTTACACCGCCCCAAACAACCTTCACCAAAGGTATTTCCATGCCTCTAAACTGCTTCACCTTACAATCCTCAATCCTCAAAGGTAAAGTCTCAACGGTAAGGTTATCCCTAACTTGCACATCATCTCTAGGAATAACATGCGAAGGATCCGCTACATACTTCCTTAGCTGCGACACATGAAACACATCATGCAAGTTCGAAAGATGCGGTGGCAACCCAATCCGATATGCCACGGTTCCAACCCTCTCTGAAATCTGGTAAGGACCAATGAACTTTGGAGTTATCTTCTTAGAATTCAATGCACGTCCTACACCCGTCATAGGAGTAACCCTCAGAAACACATGATCACCCTCCTGAAACTCAAGGGCCTTTCTACGCTTGTCATGGTAACTCTTCTGACGATCTTGCGACGCTTTCATCTTTCCTCTTATCATCTTGACCTTCTCCGTAGTCTGCTGAACCAACTCTGGTCCCAAAACCACACTTTCACCCGACTCAAACCAACACAAAGGAGTTCTGCACCTCCGACCATACAAAGCTTCGAACGGTGCCATACCAATACTCGAATGGTAACTATTGTTATAGGTGAACTCTATCAACGGTAAGTGACTATCCCAAGTTCCACCCTGCTCAAGTACACACACTCTCAACAAATCCTCTAAAGACTGGATAGTCCTCTCCGACTGACCATCTGTCTACGGATGATAAGCCGAACTCAATCTTAACTTCGAACCCAAAGCATCTTGCAAACTCTTCCAAAACCTCGAAGTGAACCTCAGATCTCTATCCGACACAATACTCGACGGTACACCATGCAACTTCACAATATCACGAATATAAATCTCCGCCAACTGGGCTACCGGATAACTAATATTGATCGGAATAAAGTGCGCCGACTTAGTCAACCTGTCGACCACGACCCAAATGGCATCATGCCCTCTTGGAGTATTCAGTAAACTAGTTACAAAATCCATGGAAATGTTGTCCCACTTCCACTCAGGTACATCTAACGGAGTCAACAGCCCTGCAGGCTTCTGATGTTCAACCTTAGACTTTTGGCAAGTCAAACATGCATACACAAACTGAGCAACATCTCTTTTCAAACCGGACCACCAAAACAATTTCTTCAAATCATGGTACATCTTTGTAGCTCCCGGATGAATACTCAAGCTACTCTTGTGACTTTCTTCTAAAATCAACTTCTTCAAATCCTCATCATCAGGAATACAAATCCTTCCTCTAAACCTCAATACACCTTGGTCATCAACCTTAAAGTCACCATCTGCATTCTGATCACCAGCAGTCATCAAATCCACAAACTTAACATCAGTCTTCTGCGCCTCCTTGATACTATTCAAGAAATCACTATTAATCTTCAACATGCCCAACCGCACACTCTGAGGCGACCTTTCACAAACAAGACTCAAGTCTCTAAACTGTTCAAGCAACTCGAACTCTTTCACCATCATAGCAGACATATGCAATGTCTTTCTGCTCAAAGCATCAGCAACTACATTAGCTTTACCCGGATGGTAATTCAAGCCAAAATCATAATCTTTCAACAACTCTAACCATCTCCTCTGCCTCATGTTCAACTCCTTCTGATCAAATAAATATTCTAAACTTTTATGATCACTAAACACCTCAAATCTGGAACCGTACAAATAATGCCTCCAAATTTTCAACACAAACACCACAGCCGCCAACTCTAAATCATGTGTATGATAATTCTTTTCATGGATCCTCAACTGCCTAGAAGCATAAGCTACTACCTTCCCATCTTGCATCAAAACACCACCCAAGCCCAGCTTAGATGCATCACAATAAACAACAAAAGGTTCTTCTAGCTTCGGCAAAATCAAAATAGGAGCAGTCGTCAATCTTCGCTTCAACTCATTGAAACTACTCTCACATTGAGTATCCCACACAAATGCTTTACCTTTACAAGTCAACTGCGTCAAAGGAAGTGCCAACTTTGAAAATCCTTCAATGAACCTACGGTAATAACCAGCCAAACCAAGAAAACTTCTAACCTCGGTAACTGACTTCGGTGTCTCCCACTGCGATACAGCATCAACCTTCGAAGGATCCACAACAATACCTTTACCAGAAATAATATGGCCAAGAAAACTTACTTCATTCAACCAGAATTCACATTTGGATAACTTGGCATACAACTTCTTTTCCTTCAGCACTTGCAATACAATCTTCAAATGCTCTGCATGCTCTGCTTCAGTCTTAGAGTAAATTAGAATGTCATCAATAAAAACCACAACAAACTGATCCAGATACTCATGGAAGATTCTGTTCATGTACTCCATAAACACACCAGGTGCATTAGTAACACCGAAAGGCATCACCTTATACTCATAATGACCATATCGTGTCCTAAAGGCCGTCTTCCGCATATCCTCATCTTTCACCTTAATCTGATGGTAACCCGACCTCAAGTCAATCTTGCTAAATATACGAGCACCCACTAGTTGATCCATCAAGTCGTCAATCCTCAGAAGTGGATACATGTGAAGTAAATATTTTCACAAGAAAGGGGGGTTTGAATTGTGACCTGTTTAAAATATGTCTGATAAAAATTTCTTTTATATTGTAAATCACGATTAGTTTGTTAGTAAATTAATAATAACAATAATAAAGGTGAGGTGTGTGATTTATGAACAATAACTTAAAAGAGAGAGAGAGAAAGAGATGACACACGAAAGTTATCGTGGTTCGCCAAACACCGGCTACTTCCACTCCCCACACAAGTGTGAGATTATCCACTAGGTAGTTGTGTTAATTAACGTTAAACACAACTCCTCTTTTGTCTTCTTTACACAAATGAGTAACTTTTACCCCTTGCTAGATCCGACTGATCTTTCCTGCAACTGAGTAAATCTACCTTTGCTTTTACAACCAAAGAACAAACGAGTACAAATCACCCTTGCTAGATCTTTCTGATCTTTTCCTGCAACTTAGTGATTTTACCTTTGTCTTTTTACACACTTGTCACCTACAAGCTTTTACAATCCACTAAGAAATAAATTCTTACTTGGATCAAATATCAAATAAAAGTAGTAGTGCTTAACTAAAAATAGCTCACAACAAAAGAGCAATTTTAGTTCACTGTAAAAGAATTAACAGAGAGAGCTTTGTGTATTTTGCTTTGTGTATATTTTGCTTGCTTTCTCTTGAAATAATTCGGTGCCTTTTTTCCTTGCCCAGCATGTGTATTTATAGGCACATAATCTTCTCTTGCTTGCCATTCCTTCCCACGTGAGGAGCGTATGACTCATGTAGTTTCACATGTGTGCATGTACTTTTGTAATAAAATTGTTTAATGTTGTTCCCTCATATATGCAAAGAAGGATCAGCTGGCATCCTCTCAATTCTTCTCACGTGTACCAAGTTTGGAGCTTTACAGCCAATTATGGTTCATTCAAATCCATGTGTCCTCTTGTAAATGGTTTAGAAGTGTAAAAATCCTTTTTGCTTGCTACCACCTTTTACCTTGTTCTTTTTCGGCCAATAAAGCTTGCTTTTGTTTGTACTTGCATGCAATGTTGATTTGAGATGTAGAGGTATTGGAAACATAGAAAACCACTTCAAAGAAACTAAGAGCATAATACCATTTGTGATTTATGTGTGCCAACGTGTTCCACAAAGTTTGGGCATGTTTGGTCCAAATATATCCAATGCATTTTTGTCCATTTATTTCTTGCTTGGTTCATTATATGAGATGCTTCATTTATTTTTAGGGAACTCGTTATATCAATCTTTTGAGCGTAAGTTCCTGCAACTAAAAATACTCATAAAAAAAATGTTAAATACAATAATATCAGAATTCATTTATGAAATAAAATTGAAATATATTTTTTCATCTTTAAAACTATAATAGGGATTTATGAATATTATCTCAACAACATGTTCTTTATCGTCACTTTGTTCAACTGACGGTAATCTATACACAACCGCATGCTACCATCCTTCTTCTTAACCAACAACTCCGGCGCTCCCCAACGTGAAACACTCGGTCTTACAAACTTCTTGTCAAGCAAGTCTTCCAACTGCTTCTTCAACTCAGCTAACTCAGAAGCTAACATACGGTAAGGAGCCATCGACACCGGCTTCGTTCCCGGAACAAGGTCAATTGCAAACTCGACCTCCCTCTCTGGCGGCACATCGGGGATCTCATCAGGAAAAACTTCTAGAAATTCTTTCACAACAGGCAATCTATCAATTACAACTTGATTTTCTACTGACAGGAACGCCAACAAGGAAAACATCAAGACGCCGTCTTGTTCTAACCGCTTCATCTCTTTCAGCAGAAGAAAAACGTACCGTCTTGCTAAAATAATTAATCATGACATGATTGTATTCTAACCAATTCATTCCCAATATTACATCCATTCCCACCAACGGCAAACAAACAAGGTCGACCTCAAAATCTCTACCAAATACAGACAACAGACAACTTAAACAAACAAGGGAAGTAGTTACTGAACCCTTAGCTGGAGTTTCAACAACCATCTCCCCATTCATATCAGACATAATCAAACCCAATCTTTTTGCACAGTCAATAGCAATGAAACAATGCGTAGCACCAGTATCTATAATAGCAATTAAAGGAGTACCATTAAAGAAACAAGTACCTCTGATAAGTCGATCTTTATTATCGGTCTGGGTACCGGTCAAGGCAAAAACTCTTCCACTGGTCTGCGCCTTCTTAGGCTGAGTACACTGAGAACCAATGTGACCCTCCTCATTACAGTTGAAGCAGACAATATCCCCACGCTTGCATTCAGTGACAGTATGGCCCTTCTTTCCGCATCGGAAACACTTCTTCTCATCTCGGTTGCAGGCATTACTCTTGTGGCCTTTCACACCACCCTTATAACAAACAATCTCGGCAGGAGCATCTCTACGTGCAGGTCTCCTCTCATCATGCATCCTTTGTTTACCCTTATCAGCTGGGGCACTATAAGGCTTCGGGCGACTCTGCTGTCCCTTACCTCTGCGGTCACTCATCACCTTGTAATGAGCTTTCGTGTCCTCTTCGTAGATCCTACAACTGCTTACCAACTCAGAAAAATCTCTTATCTTCTGATAGCCAATGGCCCGCTTGATATCAGCTCGCAGACCATTCTCAAACTTGATGCATTTGGAGAACTCAGCAGTCTCCGCAGCATAATGTGGATAGAACTTGGCAAGCTCCACAAACTTTGCAGCATATTCTGTGATAGACATGTCTCCTTGCTTCAGCTCAAGGAATTCAATTTCTTTCCTACCACAGACATCTTCTGGAAAATACCTTCTCAAGAACTCCCTTCTGAACACTGCCCATGTAATCACAGCACCTTCAGCCTGAAGAATTGGTTGAGTGCTTACCCACCAGTCGTCAGTCTCCTCTGCTAACATATGTGTGCCAAACCGCACCATCTGGGCATCACTGCACTGCATCACTCGGAAGATTCTTTCAACCTCCTTCAGCCAAGTCTGCGCTCCATCGGGGTCGTACCTTCCCTTGAAGGTTGGTGGATGATTCCTCAAGAATGTTTCCAACATCCGCACACCTTCACCACCACCAGCACCTTGTTGTTGTTGTCCCACAACCTGAGCCATTGCTTGCAAAGCAGCAGCAAGAGCAGCATCATTCCTTCCAGCCATCTCAAAGTTCTACATAACAACAACAAATCAGGACAACAAAGACAGTTAAAGCTGTCACACAACACTACTAGGCTCGACACGACTCTACTAATTGGCCGGACGGACCGACCTGCTCTGATACCAATTGTAACACCCCGTTTCCCCAAACGACGTAATAATAATGATCAGAGTTATTCAACAACAAACGGATCATTACACTACTTTTCAAAATTTATTTAAATAGAATATAAAACTATTTAAATACCAACAAATCATCTTTATAAAACTCTGCAGCGGAAATCTTTAATTTAAATCATCATCATTCAACTACAACAAAATCCATTGGCACAAGGCCTCAACATAACAATATTATTCAACAAATAAATCTTCAACAACATATTCTTCAAAAAGAAATGATACATAAAGGAATGCAAGAAAAGACAACGATTCCCCGTCCCTGTTACGTATCAGAGCCCTAAGACACAAGAGCCAACATCTCACTAGTCTTCATTACCTGCACTTGCCCACAAGGCGGCAATTCCAACAGAAGGGGTGAGTTCACAAATCAAAAATAATATATATATAATGAATCATCAACTTGAATTAAAACACATCAACAAATATATCAATATCCATACATATATGGCATCGTCTTCATCAACAATATTACTTCATTTAAATAATTACAACAACAACTTTTGTGGCGACATCACACCAACAACAACTCTCACCGACGCGATTATGCAACGACATCGACTACAAAATGCAACATGCATGTGGTACCATTTTACGCGCGTTGAATGACAAGCATTCCAGGGCATGAGCCCTCAACAGTTGGATGGTTAAAGCATCCCAGGGCATAAGCCCTCAACAGGTGAACGATAAAGCGTTCCAGGGCAATAAGCCCCCAACGGGTGAATGATAAACATTCCAGGGCAATAAGCCCCCAACAAATGCATATGAGTATGAATGGACTCAGTGGTGTATATCAGCATACAACCCAACAACATCTAATGGTGTATATCAGCATACAACCAGACAACAACAACAACTTAGGACACTCTCCCCAACTGGACAATACCACTCAACAACATCTAGGCAACTTGTAACACCCCGTTTCCCAAAAAGATATAATAATATCAACAATCAGAGTCATTCAATCAACAACGGAGCATTACATGCCTCTTTTCAAAAATTTATTTAAAATAGCAAATATAAACTATTAAAATAAACATCAACATATCTCATCATATTAAAATATTATGCAGCGGAATATCCATTTATAAATTGTCTCCAATAAAAGTAATATTTCCAACATTTCTGGCACAAGGCCTCACCATAATAAAAATGTTCTCCAACATATATCAAATATTTATTTAACAAATCTCCAACATCAAATGATACATAAAGGAATGAAATTGTAAAACATAAAATCCCATCCCGTTACGTATCAGAGCCTACGACACGAGAGCCATTCCTATCTATCCATCGCTACCTGCACTTGCTCACGAGGCGGCAATTCCAACAGAAGGGGTGAGTTCACAAAACAAAAGCAATATATATATATATATATATATATAATTCATAAAGTTGTATTGAAAAACAACAACAACAAGAACATTCATCATCACCATAATCATCAACAATCTTCATTAACATTTCAACAATATAATTTAGATTCACCTTAATAACAACACCGACAACAACACCACTTGTGGTGACACCTCACCAACAACAACTCACACCTTAAACCTCTAATGCAAGACTCCATCACCTGACAATGTATTATGCAAATGTGGTACCATCTACGCGCGTTGAATGCTAAGCATTCCGGGGCATAAGCCCCCACCAAAATGGATGGTTAAAGCATCCCAGGGCATAAGCCCTCACCAAAGTGAATGACTAGCATTCCAGGGCATAAGCCCTCACCAGTTGAATGTATAAACATTCCGGGGCATGAGCCCCCACCAATGCAAATGAGTTATGAGACTCAAGGAGTATATCTACATACAACCATACGACAAAATAGTGGTGCATTTTCACCATGCAACCAACGACAACACCAACCAGGACACCTCCCCCAACTAGACTCAACCACACCACAACACCATGGACATTTGCAACTTAGCATAGTATATTTTAATTCATAAACCATATATTCATGCATCATAAACACCTTCATTCCATATTTTTATCACTCCAATAATTCTTTAAAAATCCAATAATCAACCTATGAAGCTTAGGTTTAGGTTTAGAACACCTTAGAAAAATCACAATTTGGGTCGCACAGGACCCAGCTCGCTTAAGCGAGCAGCTTCTCGCTTGAGCGAGTCAAATCACGTAAGTTTGGTTTTTCCTCGCTTCTGGCTCATTTCTGGTTCGCTTAAGCGAACAGGCCATTTCCAATATTCTGGGCAAAAACTGGCGTCTCTCGCTTAAGCGACGGGAATTTCGCTTAAGCGACGCAAATGACGAAGGTTGGGATTTCACTCGCTCCTGGTTCGCTCGTGGCTCGCTTAAGCGAGCGGCTAAAATTCAGACTGGGCGTTGCAAAAAGTTGCTCGCTTGAGCGAAGGGTATCTCGCTTGAGCGAGTGCTCATCTGGGCAGAATTTCAACTTGCGATTTCTAACCCTATTTCATCCAAAAGTCCCATTTTTAATCCCCCAATCACCCAAAAATGATTTTTGATTAAGGTTTATGGGTTCACTACTCACCAAAGCATCAAAATAACTCAGATAGACAGAATCAACAACACCAATCATCAACATTTAGCATTTTATCATAATCATAAACCTAAACCAGAACCAACAATTTTTCAATGCAAAATCATGAAATCATATATGTATATATTAACTAATGATTTGCTAGCCCACCCTTACATGATTAGATGAATTAAACAAAGCTACAGTAATCCTAGCAATCTCCCCTTGGTTCTTGGCTCTTCTCTCTTCTTTCCCAAAAGCTATTCTTCTCTTTTACTGATACGTACTATTGTTTTTGTCTGACTCTTTCTATCCTTACCAACCAAAACCTTTTCTCCTTCTTTCTCTTAACTCCCTCTTAACTCTCCCAATTAAAATGTAACCCCCCTCCTTAATTCTAATAATATCAATTAAATCCCTTTTTGTCAAATATTATTACTATTCCTACTATTTCATAAAATACTACAAATAATTATAATAAATAATAACACACCAAATATTTCATATATCATTTATAAATTCAAGTAAAACACACCAAGTACACCAAAATCAATTAAAAATCACCACAAATCATAAAACAGAAATTAGAGTGTTACAACTCTCCCCAACTTAGAAAATTTCGTCCTCGAAATATTACCTTAAGCAACAAACAACTCAGGATAGGACTCTTGCATCTTGCTCTCCAATTCCCAAGTCAAACTCTCACCGGTTACACCGCCCCAAACAACTCTAACCAGAGGTATTTCCTTGCCTCTCAACTGCTTCACCTTGCGATCATCAATCCTCAAAGGTAAAGTCTCAACAGTAAGATTATCTCTAACTTGCACATCATCTCTAGGAATAACATGCGAAGGATCAGCTACATACTTCCTCAACTGCGACACATGAAACACATCATGCAAGTTTGATAGATGTGGTGGCAATCCAATCCGATATGCCACGGTTCCAACCCTCTCTGAAATCTGATAAGGACCAATGAACTTTGGAGTCAACTTCTTCGACTTCAATGCACGTCCTACACCCGTCATCGGAGTAACCCTAAAAAACACATGCTCACCCTCTTGAAACTCAAGGGCCTTTCTCCTTTTGTCATGATAACTCTTCTGACGATCTTGAGATGTTTTCATCTTTTCTCTTATCATCTTGACCTTTTCTGTAGTCTGCTGCACCAACTCAGGTCCTAACACAATGCTTTCACCCGACTCAAACCAACATAGGGGAGTTCTACACCTTCGACCATACAAAGCTTCGAACGGTGCCATACCAATACTCGAATGGTAACTATTGTTGTAAGTAAACTCTATCAACGGTAAGTGGCTGTCCCAAGCCCCACCTTGCTCGAGTACACACACCCTCAACAAATCCTCCAAGGATTGGATAGTCCTCTCCGACTGACCATCTGTCTGCGGATGATAAGCTGAACTCAATCTCAACTTCGAACCCAATGCATCTTGCAAGCTCTTCCAAAACCTTGAAGTAAACCTCGGATCTCTATCCGACACAATGCTAGATGGAACACCATGCAACTTCACAATGTCACGGATATAAATCTCCGCCAACTGAGCTACCGGATAAGTAATATTAATTGGAATAAAGTGTGCCGACTTAGTCAATCTATCAACAACAACCCAAATGGCATCATGCCCTCTTGGAGTATTCGGCAAACTCGTCACAAAATCCATCGAAATGCTATCCCACTTCCACTCAGGCACATCTAACGGGGTCAACAGCCCTGCAGGCTTCTGGTGCTCCACCTTAGACTTCTGGCAAGTCAAACACGCATACACAAACTGAGCAACATCTCTTTTCAAACCGGACCACCAAAACAATTTCTTCAAGTCATGATACATTTTAGTAGCTCCATGATGAATACTCAAACTACTCTTATGACTTTCTTCTAAGATCAACTTTTTCAAACCCTCATCATCGGGAATACAAATCCTTCCTCTAAACCTCAACACACCTTGTTCATCGACCTTGAAGTCACCATCTGCATTCTGATCACTAGCAGTCATCAAATCAACAAACTTAACATCAATCTTCTGGGCCTCCTTGATACTACTCAAGAAATCACTATTAATCTTTAACATGCCCAACTTCACACTCTGAAGCGACCTTTCACAAACAAGACTCAAGTCCCTAAATTGTTCGAGTAACTCGAACTCTTTCACCATCATAGCCGACATATGCAACGTCTTTCTACTCAATGCATCCGCAACCACATTGGCTTTTCCAGGATGGTAATTCAAGCCAAAATCGTAATCCTTAAGTAACTCAAGCCACCTTCTCTGCCTCATGTTCAACTCCTTTTGATCAAACAGATACTTTAAACTCTTATGATCACTAAACACCTCGAATCTGGAACCATACAAATAATGCCTCCAAATTTTCAACACAAACACAACAGCTGCCAATTCTAGATCATGCGTAGGATAATTCTTCTCATGCACTCTCAGCTGCCTAGAAGCATACGCGACCACCTTGCCATCTTGCATCAACACACCACCTAATCCCAGCTTAGATGCATCACAATACACAACAAAAGGTTCTTCTGGCTTTGGCAAAATTAAAATAGGAGCAGTCGTCAATCTTTGCTTCAACTCATTGAAACTACTCTCACATTGAGCATCCCACACAAATGCTTTACCTTTACAGGTCATTTGCGTCAAAGGAAGTGCCAACTTCGAAAATCCTTCAATAAATCTGCGATAATAACCAGCCAAACCAAGAAAACTTCTCACCTCAGTAACTGACTTTGGTGTCTCCCACTGCGACACAGCATCAACCTTCGAAGGATCTACAGCAATACCTTTACCAGAAATAATGTGGCCAAGAAAACTTACTTCATTCAGCCAGAACTCGCACTTGGATAACTTGGCATACAATTTCTTCTCTTTCAGCACTTGCAATACAATCTTCAAATGCTCTGCATGCTCAACTTCAGTCTTAGAATAGATTAAAATATCATCAATAAAAACCACAACAAATTGATCCAGATACTCATGAAAAATTCTGTTCATGTATTCCATAAACACACCAGGTGCATTCGTCACACCGAAAGGCATCACCTTATATTCATAATGACCATACCGCGTCCTAAACGCTGTCTTTTGCATATCCTCATCCTTCACCTTTATTTGATGGTAACTTGACCTCAAATCAATTTTGCTGAACACACGGGCACCCACTTGTTGATCCATCAAGTCATCTATTCTCGGAAGTGGATACCTGTTCTTGATCGTCACTTTATTCAGCTGTCGGTAATCAATACACAACCGCATGCTACCATCCTTCTTCTTAACCAACAACACCGGCGCTCCCCATGGTGAAACACTCGGTCTCACAAACTTCTTGTCAAGCAAGTCTTCTAATTGTTTCTTTAACTCAGCTAACTCCGAAGCTGACATACGGTAAGGAGCCATCGACACAGGCTTCGTACCCGGCACAAGGTCAATTGAAAATTCCACTTCTCTCTCCGGCGGCACGTCTGGAATCTCATCAGGGAAAACTTCAGGAAATTCCTTCACAACAGGTAGCCCATCAATTACAGCTTGGTTCTCCACCGACAAGTATGCCAACAAGGAAAACATTAACACACCATCTTGTTCTAACCGCTTCATCTCCTTGGTGGATAAAAATTCTGCTCCACTCTCTTCTTCAGCAGAAGAAAACCGCACCGTCTTCGTAAAACAATTGATCAGGACATGATTGTACTCTAACCAATTCATCCCCAATATTACATCCATTCCCACTAACGGCAAACAAACAAGATCCACCTCAAAATCTCTACCAAATACAGACAACGGACAACTTAAACAGACAAGGGAAGTAGTCACTGAACCCTTAGCTGGAGTTTCAACAACCATTTTCCCATTCATATCAGACATATACAGACCCAATCTTTTAGCACAATCAATAGCAATGAAACAATGCGTTGCACCAGTATCTATAATAGCAATTAAGGGAGTACTATTAAAGAAACAAGTACCTCTGATAAGTCGATCCTCCTGATCAGTCTGGGTACCAGTCAAGGCAAACACTCTCCCACTGGCCTGCGCCTTCTTAGGCTTAGTACACTGAGTGCTAAGGTGACCCTCCTCGTCACAATTATAACAAACAATATCTCCACGCTTGCATTCAGTAACGGTGTGACCTTTCTTACCACATCGGAAGCACTTCTTTTCGTCACGGTTGCAGGCATTACTCTTGTGGCCCTTAACACCACACTTATAACAAACCACCTCAGCAGGAGCATCTCTACGTGCTGGCCTCCTCTCATCATGCATCCTTTGCTTACCTTTATCAGCTGGGGCACTATAAGGCTTTGGGCGACTCTGCTGCCCCTTACCCTTACGGTCATTCATCACTTTATAATGAGCTTTAGTATCTTCTTCATAAATACGACAACTGCTCACCAACTCAGAGAAGTCTCTGATCTTCTGATAGCCAATGGCCCGCTTGATATCAGCTCGCAGACCATTCTCAAACTTAATACACTTGAAGAACTCAGCAGTCTCCGCAGCATAGTGGGGATAAAACTTTGCAAGCTCCACGAACTTAGCAGCATACTCCGTAACGGACATGTCTCCTTGCTTCAGCTCAAGGAATTCAATCTCTTTTCTACCACGGACATCCTCCGGGAAATACCTCCTCAAGAACTCCCGCCTAAACACAGCCCATGTAATCACAGCACCTTCATTCTGCAAAATAGGTTGAGTGCTTACCCACCAGTCGTCAGCCTCTTCAGCCAACATATGAGTGCCAAACCGCACCATCTGAGCATCCGTACACTGCATCACTCGGAAAATCCTCTCAACCTCTTTCAACCAGGTCTGTGCTCCATCAGGATTATACCTTCCCTTGAGGGTTGGTGGATGATTCCTTAGGAATGTCTCCAGCATCCTTACACCCTCACCAGCCCCACCAGCACCTTGCTGTTGTCCAACAACTTGAGCCATTGCTTGCAAAGCAGCAGCAAGAGCAGCATCGTTTCTTCCGGCCATCTTGATAGTTCTACATAATAACGAGGATTAGAACAACAAAGACAGTTTAAAACCTGTCACACTACACTATTGGCTCGACACGACTCTACTAATGGTCTGACAGACCGACCTGCTCTGATACCAATTGTAACACCCCGTTTCCCAAAAAGATATAATAATATCAACAATCAGAGTCATTCAATCAACAACGGAGCATTACATGCCTCTTTTCAAAAATTTATTTAAAATAGCAAATATAAACTATTAAAATAAACATCAACATATCTCATCATATTAAAATATTATGCAGCGGAATATCCATTTATAAATTGTCTCCAATAAAAGTAATATTTCCAACATTTCTGGCACAAGGCCTCACCATAATAAAAATGTTCTCCAACATATATCAAATATTTATTCAACAAATCTCCAACATCAAATGATACATAAAGGAATGAAATTGTAAAACATAAAATCCCATCCCGTTACGTATCAGAGCCTACGACACGAGAGCCATTCCTATCTATCCATCGCTACCTGCACTTGCTCACGAGGCGGCAATTCCAGCAGAAGGGGTGAGTTCACAAAACAAAAGCAATATATATATATATATATATATATATATATATATATATATATATAATTCATAAAGTTGTATTGAAAAACAACAACAACAAGAACATTCATCATCACCATAATCATCAGCAATCTTCATTAACATTTCAACAATATAATTTAGATTCACCTTAATAACAACACCGACAACAACACCACTTGTGGTGACACCTCACCAACAACAACTCACACCTTAAACCTCTAATGCAAGACTCCATCACCTGACAACGTATTATGCAAATGTGGTACCATCTACGCGCGTTGAATGCTAAGCATTCCGGGGCATAAGCCCCCACCAAAATGGATGGTTAAAGCATCCCAGGGCATAAGCCCTCACCAAAGTGAATGACTAGCATTCCAGGGCATAAGCCCTCACCAGTTGAATGTATAAACATTCCGGGGCATGAGCCCCCACCAATGCAAATGAGTGAGTATATCTACATACAACCATACGACAAAATAGTGGTGCATTTTCACCATGCAACCAACGACAACACCAACCAGGACACCTCCCCCAACTAGACTCAACCACACCACAACACCATGGACATTTGCAACTTAGCATAGTATATTTTAATTCATAAACCATATATTCATGCATCATAAACACCTTCATTCCATATTTTTATCACTCCAATAATTCTTTAAAAATCCAATAATCAACCTAGGAAGCTTAGGTTTAGGTTTAGAACACCTTAGAAAAATCACAATTTGGGTCGCACAGGACCCAGCTCGCTTAAGCGAGCAGCTTCTCGCTTGAGCGAGTCAAATCACGTAAGTTTGGTTTTTCCTCGCTTCTGGCTCGCTTCTGGTTCGCTTAAGCGAACAGGCCATTTCCAATATTCTGGGCAAAAACTGGCGTCTCTCGCTTAAGCGACGGGAATTTCGCTTAAGCGACGCAAATGACGAAGGTTGGGATTTCACTCGCTCCTGGTTCGCTCGTGGCTCGCTTAAGCGAGCGGCTAAAATTCAGACTGGGCGTTGCAAAAAGTTGCTCGCTTGAGCAAAGGGTATCTCGCTTGAGCGAGTGCTCATCTGGGCAGAATTTCAACTTGCGATTTCTAACCCTATTTCATCCAAAAGTCCCATTTTTAATCCCCCAATCACCCAAAAATGATTTTTGATTAAGGTTTATGGGTTCACTACTCACCAAAGCATCAAAATAACTCAGATAGACAGAATCAACAACACCAATCATCAACATTTAGCATTTTATCATAATCATAAACCTAAACCAGAACCAACAATTTTTCAATGCAAAATCATGAAATCATATATGTATATATTAACTGATGATTTGCTAGCCCACCCTTACCTGATTAGATGAATTAAACAAAGCTACAGTAATCCTAGCAATCTCCCCTTGGTTCTTGGCTCTTCTCTCTTCTTTCCCAAAAGCTATTCTTCTCTTTTACTGATACGTACTATTGTTTTTGTCTGACTCTTTCTATCCTTACCAACCAAAACCTTTTCTCCTTCTTTCTCTTAACTCCCTCTTAACTCTCCCAATTAAAATGTAACCCCCCTCCTTAATTCTAATAATATCAATTAAATCCCTTTTTGTCAAATATTATTACTATTCCTACTATTTCATAAAATACTACAAATAATTATAATAAATAATAACACACCAAATATTTCATATATCATTTATAAATTCAAGTAAAACACACCAAGTACACCAAAATCAATTAAAAATCACCACAAATCATAAAACAGAAATTAGAGTGTTACACAACTCAACTTAGTAAGCATAATTATTTTCATGTATACATACACAATCTCATCCTATTCATCTTCAATATATAAGTTTCGCCATTTAAACAATTTTAAATAAATCCAACAAACATGTTAGGAAGCTTAGGTTTGGGTTATGAGCATTAGAAAAAAATTACACAAAATGGTCGCACAGGACCCAACTCGCATAAGCGAGCAGCTTCTCGCTTGAGCGAGTCAAATGACAAAAGTTTGGGTTTTGTTCGCTTGCAGCTCGCTTACGGTTCGCTTAAGCGAACGGGCTATTTTCAAAATTCTGGGCAAAATTTGGCATCTCTTGCTTAAGCGACGGGGACTTCGCTTAAGCGACGCAAATGACGAAAGTCAGGTTCTAGCTCGCTTGGTGTTCGCTTGAGCGACGCTCACATACTACAGGTTCTGGGCAGATTTCGCTTGAGCGACGGGAAATTCGCTTGAGCGAACCAAATGACGAAAGTTTGGATTTCGCTCGCTTAGCGTTCGCTTGGCTCACGCTTGAGCGAACGGTCAAATATCAATTCTGGCAACCACTAAGACATCTCGCTTAAGCGACGGGTAGCTTCGCTTAAGCGAAGCTTCATCTGGACAGACTAAAACCTACGATTCTCAAACTCCTCTATCAACCAAAAACCCAATTTTGATCCCCCAATCACCCAAAATGATTTGCTACATTGGTTATGGGTTCAATACACAACAAAACATCAGAAACAATTCATAACAACATCATCAACAACACAATTTCAACAACAATGAGCAATTTATCATGTTCTTAAACCTAATTCCAAAAACATCATTTTCAATCCAATTTCATGAAATCATGCATATATATATATATATATATATATATATATATATATATATTACAATTGAAATGTAAACCCACCCTTACCTGATTAGATGAACAACAAGCTACAGAATCGAATTCTCCCCTAGCAATATCCTCTTGTTCTTGGTTCTTCTCTCTTCTCTCCCAAAAGCTTATGTTTTCTTACTGATACGTACAATAGTTTGCCTGACTCTCTATTTCCTTTTCCACAAAACCAAAACCTTTCTTTCTCTTAACTCCCTCTTAACTCTCCCAATTAAAATGTAACCCCCTCCTTAATTCTAATTATTCTAAATAATTCTCTTTAATCAAATAAATAATATTTCTCCTCCTATTTTATTAATTCACTCAAATCATCATATAATAAAATATAAATCAAATAATAACATCACATAATTCACATAAATTATATAAACTACATAAAACATACTAAAATCAACCAAAAATAGTAAAATAACAATTAGGGCGTTACACCTTTCATCCCAAGGAGTGTTGTGCAAGCTCTTCAACCTATCTAATCTAAGTACCGGGCAACCACCTTCTGATCAGGTACGATCACATCTCATCAGTTGACGATTCACGTTGGAATTAAAATTCAAATCCAATAAAAATCCAGATCCAATCAAAATATGGGGGTTAAAATTCAGAGATTTAAAATAAAGAGGTAAAATTCAAATACAATCAAAATAAAAGGGGTAAAACAGGATTTAAACCTAATTTTAACTATTGTACATGACTTAGCCAGTGATAATGTGCCACGTGGTAAATCCTTATAATGGAGCCTCCACAACCCCAGTATGTTGATGCTCATGAGCAGCATCATGTCGAGTCTCCACAACAGCAGCATGCAGAGCCTGCTATGAAGGACGAGGATGAGGGCTTTCCCGGGGGGCCTTATGACTTGTCACTTTTACCGAACTTCGGTAATCACGTGGCATTCAAGCTTTGGAATGATAGAGCAGTAAGTATAATTTGATTGATTTTACTATTTATGTTTATTATTTCATGTTTACGTATAATCTTTTTATGTTTATTGTAACGCCCTATTTTTTTTATTATTCGTTATTTTGTTTGATTTAGTGTCTTTGGTGCATTTTATTTGATTAATTATAATATATATTATGATGCAATGAGTTATTACGTATTTCATAGTGTATTATTATTATTATTATTATTATTTAAATGGTGGAGGGATATATTAAAGTAGAAATAAATAATGATTTATTAGGAGGATTAAATTAGAGTTATTGTGGAGTTAAGGGGAATTAATTAGAATTATGGTAATTTGAGGGAAGGAGTAGAAATAAGATAAGATGAGTAAGAGGATATAAATAAGAGAATTAGGATTAGAATTATTCAGTACATGGTATAACTTTTGGGTAAACCTAGAGAAAGAGAGAGGAGGCGCGAAAGAGAGAAGAAAAACCTAAGAAGAATGCAACTTGATTCAAGAGACCAAATTAAGGTAAGGGTGAGGCTGACCTTCAACTATTAATATATGTATAAATTCTGAAAAATTGGATTGAATTGGGGTGTTTATGGTTTAGGGTTAGAAAGTAAGATGATTTGCAAAGTTGTTGATAAATTGTGTTGTTGATTTCATGATTCTATGTTGTTTTGAGTAATATGTTGTATATAGAACCTGTAAACATTGTAGTAAATCAATTTGGGTGATTGGGGGATCAAAATTGGGTTTTTGGATGAAATAGGTTTGTGAAAATCGCAAGTTTCTTTGAACTGCCCAGATGAGAAATCACGTCGTGATTTTGGCATCACGTCGCGATTTGGCTTGGCAGAATGACATCTTTAAAACATCAAGAAATCATGTCGCGATTGACCAAAATCACGTCGCGATCCTGGGTGAAATTTTGTAGTAACTTAAAATGTTTTACTGAATCAATTAACCTTATATATAAAGATGAATGCTATGATTGAATGTATAATCATATGAAATGATGTAAATGCATATACGAATGAATATAATTATATGTGCCTTGTTGTTGGTTTCCGTCGATGATGTTGTTGAGTCGTGTTGTCCAAGTTGGGGAGTGTGTCATAAGTATTAGGCACAGATGTTGATGTCGTAGTAGATGTTATTGTTGTTGTTGAGTTGTATGTTGATATACACAAGTGGAGTTCTTTGCATAATGCATAAAAGTGGGAGGACTTATGTCCTGGAACACCTTGTTGTTCAAAGCGGTGAGGGCTTTTGCCCTGGAACGCCTTGTCGTTCAAAGAGGGAGGACTCATGTCCTGGAACACTTTGTTGTTCAAAGCGGTGAGGGCTCTGCCCTGTATTTTGGTACCACATGCATATTGCATTAGTTGTTGTTGTCGTTGCATCGTTGTAGTCGTTGAGTTGGTCGAGTTGATGTTGTCATTGGTTGAGTAGTTGTTGATGTTGATGAGTCGTTGAGGTTGAGGTGGTTGTTGAGTTGTTGTCGATGATGTGGTTGATTGCTTAATATAAATTAAAGGTTGCAAATCTAATGTGAAATGAAGTAGTTGTTGATGATAATGTTGATGCTTTTGGTGTTGTTGTTGTAAATCAATTATAATTGATGTAGTTGCTGTTGATGAATGTTAATGCCATGTATATATGAATTTAATAATGTTTGTTGCTATGATTGTTGTTGTTTTAATTCAAGTTGATGAATTATATATATATATATATATATATATATATATATTATTTTTGATTGTGAATCTCACCCCTTCTGCTTGAAAATGTTGCCCTTCGTATGGGTAACTTGCAGGTAATGAAGATCAGTAGGCTGTTGGCTCAAGTGTCTAGGGCTTTGATACGTAACGGGATGGGAAACGTCGTTTTTGTTCTTCATTCTCTTATGTATCTAATTTTGAATGATGTTTTGTTGGTTGAGACCTTCGTGCCAAGATTTTGTTGAGGACTAATGATGTTGAAAAGAATATTCCGCCGCAGTTATTATTAGAATGATTTGTTGAAGTTAAATAGTTTCATTTTCTATTTAATAATTTTTGAAAAGTAGATGTAATACTCCGTTTGATGTTGACTCTGATTGAATATATAATTATTACGTTGTTTTGGAAAACGGGGTGTTACATTTACGTATTATATTTATGTTTACGTATAATATTTTTATATTTACGTACTATATTTATGTTTATTATTTCATGTTTACGTATAATATTTTTAAGTATGATTACGTAGAATATTTTATGTTTCCATACATGTCATACCCTCATTTTGGACCTAAAAATACTTTTTCAAACTCCCTGCTATTTTCCAATGCTTTCAAATTCAATGTGCTTTCTACTGTGCTTCAGCTGCATACGTTGCTGTTTCAGCCTCTTAAATTTTTGCATAAAATCATACAAAAGGGTATTTTGGTCATTTCCTACAAAGGAACCCATTTTTAGTCCCTACAATTTATTCCTGAGTCTTTTTGCATGAATCATTTGTCAAATTCTGTTTAAAAATCGTCTTAGTTTTGCATCTGAGTCAGTCTGAGTCAATTTGAGTCGTTTTTGCCCCAGGGGCATTTTAGTCTTTTCACACCAAACAAATTTTAGGCAGAGAGGTATTTTAAAATACCTCATTTTTGGTAATCTGTTCGTTTTAGTCCATTTTGTCGTTTTTAAACGTTTCACTTTACGTTATTTTCAAATTGCATTTTTTACCAATTTTATTTTAACTTTTTGCATTTTAGTCCAAGTACTTTTAGGAATTGCTATCCGGTCCAAATGTCAAATTTTATTGCATTTTTGTCCCAGTCTATTTCTTTTACTTCTTGTTAAACAGTCCAAATTTTAAATTGCAAAACAGTCCTGATTTTTACAATAATTGCAAAACAGCCCAATTTTTTTTCACAATTGCAGATTAGTCCTCAAGTGCCACACGGGCAGTTCAATCCAGGTGGCGTATTTCTATTGGCTCAGAGGCCACATGGCAGCTTATAAATAGTGAACAGTGTCAGAAATCATCAAAAATCACGCGCCACATCAACACAAACAGAATCAATTTTCTCTCTCTTGACAGTTACAGATCAAAATCACAAAATTCACAAAAGCTTCAAGAACATTCATGGAACCTTAACTCACATCCAACCCTAATCCGGATCAATTTTGTACCAAAAGCCACAAATTCACCGTGAAATTCAACCCACAGGATCGAACAGAAGCCAAATCCGCACAGTTATGGCGCAAGTTCGAGCAATTCTCAGAGATTCATGCGAATCATCATCACCGAATTGCTGAGCCTGCAATCCAACGCGAGCACGCCACCAGAATAGCGCGCTGCCAACGTAATCACAGGCTGTGGATCAGAGAAGAAGAGGGAAGAAGCAGTAAAGGATTTCACAGGATCCGGATCAAGAAAGAAGAAGAAAAGATCGAAACAAGCTTACCAACGAAGATCCAAGGCCAAGAATCAAAGAGACGGTTCGAATCTCCGAATAGAAACCCAGGTAAAACCCTAATTCCATCTAACCTCTTCATTCATAACAATAGAAACCAGAATGATGTGAATCCAAGGTGTTCTTGAACCGTTCGATCCAATACACAAACCCTAACACAAAAATCATTTTGAAAATTAGAGAAACGCTTCGAAATTCACAACGAGTGTGAATCGAAGCAGTTTCTCATGCATCCATAACAGTTGCAATCGAAAAAACAGAGAAAGCGAACGGTTCGAACACTTTGAGATGAAAATCTCAGATTAACATCATTCAAACGGTTAAGTTCGTGTTTTCGTGTGGGATTCATGCTTAGATCAGTAACAAGAATGATTTAGTGCGTGATTGAATTGTTTCTGGACGGATTTGGGAGAAACTAGGGTTAGGGTTTCTAAAGAACCAAACGGCGGAGAAGAGAGAAAGGAAGGGAAAGAAGGAAAAATGATAGGATCCGGGTTAAGACCCTTTTATATAAAAACAAGCGAACCGGGTCAAACCAGACCCGGTCCACTCTCTCTCACTCTCAGCCGTTGGTTTAGGATCCAGATGAGTCTGGATCAATCCAACGCTTCTGGAGCGTTAGGATGATCCGGACCCATCAGTATCCGTGGGTTTGGGCTGTGAAGATATGGGCCTGAAGCTTTCTTGCGTTTTTGTGTGTTTCTTTGATTTTTGTTGTTAATTGCACCTGCATTATTGCTATCTGAACCCATGTGCATGCCAGATTTCTTGCAAAAAAAATCCAAGAAAATTTTATGTGTATTCTTGATATGTTTTTGGCTGATTAGTGATATTTTCACATGTTCAGAACTGATGGAAATACTATGTGTCAATTTCATTCTTGATTCGTATATTTTGTGCGGTTTCGCGTGGATTTTCTTGTGTAATTTTTGATCCGAAACTTGTCATGTGATGTTGATGTTTGGCATTTAATTTTATGATAAGTTTACTCCTGATTTTGTACTAATTCATTCAATGGTGTTAGTTAATTGATTTTGCTTACAATTTTTGCAATATGGTTAATTGTGTTAGTTAATTGATTTTGCTTACAATGTTGCGACATATTCAATTGTGTCAGTTAATTTTGTTTAAAATTCTTGCAATATGTTCCATTTGTTTGTTAAATTGGACTTTTAATTACAATTTTGTGATATTTCCATTTTTTGGTTAAACTTGATTCTTGGCACTAATTTTGTGACATTTTGCAAACTTGTTAAATTCGATTCTTGATGCTAATAGTGTGACACTTTGCAATCTCGTTTAGTTAGGATTTTGATGCCAATTTTGTGATATTCTTGCAAATTTTGTTTGGTGTGATTTTGTTTTTGTGATTAGTTACCATTTAGTTTAGGATTAATATTTCATTGTCATTTTCATCTTGCTTTACTAACCATCTTACTCTATGTTTCATGCATACTAAGCATCTCATCTCATCCCCATTCCTTCCTTAACTCCTCCATGTAATTTTCATTAATTCATGTAATACTTTAGGTTTAGTTTATTTTCTTTAATTCCATGCAAGACCATAGAATGTAAAATAGGACCCAATGTAAAGGACACGGACTATGATGATGTACACCGACACATGCACCGACACATGCACACACGTTGTATGACTTTTCGCTAGATGTATGCGTAGGAAGCGTAAAACCTAGGAAAACTTGTCATTTCTTCACCCAAAAAATCAACATATCACTCAAACCATTTTGCAATAAAATGAGGTCAAAACCTCCCCTTTTTCTTTTCTTTTTCTTAAGACAAAATCAAAACTAGTGCTAATTCTCAACCTTAACCATTTTTGTAAATAAATTGGACTAACCTCATTTGTTTTCAATTCTAATGCCTTTACGGCCTCTTATCTTTTTCTTCAAAACCATTTTCAAAACTAAAATTGAACAAAACTCACAAAAATATTTTGGAAGAGAACTACATGGAATTTTGATCCCTTAAAAGGGTATGTAGGCAAGAGACTCAAAATCTCTCCAAGTCCAATAAAATAAAACCCCATCTTCTCCCTCTCATTCTTAAAACCAATTTTTTTTACAAGTAGCAATAAAAGTAAAGCATAAACGTAAAGCGTAGAAAACGGTTCCTATAGGATACTATAGTCATTGCGGGTGCCTAACACCTTCCCGTAATGAAATCAGCCCCGAACTTAGGATTTCTAAGGTTTTTTTCTCAATTTTACCTTCCCCAAAAAAAATAGAGACATCAATGATCGAAAGGTTCAAATCCGATTAATGATTTGACACCCGAAAATCGCGATGACAGAATTGGCGACTCCACTGGGGATTTTTAGGGCTACGCCTAGTTTTTTCACGCTTTATATTTACACTTTGCTTTATTGTTACATGTAAAACTTTCTTGTGTACGTGTGGGGTGAGAATATCAAAAGCCCTATACCCGGGCTGAGTGAACTTAAGATTAGGGGAGATATAATCGACAATCCATTCCGGGGGTTGCCTCGTGCATTGGATTACGCGATCAATCTCACATAGCTGAGGCATTTTGGAGGTGATGTTGTCGGCGTGTGTTGTCATGCTTAGGCACTTTACTTCCAATTGACCGATGAAGGCTATGAACCGTAGTTACCAAACCCATCCTTGGCCTTTCTTAGGACGTAGTGCGGTGGCTAAACCAAGCGTTGTCTCGAAATTTAGTCGTCACGCGATACTACACCCAAACTAAACCTTCTTACGGATAATCATGGACAAGCGTCGCTTTGTCTACCATGATATACGCGAGAGAGGTTGTGGTTTGGGAACTTTGTAGAACCTTGGTTACTATCATCAAAAGCCTTAGTTTCACCGGACACCGTGTCCACTTGTTACCTTAGCCCACCATTATTTAAATCATGCATACATGCATTCATGCATAAATTTTCTACATGCATTTATCAAAGGGTATAGACAAACTAAAATTCTTTGCAAATGTAATCAGGCATGAAGAGGACTAAGTCTTACAAGTTCAAAGAAATTGATTTGGCTAGCCTAAGGGAGTTGGCACTCAAAGTTAAGAATCCGACTGGGTTTCGTCTCCGATACGGTGGTTTGCTTGGTATTCTCCGGACTAATGTAGAAGAGAAGCTGGTGCACACTCTGGTGCAATTCTATGACCCAGTTTTCCGTTGCTTCACTTTCCCGGATTTTCAGTTGGTTCCTACACTTGAGGCTTATTCTTGTTTATTGGGTCTACCTATAGCTGAGAGGGTACCATTCACGGGCCCAGGGCCTTCTCTTACTCCTCTGGTTATTGCTAAGGATCTTTATCTCTAGACTTCCGAGGTGTCTAAGAATCTTATCACGAAATCTCACATTCAGGGGTTCACTTCGAAGTACTTACTTGAGCGGGCTAATCTCGAATCTACTTGTCAGGACACTCTGGAGGCTATTCTTGCATTACTCATCTATGGGCTCGTTCTTTTTCCGAATCTCGACAACTTTGTGGACATGAATGCTATTGAGATCTTCCATTCCAGGAATCCGGTACCTACGTTGTTAGCTGACACCTACCACGCCATTCATGATCGGACTCTCAAAGGTCGTGGATTTATTCTCTGCTGCATACCTCTTCTTTATAGGTGGTTTATTTCTCACCTCCCGGGTTCTTTCCATGCCAACCCGGAGAATTGGTCTTATTCACAGCGGATTATGGCTCTTACTCCCGATGAAATGATTTGGATCACTCCAGCAGCTCGAGTCAAGGAGATTATCACTGGTTGTGGAGATTTCCTCAATGTACCTCTTCTCGGTACCCGGGGAGGAATCAACTACAATCCCGAGTTAGCCATGAGACAGTTTGGTTTTCCTATGAGGACAAAGCCCATCAACCTTGCTACATCGCAGGAGTTCTTCTATTATTTCAATGCTCCCACCGGGCAAAGGAAAGCTTTCACAGATGCTTGGTCTAAGGTTCGAAAGAAAGACGTGAAGCATTTGGGTGTGAGATCCGGTATTGCACATGAGGCCTATACTCAGTGGGTGATAGATCGAGCCGAAGAGATTGGCATGCCTTACCCTGCTATGAGACATGTATCTGCATCTACTCCGTCTAGACCATTACCGTTGCTTCCCGCGACTCAGGAGATGTATCAGGAGCATCTAGCTATGGAGAGCGAGGAGAAGCGAGCATGGAAAGCCCGTTACGGTGAGGCTGAGAATTTGATCATGACTTTGGATGGCAGAGACGAGCAGAAGGATCATGAGAACCGAATGCTGAAGAAGGAACTAGCCAGAGTTAGGAAGGAGCTTGAGGAGAAGGATGATCTATTGAGGAGGGACTCCAGGAGAGTCAGGGGTCGTCGAGATTTCTTCGCCAATTATTGTGGTTCAGCTTCAGACTCGGATTCCGAATACTACCCAGTTACTCCTTAGCTCTGGATGATATGATTGCTACTTTGTTGTTTGTTCAGCTTATGTTTCAGAAGCCTACTCCCTTGGCTCGGTGTATCAAAACAATTTACTTTGAATAATTTGTTAGTCCAAAAATGTTTGCAAAGAATTCTAATTTGTCCAAAAAACCCTTTGGTAATAAAAAGAGTCATTTTTACATCCGCATTTGCATATCATGCATCATATGCATCATTCATCGGTCACAAAAACTTCCAAGTGCTCATTGCCTCCTGGTTCTTCTGCCGCAGAGTGAAAAGTGGCTCGTGCTCGAAGGACTGATCAGCCTACCAGAGTACATCAGACCAGACAGTACAGAAGGAGAAATCAAGTAGCTATGGAAGAAGAGAATGCACAGCTCCGTACTGAACTAGCCTCCGTAAGGGAAGAGTTAGCCAAAGCTCTCGACGCCATGACCGCTCTGTTAGCCGCTCAAGAACAGCCAGCCTCGTCTGCTCCAGAGACCACTGAGGCAATTCCGATATCGACTCTCGATAGCCGTTTCATCATGCCAAGAGGATTCCCGTATGGACTCCCACCTTATTTCGCTCCCAATACTGCAGCCGGGGTTTCAGGAACCGCGACTTCAAGTGCCGCTAATGTTGGTCAAACACCACCACCAGATTTCACATCTCTTCACACTACCCTGCCTCAGTCAACAGTCTTCACAGTGCCGATTGTGCACCCTACGCCTCAGGGCGCCAATGCTAATGATCACCGTGGAAAAACCCCTGTGTTGGGGACTATGGAAGAAAAAATGGAAGAACTTGCCAGAGAACTCCGTCGCGAGATCAAGGCCAACCGTGGGAGCAGTGACTTCGTCCGAACCCACGATCTTTGTTTGGTGCCAAGGGTGGATGTTCCCAAGAAATTCAAGGTCCCGGATTTTGACCGCTACAACGGGCTGACTTGCCCCCAGAACCATATTATCAAATACGTCCGGAAGATGGCTAATCATGCAGACAATGATTCACTTATGATCCACTGCTTCCAGGACAGTCTAATGGAAGACGCCGCGGAGTGGTATACCGGTTTGAGCAAGGATGATATCCGCACTTTTGATGATCTAGCTACTGCTTTCAAGAACCACTATGGGTTTAACACCAGGCTCAAGCCGAACAGGGAATTCCTCCGGTCTCTTTCTCAGAAGAAGGACGAAAGCTTTCGCGAATACGCGCAGAGGTGGAGAGGGGCAGCCGCCCGTATCACACCCGCCTTGGACGAGGAAGAAATGACTCAAACGTTCTTGAAGACCCTAAAGAAAGATTATGTTGAGAGAATGATCATTGCTGCCCCAAGCAACTTCTCTGAAATGGTCACTATGGGTACCCGCTTGGAGGAAGCCGTCCGAGAAGGGATTATCGTGTTTGAGAAGGGCGAATCTTCGAATGCACCGAAGAAGTACGGCAACGGTCACCATAAGAAAAAGGAATCAGAGGTTGGGATGGTGTCTGCCGGAACCAATCAATCTGCCACTGCCGCTCCTGTCAATGCTACACAATTGCCTCAACCGTATCAGTACCTACAGTATGCCCAGCATTCGTTCTCTCCGCCGTTCTACCATCAATACCCTCCACTACCGGGCCAGCCTCAGGTCCCTGTTAATGCCATCGCCCAACAGATGCAACAACAACCATTGGCTCAACAACAGCAACAACAACAACAAGGTCCGCAATCTAGACCATCTTTCCCGCCGATCCCAATGGCGTATGCTGAACTACTCCCAACTCTGTTACATAAGGGGTATTGCACCACTAGGCCTGGAAAACCTCCGCCAAACCCATTGCCTCCCAGGTTCCGCTCCGATCTCAGATGTGATTTCCACCAAGGCGCCCTAGGTCATGACGTAGAAGGTTGCTACGCTCTGAAATACATTATAAAGAAGTTGATCGACCAGGGAAAGCTGTCTTTTGAAAACAATGTCCCACATGTGCTTGACAATCCGCTCCCCAACCATGCCGCTGTGAATATGATCGAAGTATGTGAAGAAATCCCTCGTCTCAGTGTCCGTAATGTTGCTACACCCCTGGTGCCACTACATATCAAGCTATGCCGAGCTGCTCTGTTCAGCCACGACCACGCCGCCTGCTGTGAATGTCTTCGGAACCCCATGGGTTGCAGCGTAGTTCAGACTGATATTCAAAGGCTGATGAATGACAACTACTTGACTACCAGTGATGTTTGTATGATAGTGCCGATCTTTCATGATACCCCAGTCAGGAGCGCGCCCGTCCAGAGGGATGTTGAGCCGTTGGTCATACGGTTGCCTGGTCCAGTGCCATATACTTCAACAAAAGCCATCCCGTACAAGTACAGTGCAACTATGTTGGAAAACGGGAAAGAAGTACCTCTGGTGTCCTCAAGCACAGTAGGCAGTATCGCTGAAGTGACAGCTTTAAGGAGCGGCAAGGTCCGACCACTTTTGTTTCAGAAGAAAGATGACGTGCAAGTTACAACTCCTGCTGATAAGACTACTCCATTGACGATCCCTCCTGTCGTCGAAAATGCCGGCCGTCCAGGCCATTCCATTGATGATTCCAATCTGGATGAGATTTTGAGGATAATTAAGAAAAGCGATTATAAGATCGTTGATCAACTGCTACAGACTCCTTCGAAGATATCCATCTTGGCCCTACTCCTCAGTTCGGAGGCTCACAGGAATGTGTTATTGAAAGTGTTGGAACAAGCCTATGTTGACCACGAAGTTACAGAAGACCAATTTGGTGGAATAGTAGCTAACATCACTGCTTGCAGTAACCTTTGGTTTGGTGAAGACGAGCTTCCGGAGGCAGGAAAACGCCACAACCTGGCACTGCATATTTCCATGAACTGCAAAACGGATATGTTGTCCAACGTGCTGGTAGACACCGGGTCGTCGCTGAATGTGATGCCTAAGTCGACTTTGGATCAGTTGAGTTGCCGAGGAGTTCCCTTGAGAAGGAGTACTTTTTTAGTCAAGGCTTTCGATGGTTCCCGTAAAACTGTGCTCGGAGAAGTAGATCTCCCCATGACTATTGGTCCTGAAACATTCATGATTACTTTCCAGGTTATGGACATAGATGCCTCTTACAGCTGCCTGCTCGGGAGACCGTGGATACACGAGGCTGGGGCAGTCACTTCTACCCTCCATCAGAAGCTAAAGTTCATAAAGAATGGTAAACTTGTGACAGTGCATGGGGAAGAAGCTTATCTGGTCAGTCAGTTATCATCCTTCTCTTGTATCGAAGCTAAGTCGGCCGAAGGAACTGCATTCCAGGGTTTGACCATCGAAGGTGTGGAGCCCAAGAGAGCTAGTGCTGCCATGGCTTCATTAAAGGATGCGCAGAGAGCCGTTCAGAAGGGTCAGGCCGCTGGTTGGGGCCAATTGATACAGCTGTAGGACAACAAGCACAAAGAGGGTCTCGGTTTCTCTCCGACGTCGGGTGTATCAACTGGAACATTCCGTAGTGCTGGATTTACCAATGCAATTCTTGATGGTGCTGCTGAAAGAGGGGTCAGACCCGCATTTGTGATACCGGGAGGCATTGCAAAGAACTGGAACGTTATCAATCTCCCTATGTTTGTGCATGATTCTAAGTAATATGTCTTGCTGTTTAGGCTTTATTTTCAAAATAACAATCCTTCCGCCTTGCCCGGGGCGGAAGTGACTCTTTTGTAAAGGGCATGTTTGTTCCGACATCACCATTATCAATAAAAGACGTCGTTTCTTTCACGACTCTTTTTCTTTCTTTAATGTTTTTCCCTTGGAAATAATGGTAATGCCAGAAAGAACCAAAACGTCTGCATTTTCTTATTAATTTTAAAGATCTGCATGAAAATCATTTTCTAAAAAATCATCCAAATCATGTCACGCAGATCGAACCACAATGAGCCCGTTGAACACAGTAATTCTATGCTTCTCCAAACTGTTGAATCCCCGGTATTCGAGGCCGAAGATGAGGATAGCGATGACATACCAGATGAGATTGCCCGATTGCTTGAGCAAGAAGAGAAAACCATTCGGCCTCACCAGGAGGAGATCGAGCTAATCAACTTGGGTACTGAGGATAACAAAAGAGAAATCAAAGTCGGTGCTGCCTTGGAGGAAGGGGTCAAGAAAAGGATCTTTCAGCTTCTCCGCGAGTACTCGGACATTTTTGCATGGTCGTATGAAGACATGCCAGGTTTGGATCCTCAGATTGTGGAACATCGGATACCGACAAAACCAGACTGTCCTCCTGTCAGGCAAAAGTTGAGACGGACTCGGCCGGACATGGCTCTGAAAATCAAAGCGGAAGTGCAGAAACAGATTGATGCGGGCTTTCTCATGACAGTTGAGTATCCCGAGTGGGTTGCTAACATCGTGCCAGTGCCGAAGAAAGATGGTAAGGTTCGGATGTGTGTTGACTACAGAGATTTGAACAGAGCAAGCTTGAAAGACAATTTTCCACTGCCTCACATTGATGTGCTTGTTGACAATACTGCCCAGTGCAAGGTGTTCTCCTTCATGGACGGTTTTTCTGGTTATAACCAAATCAAAATGTCGCCCAAGGACAGGGAGAAGACGTCGTTCATCACTCCGTGGGGGACTTTCTGTTGTAAAGCGATGCCGTTCGGTCTAATAAATGCTGGTGCTACTTACCAAAGGGGGATGACCACTTTGTTCCATGACATGATTCACAAGGAGGTTGAAGTGTATGTAGATGACATGATTGTCAAGTCGAGCGATGAAGAACAACACGTCGAATACTTGGCTAAAATGTTTGAAAGGTTGAGGAAGTACAAGCTCCGGCTGAACCCAAACAAGTGTACATTCGGTGTTAGGTCTGGGAAGTTGCTAGGCTTCATTGTCAGCCAAAAGGGCATTGAAGTAGATCCAGACAAAGTCCGGGCCATCCGCGAAATGCCGGCCCCGCAAACTGAGAAGCAGGTCAGAGGGTTCCTCGGGCGTTTGAACTACATTTCCAGATTTATATCCCACATGACTGCGACCTGCGGGCCGATTTTCAAGTTGCTCAGGAAGAATCAACCGGTGGTATGGAATGATGAGTGCCAAGAAGCCTTCGACAACATCAAGAGTTATTTGCTAGAGCCTCCTATCCTCGTTCCGCCGGTGGAAGGAAGGCCATTGATCATGTATCTGTCTGTGTTGGATGAGTCCATGGGATGTGTGCTCGGTCAGCAAGATGAGACTGGAAAGAAAGAGCATGCAATCTACTATTTGAGCAAGAAATTCACCGATTGCGAGACTCGGTATACAATGCTTGAGAAGACCTGTTGTGCCTTGGCCTGGGCCGCCAAACGCCTGCGTCATTACTTGATGAATCATACGACTTGGTTGATATCCCGCATGGATCCAATCAAGTACATCTTTGAGAAACCGGCTGTTACTGGAAAAATCGCACGTTGGCAAATGTTACTGTCAGAGTATGATATTGTGTTTAAAGCTCAGAAGGCCATTAGAGGGAGTATTCTGGCTGACCATCTGGCTTGCCAACCACTTGATGATTATCAACCATTGAAGTTCAATTTCCCCGACGAAGAGGTCATGTTTTTAAAATCAAGAGATTGTGAAGAACCGCTAATCGGTGAAGGTCCGGACCCCGATAGCAAGTGGGGATTGGTCTTTGATGGTGCTGTTAATGCCTATGGCCGAGGAATTGGCGCAGTAATTGTGGCTCCGCAGGGGCATCACATCCCTTTCACAGCCCGGATTGTGTTCGAATGCACTAACAATGTGGCCGAGTATGAAGCATGCATCCTGGGAATTGAAGAAGCCATTGATATGAGAATTAAGCGTCTGGACATCTATGGAGACTCTGCATTAGTCATCAACCAGATAAAAGGAGAATGGGAAACCCATCATGCTAATTTGATCCCTTACCGGGATTATGCAAGGCGTCTGTTGACGTATTTCACAAAGGTCGAGTTGCACCATATCCCCCGAGAGGAGAACCAAATGGCTGATGCTCTTGCTACCTTATCTTCCATGCTTCAAGTAAACCATTGGAATCACGTGCCGATGATCAAGGTACAACGCCTAGACCGGCCTGCTCATGTGTTTACTGTCAGTGATGCAATCGTACAAACGGATTCAGGCGAGGTTGACAACAAGCCCTGGTATTGTGATATCAAACAATTCTTGCAAAGCCGTGAGTATCCGCCGGGTGCTTCCAACAAAGACAAAAAGACGTTGCGCAGGTTGGCTAGCAAGTTCCTGTTGGATGGTGATGTCCTGTACAAAAGGAATTTCGATATGGTGTTGTTAAGATGTGTGGATGAATGTGAAGCAGAACAGCTAATGCACGATGTGCACGATGGCACCTTCGGGACCCACGCATCAGGGCATGTCATGTCTAGAAAGCTGTTGAGAGCTGGTTACTACTGGATTACCATGGAGCGCGATTGCTATCAATATGCCAGGAAGTGCCACAAATGTCAAGTGTATGCTGATAAGATTCACGTGCCTCCACACGCCCTCAATGTTATGTCTTCTCCATGGCCTTTCTCTATGTGGGGCATTGATATGATCGGAAGAATTGAACCGAAAGCTTCAAACGGTCATCGTTTTATCCTGGTAGCAATCGATTATTTCACCAAATGGGTCGAAGCTGCATCCTATGCCAACGTGACTAAGCAAGTGGTAGTCAAATTCATCAAAAACAATATCATCTGTCGGTACGGCGTCCCTAGCAAAATCATCACTGACAACGGTACCAACCTGAACAATGACATGGTGCAGGCCTTATGTGAGAAATTCAAGATTGAGCACCACAACTCCTCTCCTTACAGACCTCAGATGAATGGTGCAGTTGAGGCCGCTAATAAGAACATTAAGAAGATTGTGCAAAAGATGGTAACAACATACAAAGACTGGCATGAGATGTTGCCCTACGCTCTACACGGCTACCGCACTACAGTACGTAGTTCAACCGGGGCAACGCCTTTTTCTCTTGTATACGGTATGGAAGCAGTCCTCCCTTTGGAAGTGGAGATTCCGTCTCTCCGTGTGATTATGGAAGCCAAGTTGTCTGAGGCTGAATGGTGCCAGAGTCGGTACGACCAGTTGAATTTGATTGAGGAAAGACGACTGGACGCTTTGGCTCATGGTCAGATGTATCAAACAAGGATGAAAGCTGCTTTTGACAAGAAAGTCCGTCCTCGGATGTTCAAGGAAGGTGAACTTGTGTTGAAAAGAAAAATGAGTCAGCTACCCGACCCAAGGGGCAAGTGGACGCCTAACTATGAGGGACCTTATGTTGTCAAGAAGGCTTTCTCTAGCGGTGCTTTGATTCTCACTCACATGGATGGTGTAGAACTCCCGAATCCTGTGAATGCCGATATAGTCAAAAAATACTTTGTCTAGATATGAAAAGAACAGCGTGGTAGGTCGAAAACCCGAAAGGGCGGCCTAGGCAAAAATGCGCTTCCCGGTGGATCAAAAACCCGAAAGGGCGGTCCAGGCAAAATAAGGGACAAGAAACAAAAATGTAAAAAGCTCGCTGAGATTACGTGTAACTCAGGCAAAAATGAGCGTCTCGATGAGCCGAAAACCCGAAAGGGCGGTTCATACAAAAGTGAGATTGAAATAAAAAGACAATTGACTATATCTGGCAAGTTACCATTCCCCTTGGGATTTTTTACAATTGATGTTTGACTGTTCTCGTCCGAGGTTCCGACGCCTGTGGATTCAAGAGTTTCAGATGCCGTAGCAGTTACTGTGTTCAATGTACCACCAACCAATAAAATTACCATTTTCCAAGCTTTGTAAATCCGTGGGGTCGCGCTTTTGGCCGACTGTCACCCTTATACATTGATTTGAGCCTATGCTTTTGTTTGGCACTCATTTCCTATTCTATTTTCAAAGCTTTGTACAAAAGATTTCTTCTATGTTAATAATGATGTGTCCGGAATAAACATTCTTGAAAACTGAAATTTTAAGTATTTTGAAAACAAGCCTGAACAGCTAGGTACATTCAAATGAACATGCATGAACAAATCTACATTGATATCAATTCCAATTCAAGTTGCTAGCAAGCCTTCCTCCCAGTTACGGTCTGTGGTCAATGGCAAGAATGAAAAAACAGAATGAAAAGCAAAAAAAATAAATATGCTCGCTAAGTCGAAAACCCGAAAGGGCGGCTTAGGCAAAAATGAGCACCCCGATGGATTGACAACCTTCAAAGGCAATTCAGGCAAAAACAGGGGCATGAAAAAACTATTCCCCGGTGGATCGAAAACCCGAAAGGGCGATCCAGGCAAAAATGGGATGATGAAAAAATGAAAAAAAACAAACATGCAAAAGCATTGACCACAGATGCGATGTCAAAAGCACTTACGTGACTGTTCCAACAAGCAGCAATACCATTCAAACTGTTTTACAGCTTCCTGCCTTCAACGATGGTCTCGACGTATCTTCAAACGGCGGCATCCCCAGAAGAGGAACTTTTGCAAATATATGTCCGAGCGCGAGCCATTACGTACCCAATATTCCGATGTTTTGTCTGTCTCTGCGAAATTGTGTCTACAAATTGCCAATCATCATGCATTCCAAAACATTCATACATGCATAATCATGCATTTTATGTGTTCAAACATTCGATAAAATGGTCACGCTATTCATACGCATCTGCATTCTCAATTCCTATGTTAATTTCAATCAAAATCAGTCATGTCAACTTCAAATTTCTTCTGCCAACAATAAATGTCTACTGTCATATCAACTTCAAAATTCGACAGTCTTTTCAACATTCCTGTCAAATTCAAGCTCCTGCAGTTATGTCGATCAAATTCAATCCCTTTTCAAATACAATTTGTCTCTGTTATCGGTCAAGCAGCCAGTTCGCATCCAAGAACAGCTTGTGCCTATCAATTTGTTTCTGTTATCGGTCAAGCAGCCAGTTCGCATCCGAGAACAGCTTGTACCTATTCTTTTGATATCCGCCGAGTGACCAGTTCAGATCCAAGAACAGCTCGTGCTTTCTATTTTGTTTTTGCCAGCCGAGCGACCAGTTCAGATCCAAGAACAGCTCGTGCTTTCTATTTTGCATTCTTTCAGCCAAGTAACCAGTTCGTGTCCAAGAACAGCTTGTGCTTCCTACGGTCTCCTTTCAACCAAGTAACCAGTTCGTGTCCAAGAACAGCTTGTGCTTTCTATGTTTTCTTTCAGCCAAGTAACCAGCTCAAATACAAGAGCAGCTTGCGCCCTTTGTTATCAATATTCTCGGTCAAGTGGCTAGTTCGCATCCAAGAACAGCTTGTACCTGTCAATTTGCTTTCGAGTCTCCCCAGTGAGTCTTGTGATCTTGTTATTCTGTTAATGTCAACCAGTCCCGCAATGGATACGACATATTCCTTTTTGCTTTTCTGTTAATGTCAATCGGTCCCGCAATGGATACGACATGCTCTGTTGTTTGTTATTCTGTCAGTGTCTACCAATCCCGCAATGGATACGACATATTCTGTTAAGTTCAATTCTCAGTTCGTCTTGCATTCATAACCCAAATGTTGCATGGCATACATAACATTTACAAGCGTATTTTTACGCCCAAAATCAGTGCAAATGTCGATATTTAAGTATCTTCGTCACGTCAAGCCAAAGACTCCGTCTCTTGACTCTCCAAACGAAGAAACTTAAATAGGGGCAGCTGTCATACCCTCATTTTGGACCTAAAAATACTTTTTCAAACTCCCTGCTATTTTCCAATGCTTTCAAATTCAATGTGCTTTCTACTGTGCTTCAGCTGCATACGTTGCTGTTTCAGCCTCTTAAATTTTTGCATAAAATCATACAAAAGGGTATTTTGGTCATTTCCTACAAAGGAACCCATTTTTAGTCCCTACAATTTATTCCTGAGTCTTTTTGCATGAATCATTTGTCAAATTCTGTTTAAAAATCGTCTTAGTTTTGCATCTGAGTCAGTCTGAGTCAATTTGAGTCGTTTTTGCCCCAGGGGCATTTTAGTCTTTTCACACCAAACAAATTTTGGGCAGAGAGGTATTTTAAAATACCTCATTTTTGGTAATCTGTTCGTTTTAGTCCATTTTGTCGTTTTTAAACGTTTCACTTTACGTTATTTTCAAATTGCATTTTTTACCAATTTTATTTTAACTTTTTGCATTTTAGTCCAAGTACTTTTAGGAATTGCTATCCGGTCCAAATGTCAAATTTTATTGCATTTTTGTCCCAGTCTATTTCTTTTACTTCTTGTTAAACAGTCCAAATTTTAAATTGCAAAACAGTCCTGATTTTTACAATAATTGCAAAACAGCCCAATTTTTTTTCACAATTGCAGATTAGTCCTCAAGTGCCACACGGGCAGTTCAATCCAGGTGGCGTATTTCTATTGGCTCAGAGGCCACATGGCAGCTTATAAATAGTGAACAGTGTCAGAAATCATCAAAAATCACGCGCCACATCAACACAAACAGAATCAATTTTCTCTCTCTTGACAGTTACAGATCAAAATCACAAAATTCACAAAAGCTTCAAGAACATTCATGGAACCTTAACTCACATCCAACCCTAATCCGGATCAATTTTGTACCAAAAGCCACAAATTCACCGTGAAATTCAACCCACAGGATCGAACAGAAGCCAAATCCGCACAGTTATGGCGCAAGTTCGAGCAATTCTCAGAGATTCATGCGAATCATCATCACCGAATTGCTGAGCCTGCAATCCAACGCGAGCACGCCACCAGAATAGCGCGCTGCCAACGTAATCACAGGTTGTGGATCAGAGAAGAAGAGGGAAGAAGCAGTAAAGGATTTCACAGGATCCGGATCAAGAAAGAAGAAGAAAAGATCGAAACAAGCTTACCAACGAAGATCCAAGGCCAAGAATCAAAGAGACGGTTCGAATCTCCGAATAGAAACCCAGGTAAAACCCTAATTCCATCTAACCTCTTCATTCATAACAATAGAAACCAGAATGATGTGAATCCAAGGTGTTCTTGAACCGTTCGATCCAATACACAAACCCTAACACAAAAATCATTTTGAAAATTAGAGAAACGCTTCGAAATTCACAACGAGTGTGAATCGAAGCAGTTTCTCATGCATCCATAACAGTTGCAATCGAAAAAACAGAGAAAGCGAACGGTTCGAACACTTTGAGATGAAAATCTCAGATTAACATCATTCAAACGGTTAAGTTCGTGTTTTCGTGTGGGATTCATGCTTAGATCAGTAACAAGAATGATTTAGTGCGTGATTGAACTGTTTCTGGACGGATTTGGGAGAAACTAGGGTTAGGGTTTCTAAAGAACCAAACGGCGGAGAAGAGAGAAAGGAAGGGAAAGAAGGAAAAATGATAGGATCCGGGTTAAGACCCTTTTATATAAAAACAAGCGAACCGGGTCAAACCAGACCCGGTCCACTCTCTCTCACTCTCAGCCGTTGGTTTAGGATCCAGATGAGTCTGGATCAATCCAACGCTTCTGGAGCGTTAGGATGATCCGGACCCATCAGTATCCGTGGGTTTGGGCTGTGAAGATATGGGCCTGAAGCTTTCTTGCGTTTTTGTGTGTTTCTTTGATTTTTGTTGTTAATTGCACCTGCATTATTGCTATCTGAACCCATGTGCATGCCAGATTTCTTGCAAAAAAAATCCAAGAAAATTTTATGTGTATTCTTGATATGTTTTTGGCTGATTAGTGATATTTTCACATGTTCAGAACTGATGGAAATACTATGTGTCAATTTCATTCTTGATTCGTATATTTTGTGCGGTTTCGCGTGGATTTTCTTGTGTAATTTTTGATCCGAAACTTGTCATGTGATGTTGATGTTTGGCATTTAATTTTATGATAAGTTTACTCCTGATTTTGTACTAATTCATTCAATGGTGTTAGTTAATTGATTTTGCTTACAATTTTTGCAATATGGTTAATTGTGTTAGTTAATTGATTTTGCTTACAATGTTGCGACATATTCAATTGTGTCAGTTAATTTTGTTTAAAATTCTTGCAATATGTTCCATTTGTTTGTTAAATTGGACTTTTAATTACAATTTTGTGATATTTCCATTTTTTGGTTAAACTTGATTCTTGGCACTAATTTTGTGACATTTTGCAAACTTGTTAAATTCGATTCTTGATGCTAATAGTGTGACACTTTGCAATCTCGTTTAGTTAGGATTTTGATGCCAATTTTGTGATATTCTTGCAAATTTTGTTTGGTGTGATTTTGTTTTTGTGATTAGTTACCATTTAGTTTAGGATTAATATTTCATTGTCATTTTCATCTTGCTTTACTAACCATCTTACTCTATGTTTCATGCATACTAAGCATCTCATCTCATCCCCATTCCTTCCTTAACTCCTCCATGTAATTTTCATTAATTAATGTAATACTTTAGGTTTAGTTTATTTTCTTTAATTCCATGCAAGACCATAGAATGTAAAATAGGACCCAATGTAAAGGACACGGACTATGATGATGTACACCGACACATGCACCGACACATGCACACACGTTGTATGACTTTTCGCTAGATGTATGCGTAGGAAGCGTAAAACCTAGGAAAACTTGTCATTTCTTCACCAAAAAAATCAACATATCACTCAAACCATTTTGCAATAAAATGAGGTCAAAACCTCCCCTTTTTCTTTTCTTTTTCTTAAGACAAAATCAAAACTAGTGCTAATTCTCAACCTTAACCATTTTTGTAAATAAATTGGACTAACCTCATTTGTTTTCAATTCTAATGCCTTTACGGCCTCTTATCTTTTTCTTCAAAACCATTTTCAAAACTAAAATTGAACAAAACTCACAAAAATATTTTGGAAGAGAACTACATGGAATTTTGATCCCTTAAAAGGGTATGTAGGCAAGAGACTCAAAATCTCTCCAAGTCCAATAAAATAAAACCCCATCTTCTCCCTCTCATTCTTAAAACCAATTTTTTTACAAGTAGCAATAAAAGTAAAGCATAAACGTAAAGCGTAGAAAACGGTTCCTATAGGATACTATAGTCATTGCGGGTGCCTAACACCTTCCCGTAATGAAATCAGCCCCGAACTTAGGATTTCTAAGGTTTTTTTCTCAATTTTACCTTCCCCAAAAAAAATAGAGACATCAATGATCGAAAGGTTCAAATCCGATTAATGATTTGACACCCGAAAATCGCGATGACAATACAATATTTATGTTTATTATTTCATGTTTACGTATAATATTTTTAAGTATAATTATGTATAATATTTTATGTTTACGTACAATATTTATGTTTATTATTTCATGTTTACGTATAATATTTTTAAGTATAATTACGTAGAATATTTATGTTTACGTACAATATTTCTTTTAAATTTTTTATTTATGTATTTTTTTTTTTTTTGTATTTCAGTTGCAAGCGAAACGCAAGATGTCTGGCGTCTCGCATGGGAAGAAACTTAGGCTTTCTAGGATCCGGTGGATAGATCCGGGCTAAGGCCCCTCCTTGTAACAGGGTACGAAAACATCTCCCACGGGTTAGTGTGTGCCATGTGTGAGAGATGGCATCAGGAGACCAGCAACTTCCATCTGCCTGTTGGGGAGATGACCATCACACTGGATGATATGGCTTGTCTTCTAGACATCCCCGTCGCAGGACAGCTCATTCAGGAGGATGATTTACATGCTGACCATGGTGTAGAGATGCTGGTGGGTCAGTTGATGTTTACGATGGAGGAAGCGGTGGGTAAGGTGCATGGTAATTCAGGTGCCTTTGTCACTTACACGGCCTTGAAAAAACAGTATGAGACACTATTGAATAGGTGTAACTATCTGGGGGCTCATGAGGAGGATTTATCAGAGGAGGAGGAGATGAGACGTGTTAGGTCCGCCTGTGTGCAGGTGTTTTTGTTGCTCTTGCTTGGCTACACCCTTTTTGCCGGCACGAACAGCAAAACCATTAATCTTATCTGGATGCTTGCCATTCAGGATTTGGATCACATAGGCACTTGGGCATGGGGCGCCATGGGACTTGCTTTCTTGTATGAGCAACTTAACCTTACCTACGACTCAGGTGTTGGCTCCATTGGCGGTTACATGACCTTGCTTGTGGTCATATTTTATTTTCTTCCTTTTTTAAATTAATCGTAAATGTATACTTTTTTTATATGATAATTGTCATCTCATATAAATTTGTTTTTTTTTGTTTGCAGGGATGGGTTATAGCTCACATCAGCCATGTCGTTATGAGGATGAGGTATGCAGATTATGAGCGGGCTAACCCATACGTGGGTAGATGGATACCTAAGAGGGGGTTTGCTGATGTTGTGCACTTCAGAGGCTTGTTGGATTCCATGGAGCATTGTCATGTCACGTGGAGGTCGTACGAGATCTGACGAGACGTGACTCCTTTTCAGGACGTGTTCTGGTACTCTGGATGGATCATGGCCGACAAACAGAGGATGGTGCGTCACTTGCCGGAGCAGGTACTGAGGCAGTGCGAATATGTTCAGACCGTTCCGCGACCTCCTACTGCGATCATGCCTCTTGCCCCAGCAGATGTGGCTGCTGCCTTCTTGGAGTTTGCTCTCCATGTCGTTGCCCTCCAGCATAGGGGTGAGCAGGTCCCGGACGACCAGCCTTGGAGGCATTCTGATAGGTACATCAGGTGGTTCTACCGTGTATCTCATCCTATCATCGTCAACCCTCCTCCAGAGCTTGAGATTGTAGTGCCGAGACCTGTCTACCACGATGTTCTTATTGACCAGGACTGGGGCAGACATCCTCCCGATCCATGGCAGGTCATTAGCACCATGCGAGCTAGAGTGGAGCAGGCACTGCAGCTTCCAGAGGTGCTTTCAAATCCACTATTCCAAGGCCTTATGGAGGACCTCTGTTCCGATGCTAGCGTGTTTGACCAGCAGCCGATTCCGAGGAGGAGGTCTAGGAGTCCGCATGAGTAGTCTTATTTTTATGAGTTGTTTGTATATTTGTAGTATTTTGTTGACATTTTGTTGGATTTGTATGTAATCCATTTACATTTGCGTCGATGCGCCTATTTTATGACATTTGCGTTAATTTCGTTAAAATTGCGTTTCTAAATTACAATTGAATGAATGCATAAATGAATGAAGGAATGAAAGAAATTTACAAAAAAATAGGGATCATGGCAGAAGCAAGGTGCAAGGTTCTGCCATGTCTGTTCTGGTGCCAGCGTGAGTTAACTCACGCTAGTACAAAAGGCAGCGCGAGTTAACTTACGCTGATTTTTTTTTAAAAACACACTAACGTGACTTAAGTCACGCTGCGTGAAGTAACTTACGTTAAGTACAAAACTGAGCGTGAGTTAACTCACGCTGAGTTTTTTAAAATTAACACTAGCGTGACTTAACTCAGTTTGAGTTTACACTAGCGCAAGTTAAGTCACGTAGGGGTATTTTGGTCTTTTCACTTGGAATGAGCGAAAACTTTTGGGGAAAGAGCATGATTCTTATTTTATTTTATAAACCCATTTGAATATCTTACAAACGTTTGTTTTCTTTTGAAACCCTTTATTCTTATATTATATTATATTAAAAATAATACAATTTATAAAACAAATTAAAAAAAAACTCTTATAAACTAATATCTATTTAAAATGAATTCATGAATCAATAAAAATGAATTTATGATCTTAGATAAGTTAAAATAATTATCTAAAATGAAAATGATATTTATTTTTAAAAACAACTAAAAGGATAATTTAGTCATTTTACATTCAAAATTAATTTTGATCCAAATTATCCAAACATCAACTCATAAGAATCACTTTTAAACAAGTGTATCCAAACATAATCAATTCACCTCAAACTCACTTTTAACCAAAATCAATTCTCTCAAACTCAATTCAATCAAAATCAATTCTCGCCACCACCATACCAAACACATACGTAGTTGTAATACCCCGCTCGTCATTTTGGGAATGCATTAGTCGGAAGTGTGTAAGAGAACATTATTCATGGAATTCAAGTACGGCAGAGAATGGTTTTTATGCATTATCAGTGTTATCGGGTTTATGTATCAGAGTCAGGTTAAGCACGTCTGGGATAAAGGGCATTTCAGTAATTTCACATGAGGAGTATATAAGTATGTTGGACTAGAAATGTTCATTTGAGCAAGGTTACTTCTCTCTCTAACTTGTAAGAACAAACATTTCTCCTCCTTCTCTCTAACTCCTCCACCGCCCCTCTTCCTCTCCAATTCATCTATCTCTTCAAGTTTTATGCAATTGGTGAATCAAACTTGAAGTATGGAATCTAGTAAGCAAAACAACATCAATGCAAGGGCACAAGCTTAGAACATGGGAATCATAATGGAGAAGCTAGGGTTTGGATTAATCAAGAAGTTAGGGCTTTGGTTGCTAGCAAGCTTGGAATCAACTCTGTATGTTGCTGGTGAGTTCTATAGATAGATTTCCTACCCATGGATTTGTGCAAACTTAGATATGAAATTATGAATTGTTAGTTTAGGTTTTAGTTGCCCCTTTGCCATTAATTGTTGAAATTGTGTTGTTTGTTGCCATGCACTTGTTCTAAACTGTTTTCTATGTGTTCTGGGTGTTATGGGTGCATTAGAAACTTGATTTTGAGGTTTAGAAGTCAAAAACACGAATTCTGCAGGTCTGGGACGATGAATGCTCGCTTAAGCGAGAAAATCTCGCTCAAGCGAGATTTTGACAGTAGCCAACTGGGTGAATCTCGCTTGAAGCAAGAAATCTCGCTTGAAGCGAGATTCCACAGCACAGCACTTTTTCTTAAAATTTCTTGTGGTGCAGTGGTCCCGCCGAAGCTTTTCTTTGCAGTCTTTTTATAACTTTCAAAACCCCTCAAAGTCAAGTGGTTATGGCACATTACACTTATAGGTATTAATAATCAAATGCATGAAACGACATTACTAATTTCAATGACGAATGGCGTAAGAGATGTAATGATACGATAGTATTCGTAATTATACTCGGGTAGGAAATTAGCCTATGAATGGGAAGAGCATAGGACCTCGACATAGATCGTCGAGAAATAGATGTTAGTATGACCCTAAGCATGATAAGTTGTAATGGTCAAGTATATGTTATGATTAAGTAAGCAAACCTTAGGATTATGCTCTTTAGGCTTAAGTTGCGTACAATTAGCTTTATGTGAACTGTTTCACCGCTTAAGCGAGTAACTTACGGACTCGTGGTGAACATTCAATCAAGTTATGATTATGCTATGTTAGGTTAAGTTCACAATGAGCTATGGGTAGAAATACAAGTTTAGAATGAGTGAACTTTAGAGCCTCGACTTAGATAGTCGAGAATTAGTATGCAATCTTGAAGAATGAGGTCCCTAGGTATCTTATGATACGACGCCGAGTGGCGAGCTAGTTTATGACCCATATGTTTATGTTATGCTATGCATATGTTTATGATATGTTGGACTATGAACAAAAACTATGTTTTATGCTAGGCCATGTCGTGTCTCTGACTATCCATGCTAGAATGGGATACCGGAGGTTCACACCAGGTGAATGATTTAGCCGTAAGGAAGCCGCACGACATGGTGGAGTCCGATGTTCCCTAGCTAGGTTCATCGGTTATGTTTTGGAATATACTCGGGGTTACTCCACTCGACTATATTTCCGTAAAATCAACTTAGTTAATCATTCAGACTGCATTTAATGAATTGCATTTATTTATGAAGTTATGTTACGAATTATGTATACGCTATGAGGTTAGATACCGATAGCCTAGATAGTAGAACTAGATAAGTATGTGTACCGACGACGATCTTAGGTTTCCCTAATCGTCCGGTCTAGTTCCGTGTCATGAACATGTTAGGTTATGACTTGATGCGTTTAGTGCATCTCGAGTTAGCGGTCCTAGGATCCCGTGACCGCCATGACACGAAGGAAGCAAATAAGATGACCCTATGACGGCTTTAGCTTTGCACGACCGTCTATGTAAGCCTCACGCACGACGCCCAGCAGTCAGGTAGCGTCCTAGACACGTGGTGACTATAGGTTTCCCCGAAGTCACCTATAGCCTAGGATTAGGAGAACTCACTGAGACATTATGTCTCATCCCAATCCTTATTTGTTTCAGACTAGCAGAGCAGTTGAGCAAGTTTACCGCCGGATGGATATTCAGCAAGGACTCGTTCGTACCCGCTGCAGGATGTTCGCAAGGATCTCAAGAATGTACTTTTATAATATTTGGATTGTTGTATGGTATCTCATATGTACGAACGTGAATTTGTTGTATACAATATTCATTCGAAGTAATTTAAGTTGTAAATTTTAATGTATCCAGTACTAAGTTAATGCACATGCTAAACTTTCTAGATACGTTTAGTATGGGTATTACAATTTGGTATCAGAGCAGGTCGATTCAGATCGTGCCTTGGGTCATTAAGTTTCAACTAAGGTAGTGGGACCATTGGGTTCCGGGTAAACGTTCTAGTCGCCGTTGTTAGTTGAGCCTGATCAACTCAATTTAGCACTCGACGGTTGGGACAGATACCTGAGAGCTGAATAGGACCTAGGAGGAACGAAGTATACGATGGAGATGAATCGGCGAGTATGGTCACAGAGCAAGAAAAAGTAGGAATTATTCTGTGTTGGCGAGTGACCGAAGAATTATGTAGCCGAAGTTAGTTTCCTCTGGAAACACAAGTTCGATATTTTATCAGTTGAAGAGGATCTCGGAATCTGTAAGCGCTCAGGGATCATCATATATGTAAGGTTCTAACGTTTAGAGCGTCGATCGAATCAGCAGAATAACAAGACAAGTTATTGTAGCAGAAGGAGTTGTAGTCTTATGTCAAGCGACAAAGGCGTTAATTTCTAATGTACCGCGAGTTGTGTCGAATGACGTTAATGTTTATCATGCAAATGTTGTTAACTACCTTCCTTATAATGTTGGAGATGAACAATGTGCATTGGACTACTTGCGAAACAAGATAATTCTTTTTAAAGAAATGTTTTAGAAACGCATAATTGGAGAAACTCACCAATAGCCAGTCTGGGGACGAAATTTCAACCTTCTCAAAACTATTTAACTCGTTGTTAACGCCCGCAGTGACTACTGGGAGTTGTCTTCACAGTCTTTTAAAAGATGAAAATCTTTTACGATATCAAGTATCGAATGCACATCACATCCTAAGATTTCCAAAAGAAAAAGGCAAAGACAACCATTAACGGGATCGATCTAATTCGAGGTAACATTATAGGTTAACGTGCTAAGAGTTAAGGAGAAGCTTGGATTTAGAGTTTTAAGGTTCCGGCAGGTGGAGTAATTGTATCAGAGGAGAATACTTGAGGCAATGGATTAAGCGGATGAAGTTTTATGCAAGATCACATGATCTTCGGATTTTGTGAAATTTTGGCTGATTCTCGAATCTATATTTTGCTTGATTAACCTGCTAAGGCTCGACACAACGATGGATTTCAATAACGAAGTTTGAAAATAGATACGAGCATACGAGTGATTTGAGTTGACGTTCTTTGACTAAATGATTCTGCAGGTCCCGGTCCGACACGACACGCACGGAGCGTGTTGAACTCATTAGGAGCGACGCTTGGTGGCACAGATGTGTTGTCAACTTGTTCCGTGGTTCTATGATGACGTCTGGGGCCCAGGATCACGACGAGATGAAGAATTGTTAACGCCAATGACCCGTATGCTAGTAATATGAAGGCTTCCTTGAGAAAGAAATCAACGAGCAAGTAATGGTACGATTAATCAAAACATAGAATACGAGAATACCAAGGTGCAATGTTGAATGTTCAAGTAAAGCATGTACGAGTATTTGATGAGTCTTTGGTGGAGATTCGTAAAAAGGATTCATGGAAATGAGTAACGTGTAGCAAGAGAAATGCTAAGATCCACTCGTTTCGATGGGTAAACAGTTATGGTTGAACTAGAGTGAGGAAATCAGAGTAGCGCAGCAGAATGTGATGAAGGTTTGACGGGATTGATGTTGTGCTTTTGTGAGGTGTGAACTCGTTTGGGATTCTGGTACCCTTTGTGCCAATTATCGTTAGAAATATGTAGATTGTTGTCATGCATTGATTAAAAACTGTTTTTCAAACACTGGAATTGTATTGTGCATTTTAAGACTTGACAATTGAGGTTTTTATGTTAGAACCATGATTTTCTGCATTCTGAATTGATGAACTTCGCTTAAGCGAGTCCCTGTTCGCTTAAGCGAGTTCTTGACAGAATTAACATGGACCGTACGCTTAACAGTTCGCTTAAGCGAACTCATGAGCGAACTGTACACTCAGAGGTTCGCTTGAGCGAACGACGTCTGGACAGCACATTTTGAAAATTTTCTTTGAAGCCCAGAATGCCGTCCAACGTGATTCTTTGCAACTTTTATAACTTCGATGAACCCTCAAGGTCAAGGAAGTAATGTACAATACATAATAAGATTCCATATGTAAGAGGCATGAATGACAATGACATATTTCTAACGGTGAACGACATGAGAGAGCCGGATAAGTTGTGTGCGGTTGTCGACGAATACATAGGTATGGGAATGGTTATGAACAAGATTCAGATATCAGATTTTTATATGGAGTAACTCGTACGCCTTACGCCATGCTTGATAAGTAATGACGATATTTGCTATTATTATGTAAACCATGAACTTTTACGACTCTTAGAGTTGAAGTGCATCAAGGGACTTGGAAATGAAGTTCATTTTAAAAATAAGATGTTTTCATACTCCTAAGACCAATGACGCACGTCGTAAGCGAGTAAGCTCACTTAAGACGTGCAAACTTCGGAACCAACTCGTGATGGTGAGTTTGAGATGAGTTGTACGACTTTCTTTTAAATAATATGGTGACTCATCCCGTGGTTCTGAAGTACGGTCATTGGGTGCGGATTGAAATACTCTTTTAAGGTTTTATATAACTTCATTCCAAGGACCCGTATTTTGCGCTTAAAGATTTTTAAAATGAAACCTCAAGACAAGTATCGTCATTATCTGTCAGGATACAGCGCTAGAGGGGTATGTGGACCAAGACTACCTTTGAATGTTAAGTGTATCGGTAATTTCGACTTCGTCTCTCATGTCAGATTCCTTGGGTTACCGTGAGTTCGGTTGCATTGGATTTGAGACAAGGAAGAAAGTTTTAAGGGATTTTGATAGAAGACAAGAGTTTCGTATAGAAGTCCAGTAAGAAAGATCTTGTGACCGTGTAAGCATCGCACAAATAGTGATCTTGAGGAATGTCGGTTTTATGTATGCTCAATGGAGTCCTTTTGTATGGAGAGTTTCTTGAGACTTTGAGGAATTTGAAGGAACTTGGGTTATGAGTATGCTTGTTTAAACCCTTGTGTATATGAATTGTTATTTGGATGATGTTCTTATGACCGTGCAAATTATTTTAATTAAGATATGTTTTCTGGATGGTCCTGATGTCTTAAGTTGTTAGAGGTCGAAGAAGGATATGAAAATTTTATTTCTTCATTTTCAGTACGAAGAGAATATTGCTAATAGCTAGATGATTTCGCTATCAGCGAAATTCCCCGAAGTCAGTTAGCAAATAATGGAACTTTGGTGGCCAAGACAGAGCCATTTCGCTATCGACGAAATTTTGGCGAAATTGACACACCAAGTTTTATTATTGTCTAACTTCTGGGCTTATAGCACCACTTGTTTAATACAGATTGAAACTCTCGATCTCTAACAACATAAGGGGACATCACAACCAAGCTTTTCAGGTTAAATGCATGGGACATACGAACGTTTTTCATTAACAACAACGCTTAAGAGAATAGGGTACAAGTTACATTAGCCTTTCAGATGTTCCAGTAAATTGATTCATCAGTCTGTCAATCGGGGTTGTGAGGACTTGGTGCATGTGCTCGAGTTAGTGTGGTGATTGCCTACTATCAAGCAGGTAGACTACGGACCCGAAATAACTAGTCTGACACGTAGCGAGGATAGCTTTGACTCTGAGAAGATCAGTTCTGGTGATTTGGGGAACTACTCTGTGATTTTATGTCGGAACTCGGTGATTGTTAAGTGGTCTCTAAATTTCGAGGACGAAATTTCTTTAAGGGGGGTAGAGTGTAATACCCCGCTCGTCATTTTGGGAATGCATTAGTCGGAAGTGTGTAAGAGAACATTATTCATGGAATTCAAGTACGGCAGAGAATGGTTTTTATGCATTATCAGTGTTATCGGGTTTATGTATCAGAGTCAGGTTAAGCACGTCTGGGATAAAGGGCATTTCAGTAATTTCACATGAGGAGTATATAAGTATGTTGGACTAGAAATGTTCATTTGAGCAAGGTTACTTCTCTCTCTAACTTGTAAGAACAAACATTTCTCCTCCTTCTCTCTAACTCCTCCACCGCCCCTCTTCCTCTCCAATTCATCTATCTCTTCAAGTTTTATGCAATTGGTGAATCAAACTTGAAGTATGGAATCTAGTAAGCAAAACAACATCAATGCAAGGGCACAAGCTTAGAACATGGGAATCATAATGGAGAAGCTAGGGTTTGGATTAATCAAGAAGTTAGGGCTTTGGTTGCTAGCAAGCTTGGAATCAACTCTGTATGTTGCTGGTGAGTTCTATAGATAGATTTCCTACCCATGGATTTGTGCAAACTTAGATATGAAATTATGAATTGTTAGTTTAGGTTTTAGTTGCCCCTTTGCCATTAATTGTTGAAATTGTGTTGTTTGTTGCCATGCACTTGTTCTAAACTGTTTTCTATGTGTTCTGGGTGTTATGGGTGCATTAGAAACTTGATTTTGAGGTTTAGAAGTCAAAAACACGAATTCTGCAGGTCTGGGACGATGAATGCTCGCTTAAGCGAGAAAATCTCGCTCAAGCGAGATTTTGACAGTAGCCAACTGGGTGAATCTCGCTTGAAGCAAGAAATCTCGCTTGAAGCGAGATTCCACAGCACAGCACTTTTTCTTAAAATTTCTTGTGGTGCAGTGGTCCCGCCGAAGCTTTTCTTTGCAGTCTTTTTATAACTTTCAAAACCCCTCAAAGTCAAGTGGTTATGGCACATTACACTTATAGGTATTAATAATCAAATGCATGAAACGACATTACTAATTTCAATGACGAATGGCGTAAGAGATGTAATGATACGATAGTATTCGTAATTATACTCGGGTAGGAAATTAGCCTATGAATGGGAAGAGCATAGGACCTCGACATAGATCGTCGAGAAATAGATGTTAGTATGACCCTAAGCATGATAAGTTGTAATGGTCAAGTATATGTTATGATTAAGTAAGCAAACCTTAGGATTATGCTCTTTAGGCTTAAGTTGCGTACAATTAGCTTTATGTGAACTGTTTCACCGCTTAAGCGAGTAACTTACGGACTCGTGGTGAACATTCAATCAAGTTATGATTATGCTATGTTAGGTTAAGTTCACAATGAGCTATGGGTAGAAATACAAGTTTAGAATGAGTGAACTTTAGAGCCTCGACTTAGATAGTCGAGAATTAGTATGCAATCTTGAAGAATGAGGTCCCTAGGTATCTTATGATACGACGCCGAGTGGCGAGCTAGTTTATGACCCATATGTTTATGTTATGCTATGCATATGTTTATGATATGTTGGACTATGAACAAAAACTATGTTTTATGCTAGGCCATGTCGTGTCTCTGACTATCCATGCTAGAATGGGATACCGGAGGTTCACACCAGGTGAATGATTTAGCCGTAAGGAAGCCGCACGACATGGTGGAGTCCGATGTTCCCTAGCTAGGTTCATCGGTTATGTTTTGGAATATACTCGGGGTTACTCCACTCGACTATATTTCCGTAAAATCAACTTAGTTAATCATTCAGACTGCATTTAATGAATTGCATTTATTTATGAAGTTATGTTACGAATTATGTATACGCTATGAGGTTAGATACCGATAGCCTAGATAGTAGAACTAGATAAGTATGTGTACCGACGACGATCTTAGGTTTCCCTAATCGTCCGGTCTAGTTCCGTGTCATGAACATGTTAGGTTATGACTTGATGCGTTTAGTGCATCTCGAGTTAGCGGTCCTAGGATCCCGTGACCGCCATGACACGAAGGAAGCAAATAAGATGACCCTATGACGGCTTTAGCTTTGCACGACCGTCTATGTAAGCCTCACGCACGACGCCCAGCAGTCAGGTAGCGTCCTAGACACGTGGTGACTATAGGTTTCCCCGAAGTCACCTATAGCCTAGGATTAGGAGAACTCACTGAGACATTATGTCTCATCCCAATCCTTATTTGTTTCAGACTAGCAGAGCAGTTGAGCAAGTTTACCGCCGGATGGATATTCAGCAAGGACTCGTTCGTACCCGCTGCAGGATGTTCGCAAGGATCTCAAGAATGTACTTTTATAATATTTGGATTGTTGTATGGTATCTCATATGTACGAACGTGAATTTGTTGTATACAATATTCATTCGAAGTAATTTAAGTTGTAAATTTTAATGTATCCAGTACTAAGTTAATGCACATGCTAAACTTTCTAGATACGTTTAGTATGGGTATTACAGTAGTTCTTTGGATGTTACTTTAAAAAGACAACATCTAGATTTAATCAAAATATGGGGTTAAAATTCAGAGTTTTAAAATAAAGAAGTAAAATTCAAATACAATAGAAATAAAAGGGGTAAAACAGGATTTAAACCTAATTTTAACTATTGTACATGACTTAGCCAGTGATAATGTGCCACGTAGTAAATCCTTATTATTAATTTTTAAACAAAAAACCTAAGGGTCTGTTTGGGAGAGGGGTTTTGGGGGGGGAGGGGAGGGGAAGGTTTGTGGACCTGCACTCCCTTGTTTGGGAGATAAAAAAAAATGAGGGGAAGGTTTGAGAGGTTTTTCCAAACCCTTCAAAACCCTCGTTTTGTTCATTTTCGGAGTCCCCTGATGACATGCTGTCATTACGTAATTTTTATGTTTATATTATCATATTATGGAGTCACAAAGCAACTTAAGCAGCAAGAAACGCATGAAAAGCAAGAAAAAGCAAGAAAACTGAAGAATGGTGCAAGTCACAAAAACGTGTCACGCTTGCTAAAAAACGTGACACGTTTTCACAAGTCAGAGAGCATGTTTTGAGAAGAAAGAAGAACGTGTCACGTTGGCAACAACGTGACACGTTTTGTGAAACCCTAATTTGGTTACTTGCTACTGAAGGAGAAAACGTGACACGTTTTACTTAAAACGTGACACGTTTTGGGCGAATTTCTGGGCCTATTTAAGCTGAAGTCTTTTCCGAAAACAAGGGTTACGAATCTTGGAGAGCAAAGTGCGATTTTGACATCAAGGCGACTGCAAGGAGGACGATTTCTTCATCCTTTTACCAGTTACATGTATGTTTTAATGATTCAATTGATTATGCTATTTGTAAACATTGTTATGAGTAGCTAAATCTCTTAGAGATTGGATCCGAGATGATTTTGTGTAACCCTAGTTGATCTTATGTTGCTGTGATGAAACTCTATTCCATATTAATGATTATTTAAGTCTTTATTCAATTCAATTGTTCTTAATGCTTTTTATATCCTGATCAAATATAAATATGTTTTCGTGAGAATGAATGACTACTAACCCTAGCTTTCAACTTAGACTTAATTGAATTGTTCTAATAAACATGGTTAGTCTAGGAATGGATAATCGTTTATTAGTGATATTAGGTTAACGTGCTTAAACCTTCGAGAATTATTAGACCACCTAAGGAATTAGGGGCTGTAGTTTAAGAAGAGGGTCCTAACTCAAGGGATTGATTAGGGCTATTTTGTTAACTATCGTGTGACTTAAAGAACCGTTAATAGGAATAGAGTACAGTATCCAATTAGGGGAAACATAGAGGATTCGACGATCCGATCTCATCTCTCTCCATATTTTCTAAACAAACTTTATCATTTTGTTATTTTTATTACTAAAACAAACAAATCTACCGCCTAGTGGCAAAACTATAATAACCTTTAAACATCCTATTGCATAACGAAATTAACTTATTGCGATTAAAAACAATCCTCGTGGGATCGATATTTTACTACTTCGATAGTATTTGGTGCACTTGCCAAACCTCTATCATCCCCCCAAATTGAGGGGTTTAGAGGGTAACATAACTCAAATTTACCAGTTTGCCCTCAATATAATTTTAAAATTCCAATTCTACCCTCAACCCTAATTTCACTCATTTCAACCCTAATTCCAATTCTACTCATTTCACTCTCTTTGTGTTCGGCGATCTACGAAGAACTCCATTCCGATCTCGATCTCAGTCTCCGTCACGATCTCGATTTAGATCTCAATATCTATTACGTTTTTGATTGCTGATACTTTCAGGTTTGAAATTTCTATTCACCATTTCATGTTTTCGTGTAATTTTGATTTACGATATTGATTATGATTTCGCGATTTTGATTTTGATTTCGCAATTTTGATTTCTGTGCTTCAACCTACGATTTCTGTGTGATTTCTATTCACGTTTTTTTATTTCCTTCATCTATGTTGATTTATGTGATTCATGATTTCTGTGTCATTGTTCTTATGGGTGATATGATTTACGTGTTCTTTTGGTGATTTTGACCAATTTGGTGATAGTGTTTTTTCATCTCATAATTGTCACATAATTTGGTCTATTTCTCCATTTGTATAGGTTGGAAAATAAGTATCTGTTTGTTTGTATAGGTTATAATTTTCCCAATGGATGATCAAAGAAACCTTCAATTTCACCTTGCATTGATTAGATAGAGAGAAAGAGTTCGAATGACCTTTATTCAGGTCATATGCCTTGTAGTTTATTACTACATAGTTAAATTTCGTTCTCGAAGGGAGACTTTTGATCGTAGTTTGAGTTTAGAGAAAGAGGGGGTTCGCAATAAGATAATGAAGGAAATATCATCTAGTGAAGGTCGTAAAATAATAAGAATGAGTCCGAAAGCATTTTTAGATCTATGTGACATATTACAACGAGAGGGTGGTCTCCTACCAACACTACAAGTAAATGTGGAGGAACAAGTTGCCAAAACACTTTATATTCTAACACACAATGTTAGAAATCGAGAGATTCAATTTTGGTTTAGTCGCTCTGGTGAGACCACTAGTCGTCATTTCCATCGTGTTCTTCGATCAATCATTCAAATAGGAGAGAAGTATCTTAAACAACTAGATGGCTCACACATTTCTGCACAAATTATTGGGAGTAACCGATTTTACCTTTATTTTAAGGTAAAAGAAATGTTCATATTAAAATGGCTTAAATATGTAAATCATCCCTGTAAGTTCGCGTGTTTTTGCTTTTCGTCCCTGTATCTTTTTTTGTTCTAAAACAAACCCTGTAAGTTACAAACGTTTTGATTTTCGTCCCTCCCGTCAGCATCTGTTACAAAAACGCTGATGTGTCTAACGGTGGCTGACGTGGCGTTGTTTGACGTGGCAAAACAAGCTTATGTGTCCTTCCATGCAAGATTACAGGGACCAAAATCAAAAACCAAAAATTACGTAGGGACGAAATTAAAAATAACCAAGTTACAAATTTGAAATTAAAAATCCTTGATGTTTCCATCTTCTTCCTCTATCATCCGTATTATTATTCTTCTTCTGCTCAGACTCTCTTCACTGTGAAATTATAAAGAAACCATTTGTAACTTCTCCTGACTTTGTATCGTGATTTCTCCATTCACCAAATATATACTTTATCATTTTGAGGCCAAAACTTGTCCCATTTTTTGTCCTACGTCACATGAATGAGTACATGTTTATGGGAGAAAATTTAGAAAAAGGTGATAAGTTGGCTTTGAAAACCTAACTAGTTTTCAATGCACAAATTTTGGTTTTGTTATTTGATGACATGCTGTCATTACGTAATTTCTATGTATATTTTATCATTTTATGGAGTCACAAAGCAACTTAAGCAGCAAGAAACGCATGAAAAGCAAGAAAAAGCAAGAAAACTGAAGAATGGTGCAAGTCACAAAAACGTGTCACGCTTGCTAAAAAACGTGACACGTTTTCACAAGTCAGAGAGCATGTTTTGAGAAGAAAGAAGAACGTGTCACGTTGGCAAAAACGTGACACGTTTTGTGAAACCCTAATTTGGTTACTTGCTACTGAAGGAAAAAAACGTGACACGTTTTACTTAAAACGTGACACGTTTTGGGCGAATTTCTGGGCCTATTTAAGCTGAAGTCTTTTTCGAAAACAAGGGTTACGAATCTTGGAGAGCAAAGTGCGATTTTGACATCAAGGCGACTGCAAGGAGGACGATTTCTTCATCCTTTTACCAGTTACATGTATGTTTTAATGATTCAATTGATTATGCTATTTGTAAACATTGTTATGAGTAGCTAAATCTCTTAGAGATTGGATCCGAGATGATTCTCTGTAAACCCTAGTTGATCTTATGTTGCTGTGATGAAACTCTATTCCATATTAATGATTATTTAAGTCTTTATTCAATTCAATTGTTCTTAATGCTTTTTATATCCTGATCAAATATAAATATGTTTTCGTGAGAATGGATGACTACTGACCTTAGCTTTCAACTTAGACTTAATTGAATTGTTCTAATAAACATGGTTAGTCTAGGAATGGATAATCGTTTATTAGTGATATTAGGTTAACGTGTTTAAACCTTTAAGAATTATTAGACCACCTAAGGAATTAGGGGCTGTAGTTTAAGAAGAGGGTCCTAACTCAAGGGATTGATTAGGGCTATTTTGTTAACTATCGTGGGACTTAAAGAACCATTAATAGGAATAGAGTACAGTAACCAATTAGGGGAAACATAGAGGATTCGACGATCCGATCTCATCTCTCTCTCCATATTTTCTTAAACAACTTTTATCCTTTTGTTATTTTTGTTATTAAAACAAACAAATCTACTGCCTAGTGGCAAAACCAATAATAACCTTTAAACATCCTTTTGAATAACAAATTTACTTATTGCGATTAAAAACAATCCTCGTGGGATCGATATTTTTACTACTTCAATAGTATTTGGTGCACTTGCCAAACGTCTATCAAGTTTTTGGCGCCGTTGCCGGGGATTGTTGATTTATCTCAATAAGGCAATTTAGTTATAATTTAGGATTTCTGCATTTTATTTTCTGTTTTTAAATTTTTTGTTACTTTTATTGGTGCAGTGCTACTAAGGTATTTTGCTGTTTATGCGAGGTCGACAAAGCAAGGACGATTTACAGTTCGATCCGGAGATAGAAAGGACTGAACGATCCAATCGGAGAGCTGCCCGGTTGTCAAAGTCAGTCCCACCCATCGCTAAAGGGCGGTCACCTAGTCCGCCACCGTCTGAATCCTTGAAGTCTATCTCTCCTACACCAAGTATCATGGGAGACGCTGAACCGAGACCTAAGTTGGGAGACTACGGGCTAGCTACTCACCGTGGTCAGCTGACACACACCTTCCGTCCTGCCAACCCTGCTGCTTTTGACATCAAGAGCACCGTTCTGAATGGGTTGAGAGACAAGCAATTCGATGGCACTGAAGCCATGAGCCCACATGAGCACTTGAGTCGGTTTGCAAAGACTTGTGAATTCTGCGTACCTCCAACTACGGTTACTGATAGCCAGAAGAAGCTGCGGTTATTCCCGTTTACATTGACGGGAAGAGCTAGAGATTGGTTGCTAACCATTCCGGGTGGTACCATTCAAACATGGGAGGAGCTCAAGCTGAGGTTCCTAGAGAAGTACTTTCCTATGTCCAAATATTGGGAAAAGAAGATGGAGATTCAAAATTTCAAGCAAGGGGAGACTGAATCTTTATATGATGCATGGGAGAGATTTACATTGATGCTGAAGAGGTGCCCCAACCATGAACTGTCTGAGAAACAATACCTCCAAATCTTCACCGAAGGCTTGATACATAACATTAGAATGTTTCTAGATGCCTCAGCTGGAGGCAGCCTTAAAAACAAGACCGATCATGAAGTCGAAGCCTTAATTGAAAGCATGGCTCAAAACGAGTACCGTGATAATGTGGAGAAGAAGAAAAGAGGAGTATATGGGGTCAGCGACACTACATCTATTCTAGCTAACCAAGCAGCCATGAACAAGCAAATTGAAGCTCTAACTAAGGAATTCCAAGGGTTCACTTTGGCTAATAAGCAACAAGTGGCAGCTGTTAAGTGTGATCTATGTGGAGAAGGACATGCAAATGGTGAGTGTGTACCGGAAGGATTTAGTGAGGAATTTGTGAACTATGTGAACTTTCAAAGACAAAATCCTTACTACAATCCCGGGTTTAACAAGCATCCTAACTTGAGTTATTCTAACAACAACACTCTAAACCCTCTACTTCCAAATCCTCAACAACAACAACAACAACCGAGGAAGCCTTCAGCTCTTGAAGAAACAATGGTGAATTTCATGAAAATGACTCAAAGTAACTTTGAAGAGATGAAGAAGAGCCAAGAAGCTGAGAGAAAAAACAATGAAGCTTCGAGGAAGTTGCTTGAGACTCAAATCGGGCAAATGGCTAAACAGTTGGCTGAACAAAGCAAGGGAGGATTCTCAGGTAATACTAAGGATAACCCGAAAAATGAAACTTGCAATGTTATTGAACTTAGGAGCAAAAAGGTGCTCGCACCTTTAGTTCCAAAAGTTAAGAAAACAGTTGATGATGTTGTGACGGAGGGGGTAGAAATAGATTGTGAAGTTGAAAAAGAATTAGAGGGAGTAGTTGAAAAAGAAAGTGATCAAGGAGAAGTTGAAAAAGAAAAGAAGGAAAGATCAGAGGGAGAAAAAAGTGAGAGATTAGTAGATGAAGATTCTATCTTGAGGAAGTCTAGGAGCCAAATTTTGAAAGATGGTGATAAACCACAAGTTGTACCGTCTTATGTAAAGCTTCCATACCCTCATCTAGCTAAGAAGAAAAAGAAAGAGGAAGGCCAATTTAAAAAGTTCATGGAACTTTTCTCACAACTCCAGGTGAATATTCCTTTTAGTGAAGCCCTTGATCAAATGCCCGTTTATGCAAAGTTTATGAAGGAGTTATTAACTGGAAGAAGAAAGCCAAAAGATGACGAGAATATAGCTCTTTCAGAAAACTGTAGCGCTATCATCCAAAACAAACTTCCACCGAAGATGAAAGATCCAGGTGCTTTTACCATTCCTTGTTCTATTGGATCGGTGAAGGTAGGTAGAGCTTTATGTGACTTAGGGGCAAGTATTAACTTGATGCCTCTATCTATGATGAAGAAGCTTGGATGTGGTCAACCAAAACCAACAAGAATGACCCTCACTTTAGCTGATCGGTCCATCTCTTATCCTTTTGGTGTTTTGGAAGATGTGCTCGTAAAGGTAAATGAGTTAGTATTTCCTGCTGATTTTGTTATCATGGATATGGCTGAAGATGATGAGACACCGCTCATCCTAGGAAGACCTTTCCTTGCAACTGGTCGTGCTTTAATTGACGTCGAATTGGGCCAACTCATGTTAAGGTTCCATAATGAACAAGTGGTGTTTAACATTTTTGAAGCCATGAAACATAGAGCTGAAAATCCCAAGTGCTATCGGATTGACGTTGTTGATGAAATCGTTGAAGACAATTCTCGTGAACCTCAACCAACACAATCTATGGAGAAAGCAATTGTAAATTCTATAGAGAGTTGTGACAATGATGAAGATCTTGAGGTGAAGGAATGTGTCAAGCAATTGGAGGCAAGCAAACAAGAGGTGGCATCGGAAAAAATAGAAAAGTTACTTCTTGACAAGAATGAGGGGGCGCTTACTTTGGGTGTGGAAGAGGAAAAAAATCCTGAATTAAAAGAACTTCCTTCTCACTTAAAGTATGTCTTCTTAAGCAAAGATGCTTCTAAACCGGCAATCATCAGCAACACCTTAACACCTTTAGAAGAAGAAAAATTGATGAGGGTGTTAAGGGAGAACGAAGGAGCGTTGGGATGGATACAAACCAGTTGTTCAACCTCAACGGAGACTGAATACAAACCAGTTGTTCAACCTCAACGGAGACTGAACCCCACAATGAAGGAAGTTGTAAAGAAAGAAGTGCTGAAACTTCTGGATGCAGGTATGATTTACCCTATCTCTGATAGCTCGTGGGTAAGTCCTGTCCATGTGGTGCCTAAGAAAGGTGGAATGACGGTGGTGGCTAATGAGAAAAATGAATTGATTCCCACCCGTACCGTCACTGGCTGGAGGATGTGCATCGATTATCGGAGGTTAAATACCGCAACAAGGAAGGATCACTTCCCGTTACCATTTATGGATCAAATGATAGAGAGGTTGGCTGGCCAGGCCTTTTATTGCTTTCTGGATGGGTATTCGGGGTATAATCAAATTGCGGTGGCTCCGGAAGATCAAGAGAAGACTGCCTTCACTTGTCCGTTTGGTATCTTTGCGTATAGGAGAATGCCCTTTGGGATGTGTAATGCGCCGGCGGCCTTTCAAAGGTGTATGCTCTCCATCTTCTCTGACATGATAGAGAAGAACATCGAGGTATTTATGGACAACTTTTCTGTTTTCGGTAAGTCTTTTGATCAATGTTTAGTCCACCTGGATGCCGTCCTTAAAAGATGCACCGAAACTAACCTCATTTTAAATTGGGAAAAATGCCATTTTATGGTAAACGAGGGTATAGTTTTGGGGCATAAGATAAGTGCTAAAGGCATAGAGGTGGACCAAGCTAAAATAGAGGTTATAGAGAAACTTCCCCCTCCTACAAATGTTAAAGGAGTGAGGAGTTTCCTGGGGCATGCTGGATTTTATCGGCGTTTCATAAAAGATTTTTCAAAAATTTCAAAGCCCCTTTGTAACCTCTTAGTCAAAGAAAATGATTTCAATTTTGATGATGAATGCTTAAATGCTTTTTCTTTGATTAAAACCAAGTTGGTTACTGCACCAATAATCATTGCACCCGATTGGGATCTACCTTTTGAATTAATGTGTGATGCAAGTGATTACGCTGTTCGTGCAGTTTTAGGCCAACGCAAGAACAAATTTTTCCATGCAATTTATTACGCAAGCAAAGTTTTGAATGAAAATCAAGTAAATTATGCTACCACTGAGAAAGAATTGCTTGCGGTAATTTTTGCCTTGGAAAAATTTCGTTCTTATCTAATCGGCTCCAAAGTCATTGTGTTTACAGATCATGCAGCCCTGAAGTACCTACTGACGAAAGGAGATTCCAAGCCTCGGCTGTTGAGGTGGATCCTTTTGTTACAAGAGTTTGATCTTGAAATTCGTGATAAAAAGGGAGTTGAGAATGTGGTGGCTGATCACCTCTCCCGGTTGGAAAATAAGGAGGTGACGAAGAAGGAAAAGGCTATCATGGCCGAGTTCCCGGATGAGCAGCTGTTCGCTGTTGAAGGGAGGCCGTGGTTCGCCGACATGGCGAACTACAAGGCTGGTAACATAGTGCCAGATGACTTGAACTCAGCCCAAAAGAAGAAGTTCTTCAAGGATTCAAACCACTATCTGTGGGATGATCCTTATCTGTTTAAGGTAAGCACTTACGGGTTGATTCGACGTTGTGTTGCAGGTGAAGAAGCAAATAGTATCATGTGGCACTGCCATAGCTCAGCTTATGGGGGCCACCATAGTGGAGAAAGAACCGCTGCAAAAATTTTGCAAAGTGGCTTCTGGTGGCCCACCTTGTTCAAGGACTGCCAAGACTTTGTGCGGCGGTGTGACAAATGCCAAAGGACAGGTAACATTTCTAAGAGGAATGAGATGCCCCTAACAGGAATACTTGAAATAGAACCATTTGATTGTTGGGGCGTTGATTTTATGGGGCCTTTCCCTCCCTCTTACTCTTATCTTCATATTCTAGTTTGTGTCGATTATGTTACTAAGTGGGTTGAAGCGATACCATGTGTTGCTAATGATGCCAGAACTGTCGTCAATTTTCTTCAAAAGAATATTTTCACTAGGTTTGGAACACCTAGAGTCTTGATCAGTGATGGGGGGAAGCACTTTTGCAACAACCTACTTGAAAATGTGCTAAAAAAGTATAACATCAGGCACAAGGTTGCAACTCCCTATCACCCACAAACTAGTGGTCAAGTAGAGGTTTCAAACCGTCAGTTGAAACAGATTCTAGAGAAGACAGTTGCATCTAATAGGAAGGATTGGTCCAAAAAGTTAGATGACGCACTGTGGGCATATAGAACAGCCTTTAAGACTCACATTGGGTTTTCACCCTATCAACTAGTCTATGGTAAGGCGTGTCATCTTCCAGTCGAGTTAGAGCATAAAGCTTACTGGGCCATCAAGGCCTTAAATTTTGATCAAGTATCCGCTGGTAAGAAAAGACTTTTGAAACTTAATGAACTTGAGGAGATGAGGCTTAGAGCGTATGAAAATGCGCTCATCTATAAAGCCATGACTAAAAGGTATCATGACAAAAACTTAGTATCTAGGGAAATTAACTCTGGACAACTAGTTCTGTTATATAATTCCAGGTTGAAGCTGTTTCCTGGAAAGCTCAAGTCGAAGTGGTCTGGACCTTTCTTGGTCAAAAGCGTGTCACCATACGGAGCTGTTGAACTAATCACGCCGGAGGGTGACAGGAGTTTCAAAGTGAATGGACAAAGAGTTAAGCCATATCTGGGTGGCGACCTACCAAAAGCAAGGGTAGGGTTGATGCTGAAGGACCTGTAAAGGTCCGTAGTAGTCAAGCTAGTGACGGTAAAGAAGCGCTTTGTGGGAGGCAACCCACCATTTTATTTTCTCGCAGGTATATTTTTAGTTTTATTGTTTCTTGTCTTTTATTGCTTTCAAAAAATCAAAAAAACAAATACAAAAATATTTTCGCTGAAACAATCAGAGGAAGAAAATTTTCAAGTCCAATACTGGGTAAAAACGCGACACGTTTTGGGCAAAACGTGCCACGTTTTTGCCACCTCTGAAGCATCTCAAAAACAAGCATTCTGTTTAGCAAAAACGTGTCACGCTGGCCAAAACGTGACACGTTTTCTGGGAACCAAATTTTTTCAAAAGAGTGGAGCGTGTCACGTTTCGCCCAAACGTGACACGTTTTTGGGTGGTTTCAAAAAATTTTGACCGTTACAAAACGAAAAACGTGACACGTTTTTGGCCAAACGTGACACGTTTTTCTCCCCTATATATATCCTTCACACGAAATTCTTCCCATTCACTTCCAAAAGTAGCCAAACTCTGTCAAATTTTCCCCATAACCCTAACCTACGAACTTCTCAACTTTCTACACCAAAAACCTTCAACTTTCCATCTCCAAATCACCAAAACAACCACAACAACTACCATCAACATCATCAACCTCTCAAAATTCATCATCCTCACCTAACCTCAAAACCCTAATCTCAAACTTTCACTTTTCCTTTGACCTAACCCTAAACCTTCACCATGGTTGATACTAGAAAGAAAGGAAAAGCCCCACAAGCCAAAAAACCCAAAACCACCGCCAAACGCAAACAATCGGTTAAACCCACAGCCCCACCAGCCGTACCACCCACTCTAGCTTACCGTTTCAATGACATCCCGGCTCGTGACCGCTTCAAAGAAATCAGAAGTTATCGGGTGATACCAGAGAGGGGGTTCCTACTCCCTAAATTGCTAGGCAACCCTGAGTTTGAACAAATTATCACGGCTCGAGGGTGGGACGGGCTGAATAATATGGTTTTCCAAGAGGCCAACAAGACCATGACGCTTGAGTTTTATGCCAATGCTCGGTTCTCCGGGCGGCGGTATGAATCTTATGTGAGGGGAAAGACCATTGATTTCTCCCCTGAGGCTATCAATACCATGCTGAAGATCGTTCCTCCGGAACAATGTGATGTCAAGAGGAGGAGGGAGACATGTGCTAACTGGGACGAGGAAACGTGGGAAGAGGTGAAATCCTTACTGTGTGTGGAGGGCGCTCAATGGCAGAAGAGCAGGAAGATGTTGCTGAAAGTTGATTTCAAGCCGGTTGCTAAGGCTTGGGCATCATTTGTGGTGCAAACATTGGAGGGTACTTCCTGTTCGTCCGAGATTCCCTTATCTCGAGTGCATACTGTTGCTGCCATTCTGGAGGGTAGCCCTATAAATGTTGGTGAGCTGATTGCCAACAACATTGCTGAATTTGTCCAAGGGAACAAGAAGGCAATCCCTCACATGAGCCTCATCAACTGGCTTTGTGAGGAAGCTGACTGCGAGTGCTACCTCAATGACCTCGAGACAAAGATGATGAAGCCAATCACTGATAACTATATGGAGGTCTTTCTGAAGGATTATCTAGAGCGCATGCAGCAGTTGGGAGCTGAGGAGGAAGCAGGCCCTCAGCCTCAGCCACAACCACAACAGCCCCCGCTTCAGCCAGAGTTGGTGTCGGGAGAAGGAAGCAGCCAACAAGGTGCCCATGCACCTCTTCATCCCATGATGCTGGACTACATGTTCGGCCACTGCAACTGGATGAATGAGGTGTCAGACCAAGAGTATTGGAACCGTCCTAGGTTCGGGCCAGAACTTACTGAGGCAGTCTGCCTGAACAGGAGAGCGATTACTGGGTCTTTTGACCGTTTTAATGGATCCGAGGAGGCGATGGACCAATACTTTGATGTCACCAGAGGTCGTGCCCAAGCAAGAGAGCAGGAGATTAGGGCAGACTTTGCTGCTGGTGGTGCGAGGTCGAGGTCGCATTTTGGCGAAGACACCTATGAGGAGCAGAACCCAAGCACATGGATTGACCCGAACTTGATGCAGGATTGATGGGCTATTGATGGCTCATTTATTATTATTATTATTTTTTCTGTTTGTTTCAGCAGTTTTCCTTTCATTTTGATGTACTTTTTAATTTTATTTTCGAACAATTTGAAGTTTAATCAGTTGTATTCCCCTGTGATGTAATTGAGCCTGAACTTGTTTATTACTGATGAATTTATGTGTTTTATTGACCTTTTACAGTTTAGTAACAAATGTGTGCTCAAGTGATTTTTCCAAAAGTTCATAAGGAGGAGTGACTTGAGTAAAAGGCGAAGTGAACGGCAGTGCTAGGTAGTCACAACTCCCAGATATCATAACTGTAAGGTTCATGGCCAAATTTTATTTTTCAATTTACTTATATAGAGTGTTCCATGCATCTACATTTCTAGAACTTGCATTGTTTCTTTTATGTCGATTGGTTTATGTCAAATACACACTGAGGCAAAAGTGCTTGGTCCTGTGAGCCTTTTGAAGCCTACCCTGATTATATTGAATTCATCCTTTTCTTAGACAAGTTGAGCCGGTAGGATAGAACTTTTTGTTCGGTGACATCCTACATTACAAACTTAGAGACTTTTAGGATTTATCCCATAATGTTTTTCTGAGTTAGGCATGCTAGAATGTTGCTAAAAATTAAGTTTGGGGTTGCTTTTGGAATTTGCAACCAATTAAGTTTGGGGTGGGGGAACTAGAGAACAATACAAAAGAAAAAATAATAACATATAGACACTAAAAATGGTGTATCAAAAAAAAAAAAAAAAAGAGAATACAGAATGAAAAAGGGACAAAGACATCGAAAATCCGAGTAACTTCAAACTCGAATGTCCCGATGGTGAATAATGTTCTCTAGCCCCATTTTGACTAAGAATTGTGTTCCATAGGTGAAAGATGATTGAAGTATGTTTTAACTGACGTAGGAGTGCCTAACTCACATTTTGTGTAGCCTACTTATCCAAATATCATCCCACCTTCACCTAAGCCCCGTTATAACCCTTAAAGACCTCAAAGTGTGTATTGATATTGACTTTAATTGACGTTTAGAAACTTTTCAAGCGTATGGTAATATGTAGCTTTGTATGTGATTGAGTGTGAACCTTATTCATTTTGTGCGTGGAGTTGAGAATTGGTGGATGCATTCAAGTCAAACTAGCTCACCTTTAGCTAGTAAGGAGATGAACTTTTTGGATTACCATCACTTGAGCAGGTACTTGTTATTTTACTGTCAACTGTCAATTTTGCATGTAAATTCCTTGGGGACAAGGAATGGTTTAAGTTTGGGGTTGTGATGACATGCTGTCATTACGTAATTTCTATGTATATTTTATCATTTTATGGAGTCACAAAGCAACTTAAGCAGCAAGAAACGCATGAAAAGCAAGAAAAAGCAAGAAAACTGAAGAATGGTGCAAGTCACAAAAACGTGTCACGCTTGCTAAAAAACGTGACACGTTTTCACAAGTCAGAGAACATGTTTTGAGAAGAAAGAAGAACGTGTCACGTTGGCAAAAACGTGACACGTTTTGTGAAACCCTAATTTGGTTACTTGCTACTGAAGGAAAAAAACGTGACACGTTTTACTTAAAACGTGACACGTTTTGGGCGAATTTCTGGGCCTATTTAAGCTGAAGTCTTTTCCGAAAACAAGGGTTACGAATCTTGGAGAGCAAAGTGCGATTTTGACATCAAGGCGACTGCAAGGAGGACGATTTCTTCATCCTTTTACCAATTACATGTATGTTTTAATGATTCAATTGATTATGCTATTTGTAAACATTGTTATGAGTAGCTAAATCTCTTAGAGATTGGATCCGAGATGATTCTGTGTAAACCCTAGTTGATCTTATGTTGCTGTGATGAAACTCTATTCCATATTAATGATTATTTAAGTCTTTATTCAATTCAATTGTTCTTAATGCTTTTTATATCCTGATCAAATATAAATATGTTTTCGTGAGAATGGATGACTACTGACCTTAGCTTTCAACTTAGACTTAATTGAATTGTTCTAATAAACATGGTTAGTCTAGGAATGGATAATCGTTTATTAGTGATATTAGGTTAACGTGTTTAATTAAGAATTATTAGACCACCTAAGGAATTAGGGGCTGTAGTTTAAGAAGAGGGTCCTAACTCAAGGGATTGATTAGGGCTATTTTGTTAACTATCGTGGGACTTAAAGAACCATTAATAGGAATAGAGTACAGTAACCAATTAGGGGAAACATAGAGGATTCGACGATCCGATCTCATCTCTCTCTCCATATTTTCTTAAACAACTTTTATCCTTTTGTTATTTTTGTTATTAAAACAAACAAATCTACTGCTTAGTGGCAAAACCAATAATAACCTTTAAACATCCTTTTGAATAACAAATTTACTTATTGCGATTAAAAACAATCCTCGTGGGATCGATATTTTTACTACTTCGATAGTATTTGGTGCACTTGCCAAACGTCTATCAAGTTTTTGTTTTGAGCAAAGTGCCAGACCCTATTCAAGTTATTTTTTTTGTGAAAGTATCACTGCTGGAAGTGTCACTTTAGTTCCAATGTTGTCTTGTTGTTGTCCGCAGATGAAATAGAATGGGTTACCACAATGGAATGCAAGGAAATAATGTTACAAGTTCATGTAAGAAGAATATGAAAGAGAGAGGAAGAAGACACACAGAGAGATGAAGAAGATGGAAAGGTTTTTAATTTCAAATTTTGTAACTTAGTGATTTTTAATTTCGTCCTTCTGTAATTTTTCGTTTTTGATTTTGGTCCCTGTAATCTTGCATGGAAGGACACATAATCTTGTTTTGCCACGTCAAACAACGCCACATCAGCCACCGTTAGACACATCAGCGTTTTTGTAACAGATGCTGACGGGAGGGACGAAAATCAAAACGTTTGTAAGTTACAGGGTTTGTTTTAGAACAAAAAAAGATACAGGGACGAAAAGCAAAAACACGCGAACTTACAGGGACGATTTACATATTTAAGCCTATTAAAATTTAGGAATATGCATACTTAAAACTATATTTACAACAAGTTGTTGATCAATGCTAGGATTGTGTGGGGGCAATTGATTGTACCCATGTTCGGGTAAATGTGCCATCAACTGAAGCTATAAGATATCGTGGTAGGAAAGATTTCCCAACACAAAATATGCTGGTTGCATGCTCATTTGACCTAATGGGAGGGGACTGCATCTGATTCACGGATATTGAAAGAGGCATTACGCATAAAAAATTGTCTCAAAATACCTTCCGGTAATTAAAACATCATGTCCTTTTCCCTTTATTTCTAATATATATATATATATATATATATATATATATCTTAGTAGAATAATGTTTTTATAGGTAAATATTATCTCCTTGATGCTGGATTCATGTTGAGAAAAGGACTAGTTACACCATTTAGATCAACACGTTACCATTTGAAAGAATTTTCTTCAAGGAATCCCCCTCGAACACCTCAAGAATTATTCAACCATCGCCATTCATCCTTGCGTAATGTTGTTGAAAGGGCCTTCAGGATGAGGTATGCAGATTACGAGCGGGCTAACCCATATGTGGGTAGATGGATACCTAAAAAGGGGTTTGCTGATGTCGTGCACTTCAGAGGCTTGTTGGATTCCATGGAGCATTGTCATGTCACCTGGAGGCCGTACGAGATCCGACGAGACGTGACTCCTTTTCAGGACGTGTGCTGGTACTCTGGATGGATCATGGCCGACAAACAGAGGATGGTGCGTCACTTGCCGGAGCGAGTACTGAGGAAGTACGAATATGTTCAGACCGTTCCCCGACCTCCTACCGCGATCATGCCTCTTGCCCCAGCAGATGTGGTTGCTGCCTTCTTGGAGTTTGCTCTCCATGTCGTTGCCCTCCAGCATAGGGGTGAGCAGGTCCCGGACGACCAGCCTTGGAGGCATTCTGATAGGGTACATCAGGTGGTTCTACCGTGTATTGTAACACCCCGTTTTCTCAACATGATAATAATATAGATAAATCAGAGTTTTCAACTTAAAACAGGATGTCACATTCTTCTTTCAAAATTTCAACAATATAAATAGTGCAAAAATGCTATTTATTTAATTCATTTACCTTCATAAAAATTTAACAATTATTCAGCGGAATTTATTTCAACAAAACAAAAGTCTTTGGCTCTAAAAGGCCACATCATCAACATCTTAAATAAATTCTCATAAAAATGGTTCAACATTGTTTAAATAAAAGATACATAACAAGAAATGCATTCAACATAATAAACCCTCATCCCGTTACGTATCAGAGCAACCTAAGACGACACGGCAGAGACTACTCACATCAACAACTAGTCTTGATTATCTGCACGTTACCCACGTAGAGGCAACATTCAAACAGAAGGGGTGAGATTTCACATTCAATAATAATAAGCATATAATTCATCAATGAAATTTAACAACATAAACTACAATATTTAGCAATATTATTACTTCACATAATTCTTCATCAACAACTCATTAATAGTAACCAACTTGACAACAACAACAAATACGACAACAACGACAACGACTTGACAATGCAACAACAACAACGACACCGACTTGACTATGCAACAACATCAACTTAACAACTTGACAAATGCAATATGCATGTGGTACCAATCAGAGCACCAAGCCCCCAACATATGTAGCAAAAAGGCTACCAGGGCATAAACCCTCGACTTTAATTGATCTTAAGCTCCCAGGGCATAAGCCCTTAACTTTAATAGAGTATAAACTCCCAGGGCATAAGCCCTCAACTTTATATGATTATGCATGGACTCAGCAACAATGCAACAACAACCAACAACTTCAACGACATCTACAACAACTTACAACTTTAACGACATTGACAACAACAGCGACAACGTCAACAACAACGACTTCGCATCATAATATCATAATTCATCAATTATGAACAACATCATATAACATCATATAATCAACATATACATTCATACAAATATTAAATCATAAACGACATCATATAACAACATATTCATCAATCTAATATATTCATATCAAATCAAGTTAGATTCATCACAACATAGATTAAATACTCATCAACACCTCAACTAAACCCTTGATACTTAAGTTTGAAGTTTGGAAACCAACCATAAGTTTTTAGCCTAACTTGGAATTAGTTATGCTAAGTTTTCTTATAGTTTTCTCTAGACCCACTTGGAATATTTCCATCATAACTCAAAATCTAAAAATCATTTCCAAGTCAAACCAAGGCCGCTGGAAAGCTAACAAAACTATCTAAAACTTTCATGTTTACACCCAAGGCCAATTCTGTACCGATCAATACCAGTTTTCGTTTCAAATTCGAAAAAGTTGTGCAGAAAGTCCATAAAAATTCACTGTGACCTACGTTCAGTAATTTGACCATACCTCAAGTTCTATAAATCGTTTTGACGTCAGACAAATGACATTAGAAAACTAACATCCATACCTACAAATTTCATGTTTACACCTAAGACCAATTCTGTACCGATCAATACCAGTTTTTGTTTCAAATTCGAAAGAGTTGTGCAGAAAGTCCATAAAAATTCACTGTGACCTACGTGCAGTAATTTGACCATAACTCAAGTTCTATAAATCGTTTTGACGTCAGACCAACGATATTAGAAAACTAACATCCATACCTACAACTTTCGTGTTTACACCTAAGATCAATTCTGTACCGATCAATACTAGTTTTTGTTTCAAAATTCGGGGCAGAGATAAAAAAATCAGAAAAAGCAACTTATAATATTCAAACTTCACATTCATTCAAAATCATCACAATCAACAACAACTCAACATAATTCATACCCAATTCACAATATGACATTAACAACAACAATCATCAACAATTCATTTATCAACAAATTAACATACCTAAACATATCACTACAACTAGAGCACGAATTTCATCAATTAAATTGCAATTCGAAACTCTAACTTCTTTTTAAACCCTAACTTCTCTAATCATCAAAATAAAACAACAACAAACATGTTAAACCCTATTTCAGAACCATATACTTATGATTAAAGAAGTTTAGTCCCACCCTTACCTTAAATTTACTCCTGAATTAGCAGCAACGTTCTTCTCTCCTAAGGTCTTCTCCCTTTTTCTCCAAACTCTTGTACGTACGTGTTTCTATTTTCTAACTTTTCTATTCTAACTCTTACCGACTCTTTAATATAATAACTCTAATTTCTCTTACACCCCAAAACTACTCTTCTCCTCATAATCTTATTTATTTCTAAATTAAATATATCTCTCCCCCACTTAATAATAATAATACACCAAATAACAAATATATTTCCACACAAAATAACAAATATATTTCTACACAAAATAACAAATATATTTCTACACTAGATAACATATATATTTCTACACAAAATAACAAATATATTTCTACACCAGATAACATATATATTATACTAGTAAATACCAACATATAATATAACAAAATATCACTCATTAAAATAAATCGACTAAATTATAAAGAGACATCTAATTTTAATAAAATAATAAATAATAAAAGTAGGGCGTTACATGTATCTCATCCTATCATCGTCAACCCTCCTCCAGAGCTTGAGATTGTAGTGTCGAGACCTGTCTACCACGATGTTCTTGTTGACCAGGACTGTGGCAGACATCCTCCTGATCCATGGCAGGTCATTAGCACCATGCGAGCCAGAGTGGAGCAGGCACTGCAGCTTCCAGAGGTGCTTTCAAATCCACTATTCCGAGGCCTTATGGAGGACCTCTGTTCCGATGCTAGCGTGTTTGACCAGCAGCCGATTCCGAGGAGGAGGTTTAGGAGTCCGCATGAGTAGTCTTATTTTTATGAGTTGTTTGTATATTTGTAGTATTTTGTTGACATTTTGTTGGATTTGTATGTAATCCATTTACATTTGCGCCGATGCGTCTATTTTATGACATTTGCGATAATTTCGTTAAAATTGTGTTTCTAAATTACAATTGAATGAATGAATGAATGCATGAATGAATGAAGGAATGAAAGAAATTTACAAAAAATAGGGATCATGGCAGAAGCAAGGTGCAAGGTTCTGCCATGTCTGTTCTGGTGCCAGCGTGAGTTAACTCACGCTTAACTTACGCTGATTTTTTTTTTAAAAAACAGGATTTAAACCTAATTTTAACTATTGTATATGACTTAACTAGTGATAATGTGCCGATGCGCGCCCCAATGTTGTTCCAAGGCCCAATTCAACTTTTCTGATTCCTGCACCTCCTAACTCACTGTTTGCACCCCAGTCTTTTATTCTTTTTTCTATTTTCATTCTATTTGCATGCATTTTTTATTTTCTTTATTTTTGTTCAGCATTTATATTTTTATTACCGTACGCATATTTACATTATGTCATTTATTTTCTTCATGGACTTTAGAATGTACACGTGGTAAATCCTTATTATTAATTTTTAGGCTTAATTGCACTTTTGGACCCCTATCTTTCTAAAAGTTGCGGTTATGGACCCCTAACTAATTTAAATACAAAACAACCCCCTATGTTTTGATTCTTTAGTAGTTTTGGACCCCAAAACAAAAAAAAACAAAAAAATTGACACGTGGCACCTCACTTAGGGTGTCATGTCAGCGTTGACCGAGTCAACAATGAACTAGGGGTCCAAAACTGCCAAAGAATCAAAACATAGGGGCTGTTTTGTGTTTAAATTAGTTAGGGGTCCATAACCGCAACTTTTGAAAAGATAGGGTCCAAAAGTGCAATTAAGCCTAATTTTTAAACAAAAAACCTAAGTAAATCTAAAAAAGCTGAAACAAAAAAAAAAAAGAAAAACATAATCGCAAACGCCTTGCCCTCACTGCAATTTCATCTCCCCGCTTGAATCCGACAATCTGTTCGTTGAATCCGACCACCGTTATCGAATCCGACAACTGCCGAATCTGAAACCGCCGCCGAATCCGACCACCGTTATCGAATCCGACAACTGCCGAATCTGAAACCGCCGCCGAATCAGAAAAATCTCTCTTCGACAATGTTTCCTCTTTTTCTGAAAAATCTCTCCTTTCTACCGTCTCGTCTTTCTCGCAAGGTTTTTACTAGGTTTAAAGTGCGTGGGTTCTCATCATCATTATCATCTTCTTCTCCTCCTGATGTATCAGTATGGTGGCACCTTGACAGCTGTCCCGTGCCTTCTGGGTTTAGCTTTTCCAAGGTAGCACCTTCAATTACGGCAGCCGTTAGAGCTAACGGGATTATGGGTACAATTCATATTCGCGTCTATGGTAATTTTAATTCTTCAGATTTCGACAAAGAGGCTCTTATTTCAAACAACATTACTCTAGCCTCCTTTACCGCTCCTACTCGCATGCACAAAATATATACCGGTTCGGTTCCTTCTCCTCTCTATTATTCTGTTCTTGTCAAAATTCATCATGTATAGTGCATATATAGTGTTAGGACTTAGTAAGTAATTAAATGTTTCTTTCAATTCCATATTATTTTTTATCTTTCAAATAATAAATAATGTCTACATTGTTGCAGGTGCAAAGAACAATACCTATAAGCATTTTCTTACGGATTTTAATGATTGGGTTTCCACAAATCCTCCACCACTTCACCTCTTTTTGATATTTGGTAATGAAGAATTCTCTAGCAGCGGCATACCGCAGCGGTTAAGAATGTGCAACTACAATATCTTGCTTGCATGTCCCGGAAGGGCTCATGTTGCTGCCCTCTGCCATGCAGCAACTATAATGTGGGAGTGGTCTTCCATGCTCAAGGGGGATGACCTTATAGGAAAACATTTCAACTATTCTCCTGATGGTCCCACTTATTCATGGTATGAAAACTCAAATGTACCTCTTGAAAACCCCTTCTCAGTTGTTGAGTTGCACACATCTTCACAAAATTCGGAGGAGATATACAAACCTACCTTCGACATAAAGGTAAGTCAAGCTTCAAAGTCATTTTCTAGGCAAGTTCTGAAAATATTGTGTTCGCATCCAAATGGGATCTCCATAGGAGATCTTCGTGCAGAGTTAACAAAGTGTGATATGCCTTTGGTTAAACGCTTCTACGGAAATAAAAAGTTTTCCAACTTTCTAATATCTATATCATATGTACAACTCCAGTATTTAGGAGGAGGTAATTTTTGGGTGTGTTTGGTCCCATCAAAGACATCTGCTATTACGAATAACCAGAAGGATGGTGCCGCAACTCAAAAGCTCCACAATGACGGTAAAAATATGGATAGAATTGCAGATGGGGTTCCCAAAATATCCTCATCGTGTGTTAGCAGTGAAGGTGATGATTTAAAATCATTCCAATCTATCCCTTCACAAGGAAAACCTCTCGGGGAATACGTTGATGGTAAATCATCATTTCCTTTGTTCATGGACAGTATTGTGCATCAGCCTCCAAATGAGTTGCAGAAAAAATCTATGGAGGTGGATGTGGCCCGTGCACCATTGCCGCAGATTCAACTTCTTCCAAATGACAACAATATTTCCAAAAAATCTGACAATGACATTGTCAAGTCTGATGATGGAAATCCTGAATTTCTTGAAAAAATAAACCCTTCACAGAATCCCTCTACTTCTAATGATTGCACCATATTGAAAAACAAACATGAGATTCCAACTAGAAACGAGGTTGATGAAGTTTGTCGTAGCCCATTTACTTCAACTTTCTGTAGTTGGATTAGTAGTTGGTGGACATTTTGGAAAAGCAACGCTAAGTCCGAAATAGACCAGAGTTCTAGTCATTTTGAAGAGCCCAAGTCATCAGAACTGCAACAGGATCTTAGTCATCCCCTACAACCTCATTGGGAAAACTTTAAGTTTAGGGTTGCAGTATGGTGGGACTTTGACAGCTGTGGTGTCCCCTCCGGCATTAGCTTTTTGAATGTAGCACCTTCAATTATGGGAGTTCTTAGAGCCAACGGGATTAAGGGCCCAATTCATATTGACGCTTATGGCGATGTTTCTCAACTTTCACAGATCAAACAAGAAGCACTTTTCCTATCCGGCATTGATCTCCACCACATTTCAGGTTCTTTTGCCTTTCCTTATAACTAAAACTATTACCATCTTCATTTTTAGTTCTATTGTTTTTCTTTGTTTATTAGAAATTAAGGTCCCGTTTGGATTGGCTTATTTTGAGCTTATATGGGCTTATCTACTTCCATAAGTCTTTTTAAAAGTGTTTGGGTAAATAAATAAAAATAGCTTATCATAGTTTCATAAGCTGCTTATGCCATATTTTAATAAGCCTAAATTTTCAGCTTACCCTCCGGCTTAACAAGGAGCTTATGAATTTATCTAACCTCCTTCGATTCTCTCTGGATCCACTTTTTCAAAACATATATTTTAATTATAATGTTAGTTATCTTTGGCGGTGCATGAGTAACAAAATTGCTATATACTTATCTTACTAAAGTAACAGACGTAACTAAGATTTTTTTTTTTTAAGGAAGATTTTTATTATTTTTTGTTAGATAACAAAATGAAACTGAATAAAAAAAACAAACTTAACTTGCCTTTTTTTTTTGTAACAAACTGTACACTAATAAGCTTATTTTATTCTTGTTTTTAACTATTATTTATAAAAAAAAATTCAACAATGGTGTAAGACTATTAAATTTTTAAATACGTGATTATTTCTTACTATTATATTTATATTATTATATTTTTTTTTAAAAGAAAGTTTAGCATACATTATTACACTTGTGTAATGTTAATTTTTTCTTATATGAATATTGATATATAATTAATATATTATAATATTTTTTTTACATCTTGATTAATTTTATAAAAAAATCTTGATAATTGTGGTTCGATTCTTCTATTTTTTGTTAAATTAAAAAATATTTAAAATTTCGATAATTGCTTATGTAATATCACATCCAAACTCTTCAATTTATCTAAGTACTTTTTAGTGTGCATATCCAAACATAAATAGCTTATCAAGTATAAGAGCTTATGATATAAGCTCTAATGCTATAAGCCCTAATGCTATAAGCATCTATATAAGCTGTTTATCCAAACGGGGCCTAAGGGGTGTATTGGTTTTGGATTTTATAGGACTGCTTTATTAGGAAAAAAGTCCTATAGATTTTAAAAGACTTTGGAAGAATTTCCCGGGTTTTAAGACTCCGCCGAGCTTTCAAAACATTTTTGTTTCGATTTCAAAGGATTTGTATCATAAGAATTTATATGATTCAAAAGGATTTTTTGTCTTATGAGATTTGACAAGACTTTGATGATTGCTAGCATACATTCAAAATTTAAGAGAATCAAAGACAGAAATAACAAAAACGATAATGTTGAGATAAAGAAAAGTAAAATTAGTACAATTATTATTTATCTCACTGCAACTTCATATTCTCAAAAGCAAGCGTAAAAAGATTATTATGACATAAACCAATTACATCAAAAGAAACTTCATAAAAAAAATTAAGAGAAAACTTATTAAGATTATTATTGCAATAGAATTTTACTTTTTATTTTTTATTTTTATGTGTTCTCCTTATACTTTTTGTTTTTCAATTTTTATTTTATTTTTATCATTGATCTACATCTCTATATGATTACAATACCAAGGGTAAAAAAAAGGAGAGCACCTAACAAAGTTTGCTGATAGCGAGATTAAGAAATTGAGAGCAGAATCAAGAGCAGTTGTTGATCACATTATTTGCAATACATAGGATAAGATTTATAATGTTGGATAAACTTTGAGTAGAAAAAGGAAGAGAGAGATAGAAATACTCACTTGAAGAGGTGTACAAGCAGGGAATGATAGAGTTAAAAAGTCTCATGAGTTTAGGTGGGATTGTTTGATGGGTGTAGTGTTTATAGATTATACTTGTTGAATAAGAGAGAAAAGAGAGACATATGCTAAAAACTATGTCTGAATAACACTACGGAAGGTCTATTATACAGGAGATCACAAAAGGAATATTCTACATAATATTTTATCCTAAGTAACTTCGAGAGTAAGCTGGAATATATTTACAATGTAAATATAATTGTTTACTATTTAATTAAATATTAACGGTACTAAAAAGTCATATACAAAATCTATCTAGTAAAGCAATTCATCAAAATCCGTGTTTTTTTCTTTCTAATATCGATGGATTCTTTCTTAAGTAGTAACAAGTCTCAAGTGAATACAATTGAGTTTTGTGAAACTCTTTAAAAAATCTTGAAAATCCTAATTGAATACCATTGGATTTTTTGTATTATACAAAAGTCCTGATTAAATACCGCACGATTATTTAGTCCAAAAAAGTTTTTTAAAACTCCATTCCAATCCACCCATATCAAGAATCAAGTTTTGAAATGTTGAACATTGCTCTTTAGCTATCACAATTAGATAGATGGCTCTTTTGTAGTTTGAATGTAGTGTCCTTGTTTGTTATGGAGCTTGGTTCTTATGGTTTGAGATGGATGTGCAGCTAACAAATCAGTTTTAGAAACTTGTCCCTACGACGACTTACTGAAATGTATCATTCACTCTTATCTTTATCTTTTAAAATAGTAATGACCTTTAACTACTATGTTACAGGTGGAAAGAACAAGAACAAATGCCTTGTGGATTGGTTTTCTCAAAATCCCTCACCCATACACCGCTTTTTGATATCTGATGATAAAGACATAGACTTCTCCTGCACATTGCTTAAAAACTTACGGAGGAGGCACGACATCTTCTTCCTTGCATGTCCAGGAAAGACTGATGGTTATGTCAGGAGAGTAGCATTTATAAAATGGCGGTGGTCTTCAGTGCTCAAGGGGAAATATCTTACTGGAAAATATTTTTGTTATCCTCCTAAGTGGTATACTAAGATGCGGTTGCCTCTTGAATATCCTCGCGAGTGGTATAGAAACTGGAAGGTGTGTCTTGAAAATCCCTTCTCAGCTGCTGAGGAGCCCACATCTTCACAAAATGCAGAGATCCATATAGCTGCTGAGGAGCCCACATCTTCACAAAATGCAGAGATCCGTATACCTTCCTCGTGGATAAAGTTTTTTGGTGAAGATCTAACTGAGTGTAATAGACTCAGCAGGCAGATTAAGGAGGTATTGAGTTCGTACCCAAACGGAATCTCCATCGGAGAACTTAAGATAAGAATGGGTATTCCTGGAAGGATTAAAATGTTTACCGAAGCGATAGCATCTATGTCACAAGTACAACTCTTGTATATAGGAGATGATAATTTTTGTGTGCGTTTGATGCCATCAACAACATCTATTTTTAAGAAGAAGAAGCAGAGGGATGCTGATCATTCAGAAGTGCCTGTGTTATTTTCTACTGATTATTTTGGGGATGATGTGGAAAATTTTGTTTTCTCATCTAGAGGATCGCGTCTTATTTCCCAATCAAGAAGCAGGTTTGCTAGTTTTGTAGATCTTTTCTTCCTAACTATCCCTTTCGCTATGCAATATTTTTTATGATCATTATGTAGCTACTTGTTGAAGGAATATTTCAATAGTAATAATTTGCTACATGTTTTTTATGTTGTCAGGGAGGATCTGGCTCATAGATTACAAAGGCATGGACCCATGTTTATGTCTCTCACCGAAAATGAAATCCTTCAATTGGTGGAATTGTTGATAACAAAGTTGAAATGGTTGAAGGAAAGCCCCTCAGAAGCATTTCCTTTTATGCTAACTCAATCAGTTAGGCTAACTAGGTCTACTTTAGTTGTGAAAGAGCTGCTAATTGGTGGCACATCGCACAAAATTCTTGTGATCCCTCTCTCTGTTTTGCAAGCCCGATAAATTAGAAGACTAAAGGATCAATTAAGCCAATAAGATACTATGTTCCTTAATGCAAAATTTAAGTACTTTAGCTTTGAATTAAATTTTGTAACGAGTTTCAGAACCTGTTCTGCTATAAAGGCTATAACCCAATATATGAAAATAAATGGTAAGAATAGGTATTAAAAAAAAAAAAAAAAAAAAAACCTTTCGAATTTGAATGAGAATTTAAAATTAGTTTTGCAGTCTTTTTATGTATTATGTTCCTGCCCCTTAGTCTTACTGATGTTTTGTTCAAATATAGCTATGTTGCTTTCTTATTTAATTAGTCACTTTCTACAAATGCTAGATATCGTATTTACCGCGACCTTCTTTAGAAAGCAAAACAAGAAGAGCACCATTTTACCGTGCTATAAAATCATGTCTTCCTCTTGGGTTACAACTTACATGTAAGACATTTTCAAAAAAAAAACAAAAAACCTTGTGTTAAGTATTTAAATGCGATACTTCAGAATGCAAAGGACTTTAACTCTTCTATTAAAAAACATCCTTCTTTGAAATGACATGCAATCTATACAACATCTAAGCCTTATCCCGCTAAGTGGAGACTGTGGGGTCAGCTACATGGATCAAATTACGCCATATTGCCATAATGTTCTATCATAAGCCATATGTTGGTCCACCTCATTAATCTCCAAGTTTTTTCTAATAGTTTTTCTAGGTCTTCCTCTGCTTCACGTGCAATCTATACAAGTCGATAAATTAATATTACGAAATTCCCTATAAACAAGAAACTAGAACTTAAATGTTTGTTTTCAGTCTTGATTAAGTTATTCATCATCCGAGTACTGCTGTAGAAGTAATTGCTCCGGCTCCTGTTCATTTCTAGCGAATGACAGGGAAAACACAAAGATTTGGCTTCACAAAAAGAAAACACTTCCAAGATATAGAAAATGTTCCTTTCCCAAGCCCTATTATATAGCATACAAATGGAATAAATACCTTTAATAGCTAACATTTTTTGCCTCGGTATATTCAGCTGACCTTTTCTTCAGCAAATTGAGGTCTACTTCCAATCCCTGGTATGTAGAGAGTAGAAGGGAAGTTATGAGATAATAAATCACAAACTAATATAAAAACAATTTATAGCATGAGATTAATGATATACTACATTTATCAAGAGGCTGATTGGTTTCTAAAAAGATAGATATCAAAATCTACCAAGACTGATTAATATGCTAAAATCATGTACTTGAAATCCATCAAGCTTAGTTAGTACATTCAAACAAATAAATTGTTGGGTTAAAGCACTAACATGACAACACGACAAAGAAAGAAGGATATTGAGCATAAGTTCAAAAGTTTAATATGGTGATTTACTTTTCATATGCAGCTTGTATACGGGACTTCTGTATTTGTTCGAGTTGGTTTACTGTTTCTGTGACAGAACTTTCTGCTAAGTCAACAGCACCAAAAAGGAACGTGTTTCTATCCAGCATTCTTTTGCCTAAAGCAGGCACAACTCCAATATCATTTGCCTTTGCATCAATAACAAGAATTCTAAGATTCTTTAACTCTCCAGTAGAAACATGCAAATTTGAGTCTGAATTATTAAAACTCACGAAATCATCGCATTCTCATAAAACCACATCATCTTTATGTTATGACACATTCAAAGTTTTCATATTAAATTAAATAATATTAATTTCTCCTTAACTAATTATCAATCAAATGAAATTTTAACCTAGTTAAAAATGGACATATGCATCACTGTATAGACCACTCGGCTAAGACAATGAAGCTTGCCTCATTAGGGACATAGAATAGCATATTAAGAAATTAGTAAGCCAGTACCTACCCTACCAAATGCATGTGCAGTGTCAAAAAATATCAATAACCATTAAGACATTTCACCAAAATAACATTCTATTGGACACCCGTATTAGAGAGCATCATCAGCGCACCTACAATACTGGGCCTGTCACTAAAACACAACAATGCCAAAATATGAATATTGAATCATGGCTAGGTCACAACTTGCAAGTAAACTTTGCTGCAAAATCATACAATACTGGGCCTGTCACTAAAACACAACAATGCCGAAATATGAATATTGAATCATGGCTAGGTCGCAACTTGCAAGTAAACTTTGCTGCAAAAGCATTGTTGCAAAAGCATGTATATGTCTTCTACCATTTTAACTGTTGAAATAAGCATGTATATGTCTTCTACCATTTTAACTGTTGAAATTTGGGGTATAACTCATCCTTACAAAACCGGCTTGTAAGGTGAGGAGTGCCTCCTTTTTATAAACTCTTCTCAAGAGTTTTATCTATCCGACGTGGGACAAAATCAACCCCCTCAAAGCCAACACAATGAAGGTGTTGGAGGCTGCAATGAAGGCTAACCAATGGCCGCAATTAAGGCGACTAGGGGGGGACCACAATAAAAACGGAATTTCCAACACTAACTAAAAAAAATATTAAATATACCAATGCCAGCATATTTGCATGGTACAAAACATGTTGATTCAAATACATAATCAGGGAAAAAATTAATGAACCTATGAAACCACAAACAGAAAATAGAAACATACATGTGTAGCCTTATACAGCTCAATTGAGTAAATACAAAACCATAATTAAAGCTTATGTTAGGAGCAAATCAAATAATTGATTCCTTCCAACAAGAATAATTGTATGGCACTTATGATTCAACTAAAAAATTGTCATACCAAGGGATATATAGACCTTAAAAGGAGGTTTGAATGGTTGAGTCTCGTAAAGACAGTACAGGCAATACAGGCCACCCAGACTGTGTGATAAAGAACCATTGCTGACCAGGTAACCTGCATAGGAATATAAAGGAGTTTCTATATTGAAATAAAAGGTAAAGGCTAAAAGTAAAACCTTTGCAACATGACATAATTAACGAATACTGCTGAATATTAACTAATACATTGCAATTTTTAATTTGTTTGTGCTTTTCAGCATAAAATAAAGCAATTCAACATCTAAATTACCCAGAAAAAATTCAGAAGCTTCATAAATGTAGGAAAACTTCTTAGAAATCCATACTCTTTTCATATCAGCCAAAGTTTTTGACTCATCCTGTCATTAACCAAAATTGAACAACAAAAATTGATTGTTAATAATCGAATAATAGGAAACAAGTAGGACCGGTTGAAAAATGGTTTTGAATCAAACCAAACCAAACTGGTACAGCTAAAAGAAAAAAAAAAGAGAAAAAGTTAATCAAGTTACTGGAACAAGCTGTGTTTCCGTTTAACCAGTTTTTAAAATAGCTTCACCAAAACAACCAAACAGTCTCCTTTCAAACTTTCAAGATTAGAAACTTCACTCACAAGCCCTAATCTTTTTTCAGATAAAGATAGTACAGAAGGATGAGGTATTACCTCTCGATCCTATACTTTTTGTGACAACTTTATAAATCCATGGTAACAAAATAGTGGTTTTCTAAAAACAGTAATTTACTAACAAGTATCTGTTTTATTACAGCCTCAGAATTTTGAGGGAACAAGGGCCCAGCTGGCCCTGGAAGGCATTATGAGAATGGTAATCAAGTGATGAATTTCATAGTCCTTCAGATGATAAATTTAACATCAAACAGTTCCAAAACAATTCTAAAGCTATATTGGTTTTAAACTAAAATCAATGAAGAATACCTGAGTGAATTGAGCTATAAGGTCATCAATGTCCTTGTTGAAATCATCCATATTCATGATGAAGAACCCTAGTTTGCGGCAGAGAAGTCTATAGTAGCAAGTTGTGAAAAAGGTCAAAACAAAGTACATAGATAAACCTCGAAAAGCAAGAAGAACGTGTCCATTCATTGAATCAAACAGTTAATGTGCAACCGAAGAAGAAGAAGAGGAAGATTAAGAAGAAAAAGAATAAGGTGAAATTACCAGTTTGCAGAGAGAATTGAGTAAAAAACAGTGAGAAGAGAGGGCAGTGTGTCGCCATCACCGCGTGAGCACTTCTGGCCGCTGCATGAAGAGGTAGGGTCGTTGCCAGCGCCGTCGCAGGCAGAGTAGAGCGCAATTTCAAGGGTGGGGTTTCAGTGATGAATGAGGAGAAATCCGTGATTTTGAAGAACAACTAGTATGGAAACCGGTGCCAAACATGGACTAGAATTTCGTCGTAATTAAATTACTAGATGAAGATGTGGTATTATTCTCATTTATGTGGTTTCTCTACGTCCAATGAGTAGATCTACACCAGTGTTGACTCCCTCCATAAAGTCCAACAATGGTATCATAATCGATTCAACTTTGGATATGAAGCAGGGGTGCTTCATGGCGGTAAATCTTAGATGTGGAGAGTCTTATACTTAACTGAGGTATGTTAATGTGTTGAACTGGTTTGAAACCCGTGTCTTGCACGAGAAAACTTGTGCTGAATTTTTTATATAAATTTTAATTTATGTTGATAATATTTATTATAAAAAAAAGTACAATACATGTTAAAATGTATGTATACTTTATATAGAAAGGGAATACAAATATCCCCTAAGTGATTTTTTTTTAATTTCATTGCTTCCCTTTATTAAATTGTTTTATCATTTTGGTCTTCAGAGGTTTGTCAAAGTTAAAGTAGGCCTCAAGGTCCCGTGAACGTAAGTATAGGTCTCACCCATCGAATAGATCATCACACTAACATCGGGAGTTAAACATACAGCCTTGCAGATAAGTTAACTCTATACCAAGTTAATATTATTAAAACTATTTTATTATTTTTATGACATTTTTTTATCTTATTTTCCAAAAATTTCAAAAAAGAAAATCTATATTTTGATTAATATAAATTGAAGTGGGTTCTATTTAAAGAGGGTTTAAAAAAGAAATCTAACATGCTTGTTCACAATTAGAAACGGAAGATTCTTAATCCCAAAATCAATGTGATATACACAGAAAGGAATCTATTAAAAAAATATCAACTTGTAACCATCTAAATTAATTTAAATTGAAAAAACTTGTGTTAAAAAAAAAAGTAAATTACACTCCCCTCCCCTCAAAGATGCTTGAAATACACTCCCCTCCCCTCTTATGTTAAAATATACAATTTCCTCCCTTGAAAAATAAAATTTACACTCCCCTCCCTTATAAGATGCTTGAATTACAACCCCCTCCCTTGATAATTAAATATACATTACACTTTAATCTATTTTAACATAAATAAATATTTTTATGATATATATTAATTTTAAACCACCCTTTAAGAAAAATTAATTCATTTCTTTATAATTTAAATGTTAATGATAATTAAATTTAAATATTTTGCTATTGATTTTATAATTTAGAGTTTAAAATTAACTTTTAAATAACCATGGTTTATTGTCGTTAGTAATTTTTCACATATTTTAATTTTATTTTGGCTTGTTTCATATTTTATAATAGAGTTTAAAACTACATGTTAAGGAAATTGTGAATAAAAATAGCAAAAAAATATGTATTCAATTTTTTATTGTGTTAAAATAGACATGCAATACTGTTAATTTCGAAGTGTATTAGATTATTATTTTTTTGCTAGATTATTAAAAATAAAAAAATATATATTGAGGGAGTAAAGTGTAGATTTTAACCTAAGAGGGGAGGGAAATGTAATTCAAGCTTTTCTTATGGGAGGGAAATGTATTTTTCTCTAATATGTTTTGAATAAGAGGGGAGGGGAATGTATATTTTAACATAAGAGGGGAAGGGAGTGTAATTCAAGCATCTTTGAGGGGAGGGGAGTGTAATTTACTCTAAAAAAAATGAAAAACTTACTTTTCATTGCATAACTAACTTAAGAACGAATTAACAAACTAATAGTATATATTTTATGCAACCTTCAATTTTTCAATACAATTTTGGGAGAAAATCTTGAATCAACAAACGGGAGCAACATTCATGAATTGACTATGTTGATGGACTGTTTCAATAACAAAAAGTGCTTAGCAACTAATGTCTAACTCTATGACAACGATTTTGGCCTTGAAGTTATTTATAATATATTCTCTTTTTTTCCAATACATGAAAAATTAACCAGTAATGTCTGAATAGAATAAACAATAGCCTCTTAGTCTAATAGTTTATATTATTATGATGAAGTTGTTTAATTTTTTAATATATAAACAAATTCATCAACCAACATATCTATGTCAAAATCTTCTTGAAAAATAACAACCCGTGGAGTAAACTTATACGAATTTCATGGTAAATCATTATTGTCAACCCTTGTAAATTGAAAGTGATACAATTTTCCTATCTTGAAATTGTCTCTAATAATATGATATTGTTAAGTGTCTTCACAACGTGAAACAAATTAATAGTATAGACAACGCATTCCCTCAATTATGTTTATAAAGATGTATATGAGCCTCTTTTCGGCTATTGCAAGAGTATGGTTTCATTGAAGAAAAAAATCAAAATCAAAAAATAGATTTACCAAGAAACGCTTTTAATTTAGTATAAGAACACTAAAAACAACAAATTAATGATAACCTCAACATCCATTAGGATCATTTTAAATAAGTTTGACTCTTGAGATTTTGATATTTCAGTCACATGATACGTTTTAACAATCTTCACAATCAGAAAATAATTCTAAGTAGAGTCTATGACGTTAGAAATCATGAAAATATTTGGGTTAGTTGTCATGTAAAAAGACCGAGAAAATAAATATTTGGCAAAACTATGGTTGCAAATTATGAAAACGAAAAAACTTAAGCAACAAATAAATCTCTTACGAAAAATAAATAGTTAAAAACGTAAAAATAGCTACTATTGTTTAACCCTTTTTTTTTGTCTAACACTACAACATTTGAGTTGGCATCCATGGTTGCAAATTATGATCATATAAAAAATATAAGTGAAAAAAACATAAAAGATTATTAGTTTAGGAAAATAAGTAGTAAAAAAGCGCATCATGATAGTAATCGAAAGACAAAAAAATAACTTTTTTATTAAGATGAGTTTGCCGAAACATCATGCATTCTCACCTTTGTGCTGTATATATTTATCGGATGCACAGATCTCTCTTAGCGTCCAAAGAAAATTCAAAATCGATTAGAAATAATACGATAATTAAATGACATTTAAGGGACAAATCAAAATTGATAATCAATTACTATTAGCAACACCAATTTCTTTATGGATTAATTTACATATCCAATTTTATTCAATATAATATTCAATTATGTTTAAAATGATGCTATTAAATCAACATTGGCAATCCCCTAAAAAACAAAATTAACCTTAGCAAAAATCCCTCCCCTGGTTTGTGATCAACAATTCATTTTATGTTATGGACAAATCAAGTCAAATTTCTACTTTCTAATAATTGAAGGAGAATATCTTATAGGTGCATTGAATTTTAAATTTTTGATGATGTATCTTTAATGAAATGATAAATTACATTGAATGTAAAAGAGTATCCATTTGTGAAATCAATGCAAGAAGAGAGGATAACAGTTAAAATATAAGGGCTAAATGAAAAATATTTGGTACAATTGAACTGTTGATTTGTGCAATTTGATTTATGTAAATCGTCTTAAATAGAAATTTATGCTAAGTCAAAATATTTTTCATTAAATATACTAATTGATATTGTCCCAGCTGTTTTTACTGATGTTTTAAATTTTAGCAATTGGACATAATTTTGAATGGAGGTGAAATTGACAAAAAAAGGTGCTTAAATTTGGGAAAATGATGGATAACCCGTCTTTCAAAAATTAGAAAATTAGAATATTCAAATTTTTAAATTAGAAGTAAAAGTTTATTAATGGTAGATAATGATTTGGGAAATTACATATTGGACTTGTGAATGAGAGTTCATAGATATATTTTTTCATTGATTTATCCGAACTAATTGTCATATGTATAAAAGGAGTAGTATGTTTTGAAAGATGAATATTCTTAGAAGGAATACCCAAGTGAGTTTGATTTCTAAGGTTTTGACATTTCAAGGACAATCCACATTCAAACAATTATCGCTATCAAAAAGTAATCATAATCATTTTTTTTAAAAGTAATCATAAGCAAGACCCGTGATAAGTAATTGAGAAAAATCTTGACAATATTTAAATTGAAAGTAATTGAGAAAAATTACAAAAGAAATATATGAGATACATTAGTATACATCATATACAAAATTAACGTATTAAGTTTTTTTTTTTAATTTGTCATTTAAAACAAAATTGCACTAATCAAGAAAAAAAAACATAAAAGAAATAAAGCATTTAACTAAATAAATAGTATAAGAAAACATGTTTCATGTTTGAAAAATAAGTTTCACAAATCCATTGAAGTCTTGGTTGCAAAATAAAAACAATGTGATTCTTGTTTTTTTAATAAATCTATGAAAGATAAAAGGATGAAGAAATAAAATAATTAACAAAATAATCAAAAATAATAAATAATAGAAAAACTCTATGATAGTTGTACTCAGAATACAAAGGATAGTTTTTTTCTTCTACGAAATTCAAGAAAAAGTGTGTCCTTTTCAAATTTGAGTTGCCTCTATTTATAGGCTGAAAATACCACATTTTAGAGCCTAAAACTTGTTCAAAATTGAAAACCAATTCAAGACATTTAAAACTATTAATAATATGTAATGTATGCATTATACAATTCCATCTATATACATCAAATTTCAGTTTGTGATTTGTAGAATTTTACATTATGAAAAGCTGATCAAATTAATTGATTTTATGGAATATTAATTGGTAATTCAAATCCAGTCATTGTCAACTCTAACTTTTAATTTTTTGTGATTAGTAAAATTAAGAGCCACCATAACATAGCCAACAAATTTTTGTACGCTAATAGCCTCTAACTTTTATTTTCCACGCTAATAATTTTTTTACACGGTAAACTATTTTTAAGGTCATTTTTTCACATAATATTATTTTACATGTAATAATTTATATAATTTTTTTTTCTACATGTAGTAATTCGTATGGTCATTTTTACCATATCTTAATGGTATTATATTTTTTACATTAAAATGATTTTTAGGATCTTTTTCAAAGGTATTTTTCTATGTGTAAAAATTTGTACGACCCTTTTCTTTTTTTTTTCAAGTGATTCTCAAGTTGTTGAAATTATTACTTTTTTTTATGTTCAAATAAAGAATTAAAAAATAAGTTACACACCATTTAAAATTATATCGTTTATTTTTAATTTCTTACAGTTACTATTTTTTGCTTGATCAAATAAAAAAAATAACAAATCAATTTGATGAAAGGTAATTCTATTTGTCTCCTTCCTTCAAAAAAATAAATATATTTGTCTCTTATTAATGTTGCCTTTTATAATTAGTGTCATGAAAATTTAGAAATTTAGAAGTTTAATTATCAATTGCCAAGTGGCACAATGCACAAGTGGATAGCCTATTAGAAAAGTAGCATTTAATATAGGTCAATGTAAAACATTTGCAATTGTATATAATATAGATATATGTGAGCTAAAGTTCCACGTTGGATGCAAGAGCATGTGTTGAGCACCATATAACTGATATGATCCATATACCTAATTTTTTAATGTTTAAGTTAAAATGTGATGTCAAACTCAATATAGGATTCTGAGAAAGTCACAATATTGGTATGAACCGTTTTTTTAGATTTTGGATGTCATTTGTTTAATTTTTATTTAAAGTTTAGTTTTTAGATGTCATTCTCTTACATATAAATTATCGATGTGTTATGTTGAGTTGACAAAAAATATATACTTATTACACAATTTAAAATCATGTAATGTTTCAAAAAAAAAAATATCATGTGACGTTTGTTTAATTGAATATGATTTTTTGGTAAAATAATTACCCAAAAATATCCGACTCCTTCAACCAACCTATAAAATAACTGAAAACTCACGTTATTCTCTATACTCTCACAACAAAACGCACAATACTTATTTTCTTTCTCTTGTTTTAATTCCTTTTTTGAATTCTTTCTTTTTTTCTCTAACTTTAATTTTCTTTATTTATTAACATGGAAGAAAGAAACGTAAACCTCTCTCCATGAAACCACCACCAATCAAACTTTTTGAACATTTTGTGCCTTCATTTGACCTTATTTAAATATGTCACGTAACTACAGACATTGATAGTTGCACACTTGACTAAAAGATGTTAATATGTCAAGTGTGTGTTAAAATTCTATATCGGATGGAAGAGTATATTTTGAACATTATATAAATGAGATGACTTATGATGCCTAAATATTTTGGTTAAAGATAAGATATCAATCACATTTGTGTTGTTTTTCTTAATCTAAGATGGTGATCAAACTCAATGTAGAATCCTCATAGGTCCCAAAATCATGATGACCAATTTTGTTAGCTTTTAGATGCCATTTGTTTAATTTTTTTTATCTTAAATTTTAGTTATTGGGTGGCATTCACGTTCATGCTCTTTTTATTCAACCTCCATTATTTCAAATTTCTTGACTTTGATCTTTTGCGAAATCTGACAATGGAAAAAGATAGATGTGTTATTTTGAGTTGACAAAAATATATACTTATTAGAAATTTTAAAATGATGTGACATTTTTTAATTTAGTACATTTTTTCGTAAAATAATTACCCCTTAATCTTCTAATTATTCAACAAACCTGCAAAATTGCAAGCAACTCAATTCATTCCATATACTTTCAAGGTTAAAGCACAAACCCCTTATTTGTTTTCCTTACCATCTATCTCATGTAAAAAACGTCTTCATCCTTCAACAAACCTGCAAAATTTCAAGCAATATACTACATTTCATATGCTTTCAAGGTTAAAGCTCACACCCCTTATTTGTTTTACTTGTCATCTATCTCATGTCAAAAATTACATTTTCATCTTCTTTCTTTTTCTAATTTACTTTCTTTATTCTCGTGAAATAAAGGAACATAAACCTCGATCCTTGAAACCCCCACCAACCCACTTTTTTTACCATGTTAGATCTCAGTTTGTCCTTATTTGGCTATGTTGTCATAGTACACACGCAAAAAGTCTCACATTTAAGAGAGATTTTAATGTTTCATATGCGAGTTAAAGTTCCACAATGAATTCAATGGTAGATGGTGAGAAAAATACATGTGAGATAACGTATGTACATAATGTCTTAAGATTTTGGATGAAGATCTGATGTGAATCTTACTTTCATGGTTGATCTTAGCATAGACTGATTATACAACCTCGTTTAGGCTCCCTCAGAAGTCACAATATTATGATGGACTATTTTGTTTATAAATGTCATTCGCTTTGATGCTTTTTTTTTATTCAACATCTATTATTTAAAATCATTTTACTTTTAACCATTGGTGGGATCTAAGAATTGAAAAATGTAGATGTGTTATTTTGAGTTGAACAAATACATGCTCATTAGATATTTTAGGTGGATGTGTGATGTCAATCTCCATTGTGTGATTGTTCTTTGCATAATAGATGATCAAACTCAATATAGGCTCCCTATGTCGCCTCAACATTATGATGAACTATTTTGTTATTGTTTGGATGTCATTCACTTTCATGTCATTTTTTTATTCAACCTTTATCATTTAAAATTACTTTACATTTGGTCTTTCGTGGGATGTGACAATGGAAAATGCAGATTGTTATGTTAGTTGACAAAGTACATTTGTTTAAATTTTTATCTTAAATTTTCGTTATACACTTTCATCCTATATCTTTTATTCAACAAACCTTCATTTTTGTTTTTTGGTAGGATTTGACAATGGAAAATTGCATATGTGTTTTGCTAATTTGACAAAATAAATTATTGTTATATTTTTTAAAATAATGTGACATTTTTTTATTTTGTTTAATTTTTTGGTAAAATATATACAAAAAAATCTTCAAGTCCTTTAACAAACCCGTAAATTATCACGAATTCACTCTATTCTATATACTATCACAGACAAAGCACAAACTTTTTCCCTTATCGTCTCTCTCATGTTCAAATTCCTTTTTTGTCTCTTTATTTTTCTTAATTTATTTTCTTTCTTCTCGTGAAAGAAAGGAACAAAAACCTCCATCCATTAAATCATCACCAACCCACTTTTTTACCATGTTATGTCTTCTCTAATCTATTCAGATGTAGAGAATCTAACACTTAAAAGAGATGTTAATATGTCATATGTGAGTTAAATGTCCACAATTGATGCAAGAGTAGATGGTGAGATGGTATATAAGTGAGATAACTCATATACCTAATGTTTTAAGGATTTGCACGAAGATTTAGTGTCAATTTGACTTTTTTATCTTAAATTTTAATTATTGGATGTGATTTGCTTTCATTCTATATCTTTTATTCAACCTCTATTATTTTAATTTCCTTTGCTTTTGGTCTTTGATAGAATTTGACAACAAAAACTTGGAAATGCATTTTGCTAGTTTGACAAAATAAATGGTCATTAGATTTTTAGAAATGATGTGACGTTTTTTTTGACAAACTTGCATATGCATTCATGATCTTATAATATTAAAGAAAGCCATTATTATTTTTAAGTCACTGATAGTCAAATTTTTAAAATTTAATTGATAGCCATTTATAAAAGAGTTTATTAGACCATCTACAATGCAACACTCTATTTGGGTGCTTAAATGGATCCCAGTTGTACACGTCATTCGTTTTATAATTAATACCGAATAAGCATCCAATCTCTCCAACCCAGCACCTCAAGATAATTATGAATTGGGTCCCAGCAATAACTCTATATCATTAAATTTAACAATACTTTATATACTCATTCATAATTATATAATTTTAAAATATTGTTGTAATTTAATTATAAATTATAAAAAAAAGCGAACATTTTTTTTATTTTTATTAATAATTCAAGAAATTATTATTTGCAATTATTATATAATTTAACTATTATTTGCAACTATTATATAATTTCCTCTAAAAAAAACTATTATATAATTTACTTTTTAATATTAAAATAATACAATATTTGAATATAGAGAAAAAATAAAATTAATTGTACATGTGGGACCCATGAGTAATAGGAGAGAGAGGGTGCCTATAAAAACATTCATCTCTATAAGCATCATATTTATTGATGTCACAATGGGGGTGCCTATTTAACATAGTGCTAAATAGGGGAAGGACCCCTTTGTAGATGGTCTTAGTGACTAATTATATTCCATAATTAAGTTGTGCTTTGATTTGTGTTTGATCTTGTAAATGAGGAAAACTTATTTGAATGTTTCCAGCCTTTTATAGTTGTTAGAAGTTTTATACAATAGAAAAACAATAGAGAAAACAATTCAAAATTCAAATTGATAAATTCTAATAAAATAAAATTTAAGACAAAATAAAGAAAATTGGGACAATGACAAAAATATTATTGAATTACCTCTACAATAAGTTTTTCATTTGTAGATAATGTGTAGAGATCAAGTTAGTGTTGAGAGTTTTTTTCCTAGTATATTGAGAGTTGGTCGAATGTATGATTATAATATTATATTTTTTATTTAAGAACATGGGACATTAAATGATTAAGGAAATTATAAATTATCATGTATACTATTATATGTTCTGCCAAGTCTGTTAAAAAAAACTTATGCTAGGAAATTGTTTATATTTTACGGTGTATATAGATTTGACCATGCCTGTTTTTAGACAGATAGTTTTTTTCCTAGTATATTGAGAGTTGGTCGAATGTATGATTATAATATTATTATTTTTTATTTAAGAACATGAGACATTAAATGATTAAGGAAATGATAAATTATCACGTGTACTATTATATGTTCTGCTAAGTCTGTTAAAAAAAACTTATGCTAGGAAACTATTTATATTTTACGGTGTACATAGATTTGACCATGTCTGTTTTTAGACAGATTTGACCATGCTACATGACAAAAACTACAATATGTTATGCTAAGTTTGTTAAAAAATACTTATGCTAAGAAATTGTTTATGTTGTATGGTGTACGTAGATTTGACCATGTCTGTTTTCAGGCAGATTTGACCATGCTCCAGAACAAAAAATACAATATTTTATTATATGAAAATTAAAAAGTATTGATGATCCTATAATATTAAAGAAATCCATTATTTTTTTAGTTAATCATATTCAAATTTTTAAAATTTAATTGATAGTCATTATATATAAAAGAATTTATTAAAGATTAATTTCATACCATAATCATGATGTGCTTTTATTTGTGATTGATCTCGTAAATGATAAAATTTTATTTGATTTTTTGTTTTCATTTATAGTTGTTAGAAGTTTTATACAATAGAAGTGTATTTAATTTTTCAAATTGATAAAAAAAAATCATGTGTTAACACTCTGTTTCTCAAGAGAAAGGGGCGCTTGTCATCTCGAGTTCTCAAGGAAAATGATAGTCTGGTCAAGAATTGTTCCACCCAAAAATGAAACTTGGGTAAGATATGCAAAAAGAGGTAAAGATAGCCATGCCTTTTTTTTAGAGTGATTTAACCATGTTCTAGAACAAAAACGACAATATTCTATTATTTGAAAATTACAAAGTATTTGTGACATTTAAGAAGGCCATTTTTTTAAAAATTACCTCCAAACATGAAATGTACGGAAGAAATCATCATCTTCATCGGTATAATTGAAATAGGTTAAAAAAGGTCTTATTTTATTGACAAATAATGAATTATTTGAATAGGTATTCTTGTACTTATTCAAAAATCCAACGTGAGCACAAAAGGACAAAAAAACGAAACAACTTCAAAATTGATTTTAACTTGAATATTGGATCATGAATCTTATAAAAGGGATATTCATATATTATGATTAACCACAAATATTAAAACATGAATATCACGGAGGAAATTTGTTCTTGAAACATGAAAGGCATAAAAATTTGATTTCTTTATTAGAAGAGATGCATATTTATCATAATATGACATATAAATTTGAATTTGAAATGATCAAAATTCATACTAAATATTCTATCATTTCTAATTTTTTTAATCCTTCAAATAGGTTTCCACATGATCTATTTAAGGAGGTCATCTTCTTCAATAACTTTTATTTGACATAAGCATTAATATTATAACATTTGAAGATTGTTCTTTACACAACGTATTGTGCTCCTTTTGTGGCCACCTTTCTACAAAATTTAGAGTGGTGCTTGCACTCGTGGTAACTATCGACATGATCAACTCCTTAAGTCCATCATTCTTTATTCCTCAATTATCAACCGGATTACAAAATGAAGTGATTTTCTTCTCAAGCATTTTAAACTTCTTCTCCACACCCGAAGATTAAAAATTATATTGAACATTTCAAACTCACTACATAGCGAAAGAGAAGCATACATCTAGATCGAAATAGAAAAGCACAACAATTGTATAACCTTAAACTCCCAAAAAAATAGTATTAACATACACTGTTGAGATACCAAAATGCTCCACAATTTTTTTTTCAAAGGTGATAATAATTCAAAAAAAGATGCATCCATGAAATAAAAAAATTGCTACTTTGTGTGCATATGCTAATGCTGAGAGATGAATTAGTGATGCAAGATGAGTAAAGGATGGTATGTATATATAGAACTCTAAACAGTTGAAATGAAGCACTTGATTCATGCGTGATTCATGGATCTGTGATCTCCAATTTCATTTTGTTTGATGCACCAAAGAATTGGACGTAAGCCCTATTTTATTATTAAAAAAGAAGAAAAATAATTGAGTCAATGAAACATGCCTTTTCCAAACACTTGTAATCTTTTCATTCAACGACATTCCAAATTCGAATTACATTTGTGATGTGTGTATTGATTATTCTATAAATGCACGAAAGAATTTTTTCCTTTCATTCCAAACACTTGTAAATGTTGTTTTTTCAACTTTTTGGTTACATAAAATTTTAGGGTGAGGGGATGGTGTAATACCCCGCTCATCAGTATTGAAATATTACCAATTAAATGTACCAGAGGATAAATGTTCAGGAGATTCTTTTATGACGAAGAATATTCATCATGCAGTGTCGGTTAATACATGCAGGTTCAGTTATCAGTGTCAGCTTTAGCGTGGTTTGACAAGACTTTTAATTAAAAAGGGCATAGTTGAAATTTCTACCCAAATATTTAAGTGTCCAAGACAACTTTCCTATTCATTTCATTCCTTTTTCACTCATCAGCTGAAGCAACCCTTCTTCTCCCTCCCTAAGTTTCGGCGCTCTCTCTCTCTCTCTCTATCATTTAAACACTCAAATTGTTACCAATTTTTTTAATGAAAGCAACATGCATTACCTTAGTTTAATCCTTAGAGCCTTGGATTTAGCATGCAGATTTGATTTCCTCTTTCCTTCCTCTGATTTGGGCCGAACTCCTCCTACCTCTCTTTTGAAGGATTGGTTCTCAAGTTGGTTGTTGCTTGCATGTGTGCTTAAGTGACTACTATGGTTGGGTTATTGAAATAAATTAACAAGAACATGAAAGAAGAAATAGGTGCTGGAATTCAAGAGACTTTTATGTGAAATTATGGTATTGAATGGAATGTTAAGTGTTGTGCTCGTGATTTTCAGGTATCAATCCATTTATTGGTTTTGAACCATCAATCTTTGAACTCTCAATTTTTATCCGCGGGAAGGGAAAAAACGAGTAAAAAACCCTTTTTTAGAGATTAAGGTCCGGGGGTTGGTTCCGACTAGGGAAGGTGTTAAGCACCCTAACCGACTTCGGTACTCCGAAGGAGCCTCTCACCTAAATTAAACTTGTGCTAATTATTCGCTTAATTATTTATGAAAAATGTTGCCTAAAATCTAAATGAAAGAATGGAGGGAGAAGAAGTATGTTTTTTTTTTGTTGTTTTTATTGATTTGGAAAGACATAAGCCTTTTGCCTACATACCCGAAGAAGGGATCAAAATCATGTAGTTCACCTCAAAAATTTCTTTTGGTGAGTTGGGTTATTTTTAACAATTTTGAAAAAAGGTTTTAAGAAAGAGATTAGAGGCCTCAAGGCATAAGAAAGAAAAATAATGTGAGGTTGGTTCAATTTTAATTATGAAAATAAAGTCTAAAATGAGAATTAAATTCATTAAGCATTTGATTAAGAAAATAAAAGGAAAAAGATCACTTGGTTTGTTTCCAAGGTTTGTTAAGAAAATATTTATGGAGTTTTGATTATTTGATTTTTTTGGAAATTTGATTTTTCTAAGTTAAGCGTAAACTACAAAACTATACGTAACGGCATGAGGTAATAAAGAGCGAGAAGTTTACAAAGGACGTTAGATCCTAAGCAAATCCTCGAGTTTGAGATGAACCTAAAATTACTAATAGTTTGATTTTAAGAAAATAATTAAAGTCCAATTATTAACCTAATTTTGTCCCTAATTCATTTTTGGTCCTTGATCGCGGTAACGGCATAAAGCGGTAAAATAAATAAATAAAGTGTGTGATCGTGTCGGTGTGTGTGTCGGTGCATATTTTATTGCATAATTTACATGGTCCCTAAATACATGCTAAAGTCTTGCGAAAAATAAACATGCGGAAAGAAATTAAATTACCTCTAATCCTAAGTACTTCACTAAAATGAAAGCGATAAATAAACCATGAATGACGGAAAATAAATAAATATGTATGCAAACGTACAAAAAATAAATATGCAAGATAAATACAATAATAAAAAATGAGCTAAAAATGTTATGGTTAACAAAAGCATAAACACATATCAAAATAAAGGACATAAACAAATAATCATGGTTTTTTTGCGGATTTTTAGAAAAAATATAGAAATAAAACAAAGCTATAGAAAATAAAGCAAATATTTAAAAGAGCTAAATAAAATAAAAACATAAATAAATAAAAAAAAGTGGCTCAAATATCCAGATTGAATCTGAGCCGTAAGATTAATCATGAGGCTCTAATTTAATCATGGAAGATATGATCACAGCCCTTCAATAAATCTAAAGGTGCAAAAGATAGGACATAACAAGTAACAAAGTAGTTTTAAAACACATGAATCCACCCAAAATCATCCTGGGACGTTGGATCTAGGATCCAACGGCCTAGTTTTGAGGTCACATGACTACTTATTACATAATAAACATGGGATTAAAACAGAATGCACAACAGCCATCAGATTAAGTAGGGAAGGAAGATCTAAAGGTTGAAAGAGGAAGAGGGAAACCAGGAAAAAGAAGACCAGTCCGGTTTAGTGAACCAGACCGGTTCGCTTAAGCTATAAAAGGAAGGGATCTGGTTTTGTACCTTCATTTCCTCTTCTCTTCCTCTCTCTAACACTAAACAAAACAAGAAAGAAGAGAGAGAAGCTCTCCCCTCTCTCTTCTGATACGCGACCGGAGAAGATGAATGGGAGGAGGCCGGAGGTGCTCCGGCGCGGTGGTTGGCGCTAGCGCCGCCGCGTCAGAGCTTTTTTTTTTTTAAAATAAATTTTTTTTGAAATTTTTTTATACCTCTAGCTTCGTCTCTTCTTCCTCTGTTCAAATCTACCATTACTTTTTTGAAAACACGCACCAAAATCCCTAGATCTACAAAAAAGGCATTCGACTTTTTTTAAAAAAAAACTACCTCTTTCTCCTTCTTCTTTTCGAATACGGTTCAAATGAGCTCTGTTTCGTGTTTGTTTGTTGTTACCGGTTCCGTTTCGTGCTTGAAGGATGGTGGGTTCGGTTTTGTGTGTAGAGAGGGTTTGGTTTGATTTTGTTTGGTTCAAGTTCGGATTTGGTTCGGTTTTGTGTGTAGAGAGGGTTTGGTTCGATTTTGTTGTTGCTGTAAATGTGTTTGGTTCGATTTTGTTGTGTTGTTATGTGCTTGAAAATTTCATGTTCTTGATGTTTTTGATTTTTTGTGTTATGTTGGTTTTGATCTGGAAAAAATGAAATGAGAAAAGTTTAGTGTTTGTGATGTGATGTGGCTGCGGCTACAATGATTCTGTTCTTGGGGAGTGTGAAAAAAATGACAGTCTATTTATAGGCTGTCACCTCTAGGGTTCTCTGGTACATTGTAATGACTAAAATATCCCTGGTGGGTCTCTGATACAAAAAATGACAGCAAAAAGACATGGACCAATTACGGACTGACACGTGGACAAAGACCAAAATTTGGACCAAAAATATTAAATAAATAAAAAACGAAAATTAAAGTAAAAAAAAAGAAGTAAATAATAAAATAAGAATGATAAATAATAAAATAGAATAAATAAAATCTTTTAAATAAAACCAACTAAAAAAGGATAAAAGAGAAATAAATAAGTAAATAAATAAAAAAACTTAAAACTGTCCCTTCGGAACCAAATGAGGTACTTCAAAGTAACCTCTCTGCCGAAATTTCGTCTGAAACGACGAGACTTCTCAGTCTACAAAAGCGAGTAAAAATGAGAAAGTAGCAGTGAAACGCTGTAAAACGAATAGATAAAAAAATGAGATTTAAGCGGATAAAAGTTTGAGAAAAGACGAGTAAAATGTTTGCAAAGCGTACGGATAAAATGCTGAGATATATACATGTAGAATGTTAAAAAACTGATGAAATATCGCGAAATAAAAACGTAGAAATTTGAGAAAATAACCCGGTAAAACGAATTTAGATGCCGAGTAAAAAAGAAAACAAAACGGTCAAAAAATGGGGTATGACAGATGCCCCTATTTAAGTTTCTTCGCCACAGAGGTTTGAAAACGAAAGTTTCAAATTGATGGGTCGAGGAGACTTAAATATCAGAGTACACCATTTTTGATCCATATCAACTGCAAAATGCTATGAATGCTATGTTGATGCGCGCGATGTTGTGAATGTAATGTTAAGTGCAGTGTTATGAATGCAATATGGTGACGATGACCTGACTGGGGACCAAAGTTCACTGGAAAACAAAAGCTTGAAAATGGTGAAGGTAAATGCAATGTTGGTGTTTGCTGTCATTGTTGGAGAGCAAGACACGGATAAAATGCAGTAAATGTAGAGTTGTGTTTGCTGTCATTGTTGGAGAGCAAGACACAGGGAAAAGCGGTAAATGTAGTGTTGTGTTTGCTGTCATTGTTGGAGAGCAAGACATAGGAAAAGCGATAAATGTAGTGTTGTGTTTGCTGTCATTGTTGGAGAGCAAGACACAGGGAAAAGCGGTAAATGTAGTGTTGTGTTTGTTGTCATTGTTGGAGAGCAAGACACGGGTAAAAAGCAGTAAATGTAGTGTTGTGTTTGCTGTCATTGTTGGAGAGCAAGACACAGGAAAAGCGGTAAATGTAGTGTTGTGTTGAGAAGGTAAGACTTGAGAAAATATTGGGGAAAAATGAAAGTTGTATTTGTAGACTGACGATTCGTAGAACCTGTCATTTGAAATGTATACTCGGTGATATCTTAGGGTTAGATACACTGGGGATGATATTTTTGTTGTTTTGTTTGTTTTTTTTGGATTTTGTTCAATCAAGACTCAGAGTAGTCAATGCAATTGTGTAGATGACTTCTGTATGTATGTATGTGCATGAAAGTGAACGCGTGTGCTTGTGAATGCATGAATATATGAATGTATGTGACTGTGTATGCATGTAGGTATAAATGTATGTATGTATGTATGAGCATTAGTGACGGTAGACAACTTGATGAGACAAAACTGGACGGCTGAGGTGAAAGTCGGACCCAAGTCGCAAACACAAACACTCGGCAAACTTCCTTAAAGATAGTAACGCTGGAGAGAGATCAAGTCATCGCCAGGGTGAAGCCCAGTATGAAGTAAACATCCTCGTGGGAATAAAATCCGTTAACCAAGAGTCTGGCAGAAGTCGCCATTTCCGAATCAATCTTAAGCCCTCCCTCATGGGTACATTTCACTAGTCATGCTTTTTCTTTTTCTTTCTTTATTTTGAATCCCTAACTTTTGCCTGGACCGCCCTTTCGGGTTTTCAATCCACCGGGATGCTCATTCTTGCCTAAGCCGCCTTTTTAGGTTTTCGACTTAGCGAGCTCTTCTTCTTTTTTTTTTTTTACATGTATATATATTTTTTGAAGCGATGACTAGGTTCGTACTGCTGAATCTAACTGCTCTTGAGACGCAAATCGACACCCGTTCCTGTGATAAAAGAGTTTTAAGATAACATGCTTGTCATTTTGTTTGTTTTTTTTTCTTTAAGAAAATGTAAAAAGGAGTTTTTTTTCAAAGTATTTTCAAGGTTTTTTTTTTGCTTCAAGTATTAATATTAACAATAGAAGAGAAAACTACACATAGAAATAACTAGGAATTCCAAAAAACGCATAGGCTCAAATTGATTTAGAAGAGTGGTAACCGGCCAAAGGCATGGCTCCACGGATTACAAAGTTTTGGAAAATGGTAAGTATATTGTGAGATACGTTGAACATGAATAACTGCTACATTCCCTAACAACTTCAAGTTCCGCCGCCTAGATGCTTCACTTTGGAGAAATTGTGACAGCTACAGTGCCTTGAACGGGTAATGCTCGTTCTGATGCAGTTACTTTGTCATAAATCCTTAGCTTTTGCATAGATCGCCCTTGCAGGTTTTCAACCTATCAGGATAACACTTTTTTTATTTGTCTCTAATTTTTGCCTGGACCGCCCTTTCGGGTTTTCAGTCCACCGAGACGCTCATTTTTTGTTCAAGCCGCCCTTTCGGGTTTTCGACCTGCCGAGCTGTTCTTTTTACATATTTTTAGACAAAGTATTTCTTGACTGCATCAGAATTCACAGGACGAGGGAGTTCATCACCGTCCATAGTTGTAAGAATCAAAGCACCACCGGAGAAAGCTCTCTTGACCACATAAGGACCTTCGTAATTGGGTGCCCACTTGCCCCTGGGATCTGGTTGAAAGGATTTGATACTCTTGACCACAAGATCTCCTTCTCGGAACTCGCGAGGGCGAACCTTTTTATCAAACGCTTGTTTCATCCTTGTTTGGTATAGCTGTCCATGACACAGGGCAGTCATGCGTTTTTCTTCAATCAAATTCAACTGGTCATACCGCTGCTGACACCATTCTGCTTCTGATAATTCGGCTTCCATCAAGACTCTCAAAGACGGGATTTCAACTTCCACAGGGAGCACAGCTTCCGTGCCATATACCAAAGAGAAGGGGGTTGCCCCTGTTGATGTGCGCACAGAGGTGCGATATCCATATAGAGCATAGGGCAACATCTCATGCCAATCTTTGTAAGTGACTACCATCTTCTGAATGATCTTCTTAATGTTTTTGTTTGCAGCCTCAACCGCACCATTCATCTGAGGACGATAAGGAGAAGAGTTGTGATGTTCAATCTTGAATTCGCTGCATAGCTCCTTCATCATGTTGTTATTCAGATTTGTTCCATTATCCGTGATGATCTTGTTAGGAACACCGTAGCGAGAGATGATGTTGTTCTTGATAAAACAGACCACCACTTGCTTGGTCACATTAGCGTAAGATGCGGCTTCAACCCACTTAGTGAAGTAATCAATAGCCACTAGTATGAAACGATGCCCATTAGAAGCTTTTGGTTCAATTCGGCCGATCATGTCGATGCCCCACATAGAGAAAGGCCAAGGGGAAGAAATGACATTGAGCATAGAAGGGGGTACATGAACCTTGTCCGCATAAATCTGGCACTTGTGACACCTTTTGGCATAAAGATGACAATTTGCATGCATAGTGATCCAGTAATAGCCTGCTCTCAACGCTTTCTTAGCCATTGCATATCCACTGGAATGAGTTCCGCACAAGCCTTCATGGATCTCGTACATCAATAAGTCTGCTTCTCGTCGATCTACACACCTGAGTAGCACTGCATCAAAGTTTCTTTTATACAACACTTCCCCATTCAGGAAAAAATTACCAGATAATCTTCTTAGGGTTCTCTTGTCTTTGCGAGACGCTCCAGGAGGGTACTCTTGAGTTTGAAGAAACACTTTGATATCATGAAACCACGGCTTATCATCAAAAACTGCTTCAGCTGCAAACACATAGGCCGGCCTTTCAAGGAAACGGATACTAATCGAAGGCACTCGATTGTGGTGACTCACTTTGATCATTGAGGACAAAGTTGCTAAAGCGTCAGCCATCTGATTCTCATCACGAGGAATGTGATGTAACTCCACCTTGTTGAAGAAAGTCAATAATCGTCTAGCATAATCTCGATAAGGAATCAGACCAGCGTGGTGAGTCTCCCACTTTCCTTTGATTTGGTTAATTACCAAAGCTGAATCACCATATATGTCGATGTTCTTGATCCTCAAGTCGATAGCTTCTTCAATACCCATGATGCAAGCCTCATATTCTGCAATGTTATTTGTGCACTCGAAACGCAGTCTTGCAGAAAAAAGGATGTGATCTCCCTTGGGAGTGATGATGACTGCTCCAATTCCATTCCCGTAAACATTAACGGCTCCGTCGAAAATCAAACCCCATTGAGATTCAGGATCAGGGCCTTCACCGAACAAGGGTTCATCATAGTCTTTCATCTTCAAATACATAATCTCTTCATCAGGAAAGTCAAACTTAATTTGTTGGTAGTCGTCAATCGGTTGATGGGCCAGATGGTCAGCGAGGATACTACCTTTGATTGCTTTTTGAGTACGGTACACAATGTCATATTCAGACAACAACATCTGCCATCGTGCAATTCTACCAGTCAATGCAGGCTTCTCAAAGATGTATTTGATTGGGTCCATTTTGGATATCAACCAAGTGGTGTGATTGACCATATAATGACGAAGACGCTTGGCAGCCCAGGCTAGAGCACAACAGGTCTTTTCAAGTACAGAGTATCGGGTCTCACAATCAGTGAATTTCTTGCTCAAATAGTAAATTGCATGCTCTTTCTTACCAGTCTCGTCTTGCTGTCCAAGTACACAACCCATGGAGTCTTCTAACACGGTCAGGTACATAATCAAAGGTCTCCCTTCGACTGGAGGAACAAGAATCGGAGGTTCTGACAAATACTCTTTGATGCTGTTGAAAGCTTTCTGACAGTCTTCTGTCCAAACAATCCTTTGATCTTTACGGAGCAACTTGAATATGGGCCCACACGTAGCCGTCATGTGAGAGATGAACCTAGAGATATAATTCAGCCTCCCGAGAAAACCTCTAACTTGTTTTTCAGTTTGCGGAGCAGGCATGTCTTGAATGGCTTTGACTTTGTCGGGATCAACCTCAATGCCCTTCTGACTGACAATAAAACCCAAAAGCTTCCCGGATCTTACACCGAAAGTACACTTGTTTGGATTCAAACGGAGCTTGTACTTCCTCAGCCGCTGAAACATCTTCAATAAGTACTCGACATGCTCTTCTTCAGTTCCTGACTTGACGATCATGTCATCTACATAGACTTCAATTTCCTTATGCATCATGTCATGAAAAATCTTGGTCATGCCTCTCTGGTAAGTGGCACCAGCATTTATCAATCCAAACGGCATCACCAGATAGCAAAAAGCACCCCACGGTGTGATAAAAGACGTGTTCTCCCTATCTTCTGGAGCCATTTTGATTTGGTTGTAACCGGAGAAACCATCCATGAAGGAGAACACCTTGCATCTAGCAGTACTGTCCACCAATACATCAATGTGAGGTAAAGGGAAGTCATCCTTCGGGCTTGCCTTGTTCAAATCTCGGTAATCTACGCACATTCTGACCTTACCATCCTTCTTCGGAACAGGTACTATGTTGGCCAACCACTGTGGATATTCTGACGTAACCAAGAAACCTGCATCAATTTGCTTCCGTACTTCTTCTTTGATCTTCAGGGCCATCTCGGGATGGGACCTTCTCAACTTTTGCTTGACTGGAGGACACTCAGGCTTCAACGGTAGACGGTGCTCCACAACTTCATGGTCTAGACCCGGCATGTCTTTGTACGTCCATGCAAATATGTCAGCATATTCCCTGAGAAGCGCGATTATTCTTTCCTTAACAGTCACATCCAGTAACGCACCGATCTTGATTTCTTTCTTGTCCTCCTCTGTACCCAAGTTGATAATTTCCACTTCTTCCTGATGCGGTTGAATGACCTTCCTTTCTTGCTCTAGCATCCATCTAATCTCATCAGGTATCTCTTCATTCTCCTCCACCATAGCCTCATAAACGGGGAATTCAAAGTTGGGAGAGGGCGTAGAGTTACCATGTTCAACGGGTTCAGTTATGTTCAGTCTGCATATGAATTATGATTGATTTTAGCTAAAAAGTGAATGCAAACTTTTGAAAATTGATAAAAAATAATAATGAAGAAGAAAAGTTTTTTTGGTTTTTTGGTGTAACACCCCGTTCCCGAAATAACGTAATAATAATATTACTAATAAACATAATCAGAGTATTTCAACAAAACAACGGAGTATCACACTTCTTTTTCAAAAATCATTTAAATAGAATATAAAAACTATTTAAAACCATCATACAATATCATCATATTAAAAATTCTGCAGCGGAATGTCTTTATTCAAAACTCAATCAACAACTACATCAAAATCTTGGCACAAAAGGCCATCGACATATTATAATTATCCAACAAAATAATTCCAACAACATCATCTTCAAATATCAGATACATAAAGGAATACAAGAAAATAACGTTTCCCCATCCCTACTATGTATCAGAGCCCTAGACGCAAGAGCCACATCTCTAATCTTCGCTACCTGCACTTGCCCACAAGGCGGCAATTCCAGCAGAAGGGGTGAGTTCACAAATCAAAAGCAAATATACAGATATATGAATCATCAAAGTAAAATTGAAAACAACAACAACAAACAGCAACATAATCAACATCATCTCATCTTATAATTCATATTCATCTTTGATTCATATCAACAACATCAACAACACTTGTGGCGACATCTCACCAACAACAATCCCAAAGGACAACTCACTCCTACTACTAATGCAAGACTCCAACAACATCTAATGCATTATGCATGTGGTACCAACTACGCGCGTTGAATGCTAAGCATTCCAGGGCAATAAGCCCCCAACAGTTTGGATGGTTAAAGCATCCCAGGGCAATAAGCCCCCAACAGGTGAACGATAAAGCGTTCCAGGGCAATAAGCCCCCAACAGGTGAATGATAAACATTCCAGGGCAATAAGCCCCCAACAAATGCATATGAGTAATGAAATGACTCTATGGTGTATGTCAGCATACAACACAACATCTTAATGGAGCATATCAGCATGCAACCAACAACAACAACAACTTAGGATACCCTCCCCAACTGGACCATAGCACTCAACAATCGACAAGGCAATTCAACTTAGCAAGCATAGATATTTGCACTTAAGCATGCATAAATTCATCTTAATCATCTTCATAACATAGTTTTTATCATCCAAATAATTCTTAAAAATTATAATAAACATCTTAGAAAGCTTAGGTTTGGGTTTGGAACATCTTAGAAAAATCACATTTTGGGTCGCACAGGACCCAGCACGCTTAAGCGAGCAGCTGCACGCTTAAGCGAGCCAAAACACGAAGGTTGGGTTCTTGTTCGCTTACTGCACGCTTACGGTACGCTTGAGCGTGCGCACTATGGTCTGGGAAAAGATTCAGCACGCTTAAGCGAGCATCTGCACGCTTAAGCGTCCAAAAAGACGTAAGTTTGGTCTTGCTCGCTAGCTGCACGCTTGCAGCACGCTTAAGCGAGCAGGTCTCAGGTTCAGCAAAACAGTTGCGATAACAGCATAGTTCTAACCCAAAAATCCCAACTTTGATCCCTCAATCACCCAAAATGATTTAGAACAATGTTATGGGTTCATTATACGGCAAAACAACAGAAACATCTCATATGAGCATCATCAATTACACAGAAACCACAATCATTAAGCAATATTTCATGTTCTTAACCTAATTCAACAATCACCATTTTCGATTTAATTTCATGGAAACACATACATATATATCAACAATTGAAGAGTAAACCCACCCTTACCTCAAATAAGCAAAATCTACAGCAATTGGATGAATTTCCCTCTTCCCTTGGCTCTACCTTGTTCTTGGCTCTTTTCTCTCAAAACTCTATTCTTACTGATACGTGAAAATGTTTTTGTCTGACTCTACCTTTCCTTACCAAAACCTTTTCTTTTTCTTAACTCCTCACTTAAACTCCTAATTAAAGTGTAACCCCTACCACTTAATTCCAATAATATCAAATAACTCCTTTTTCTAAATTAACTATTATTTCTACTATTTTCAAAAATAATATTATTTCTTCTACTCCACTTAATTAATAAAAATCATTACTACTTCTTTATAATAAAATACAACAAAATAACAATTACCAATAATTCACATAAATCACATAAATAATTATAAGGCATCTAAAACACACAAAAATCAACTAAAATAAATAAATAACAACTAGGGCGTTACAACTCTCCCCAACTTAGAGAATTTCGTCCTCGAAATAATACCTTAAGCAACAAACAACTCAGGATAGGACTCTTGCATCTTGCTTTCCAATTCCCAAGTTAAACTCTCACCGGTTACACCGCCCCAAACAACTCTAACCAGAGGTATTTCCTTGCCTCTCAACTGCTTCACCTTGCGATCATCAATCCTCAAAGGCAATGTCTCAACGGTAAGATTATCTCTAACTTGCACATCATCTCTAGGAATAACATGCGAAGGATCAACTACATACTTCCTCAACTGCGACACATGAAACACATCATGCAAGTTCGATAGATGTGGTGGCAACCCAATCCGATATGCCACGGTTCCAATTCTCTCGGAAATCTGATAAGGACCAATGAACTTTGGAGTCAACTTCTTCGACTTCAATGCACGTCCTACACCCGTCATCGGAGTAACCCTCAAAAACACATGATCACCCTCCTGAAATTCAAGAGCTTTCCTCCTTTTGTCATGATAACTCTTCTGACGATCTTGAGATGCTTTCATCTTTTCTCTTATCATCTTGACCTTTTCCGTAGTCTGCTGCACTAACTCAGGTCCTAACACAAAACTTTCACCCGACTCAAACCAACATAGAGGAGTTCTACACCTTCGACCATACAAAGCTTCGAACGGTGCCATACCAATACTCGAATGGTAACTATTGTTATAAGTGAACTCTATCAACGGTAAGTGGCTGTCCCAAGCCCCACCTTGCTCGAGTACACACACCCTCAACAAATCTTCTAAGGATTGGATAGTTCTCTCCGACTGACCATCTGTCTGCGGATGATAAGCCGAACTCAGCCTCAATCTCGAACCCAAAGCATCTTGCAAACTCTTCCAAAACCTTGATGTAAACCTCGGATCTCTATCCGACACAATACTAGATGGAACACCATGCAATTTCACAATGTCACGGATGTAGATCTCCGCCAACTGAGCTACCGGATAAGTAATGTTGATCGGAATAAAGTGCGCCGACTTAGTCAATCGATCAACAACAACCCAAATGGCATCATGCCCTCTTGAAGTATTCGGCAAACTCGTCACGAAATCCATCGAAATGCTATCCCACTTCCACTCAGGCACATCTAACGGAACCAACAGCCCTGCAGGCTTCTGGTGCTCAACCTTAGACTTCTGGCAAGTCAAACACGCATACACAAACTGCGCAACATCCCTCTTCAAACCGGACCACCAAAACAATTTCTTCAGGTCATGATACATTTTTGTAGCTCCAGGATGAATACTCAAACTACTCTTGTGACTTTCTTCTAAGATCAACTTTTTCAAATCTTCATCATCCGGAATACAAATCCTTCCTCTAAACCTCAACACACCTTGGTCATCGACCTTGAAGTCACCATCCACATTCGGATCACTAGCAGCCATTAAATCCACAAATTTAACATCAAGCTTCTGCGCCTCTTTGATGTCATTCAAGAAATCACTATTTATCTTCAGCATGCCTAACCGCACACTCTGAGGCGATCTTTCACAAACAAGACTCAAGTCCCTAAACTGTTCAAGCAACTCGAACTCTTTCATCATCAATGCCGACATATGCAATGTCTTTCTGCTCAACGCATCGGCAACAACATTAGCTTTACCAGGATGGTAATTCAAGCCAAAATCGTAATCCTTAAGCAACTCCAGCCACCTCCTCTGCCTCATGTTCAACTCCTTCTGATCAAACAGGTACTTTAAACTCTTATGATCACTAAACACTTCAAATCTGGAACCATACAAATAATGCCTCCAAATTTTCAAAACAAATACCACGGCTGCCAACTCTAGATCATGTGTAGGATAATTCTTCTCATGCACTCTCAGCTGTCTAGAAGCATACGCGACCACCTTGCCATCTTGCATCAAAACACCACCTAATCCCAGCTTAGATGCATCACAATACACAACAAAAGGTTCTTCTGGCTTCGGCAAAATTAAAATAGGAGCAGTCGTCAATCTTTGCTTCAACTCATTGAAACTACTCTCACATTGAGCATCCCACACAAATGCTTTACCTTTACAGGTCAGTTGCGTCAAAGGAAGTGCCAACTTCGAAAATCCTTCAATAAATCTGCGGTAATAACCAGCCAACCCAAGAAAACTTCTCACCTCAGTAACTGACTTTGGTGTCTCCCACTGCGACACAGCATCAACCTTCGAAGGATCTACAGCAATACCTTTACCAGAAATAATGTGGCCAAGAAAACTTACTTCGTTCAGCCAGAACTCACACTTGGACAGCTTGGCATACAGCTTCTTTTCCTTCAGCACTTGCAGTACAATCTTCAAATGCTCTGCATGCTCAGCTTCAGTCTTAGAATAAATCAATATATCATCAATAAAGACTACCACAAACTGATCCAGATACTCATGGAAAATTCTGTTCATGTATTCCATAAACACACCAGGTGCATTCGTCACACCGAAAGGCATCACCTTATATTCGTAATGACCATACCGCGTCCTAAACGCTGTCTTTTGCATATCCTCATCCTTCACCTTTATCTGATGATAACCCGACCTCAAATCAATCTTGCTAAAAACACGGGCACCCACCAATTGATCCATCAAATCATCTATTCTCGGAAGTGGATACCTATTCTTGATCGTCACTTTATTCAACTGACGGTAGTCAATACACAACCGCATGCTACCATCCTTCTTCTTTACCAACAACACCGGCGCTCCCCACGGTGAAACACTTGGTCTCACAAACTTCTTATCAAGCAAGTCTTCTAATTGCTTCTTCAGTTCAGCTAACTCAGAAGCTGACATACGGTAAGGAGCCATCGACACAGGCTTCGTACCCGGCACCAGGTCTATCGAAAATTCCACTTCTCTCTCTGGTGGCACATCTGGAATCTCATCAGGGAAGACTTCGGGAAATTCCTTCACAACAGGCAACCCATCAATCACAGCTTGGTTCTCCACTGACAAGAATGCCAACAAAGAAAACATCAGTACACCATCTTGTTCTAATCGCTTCATCTCCTTGGTGGATAAAAATTCTGCTCCACTCTCCTCTTCGGCAGAAGAAAAACGTACCGTCTTGCTAAAACAATCGATATGAACATGGTTATACTACAACCAGTTCTCTACACAACAACAACAAATCGGGACAACAAAGACAGTTTAAAGCTGTCACACAACACTACTAGGCTCGACACGACTCTACTAATTGGCCGGACGGACCGACCTGCTCTGATACCAATTGTAACACCCCGTTCCCGAAATAACGTAATAATAATATTACTAATAAACATAATCAGAGTATTTCAACAAAACAACGGAGTATCACACTTCTTTTTCAAAAATCATTTAAATAGAATATAAAAACTATTTAAAACCATCATACAATATCATCATATTAAAAATTCTGCAGCGGAATGTCTTTATTCAAAACTCAATCAACAACTACATCAAAATCTTGGCACAAAAGGCCATCGACATATTATAATTATCCAACAAAATAATTCCAACAACATCATCTTCAAATATCAGATACATAAAGGAATACAAGAAAATAACGTTTCCCCATCCCTACTATGTATCAGAGCCCTAGACGCAAGAGCCACATCTCTAATCTTCGCTACCTGCACTTGCCCACAAGGCGGCAATTCCAGCAGAAGGGGTGAGTTCACAAATCAAAAGCAAATATACAGATATATGAATCATCAAAGTAAAATTGAAAACAACAACAACAAACAGCAACATAATCAACATCATCTCATCTTATAATTCATATTCATCTTTGATTCATATCAACAACATCAACAACACTTGTGGCGACATCTCACCAACAACAATCCCAAAGGACAACTCACTCCTACTACTAATGCAAGACTCCAACAACATCTAATGCATTATGCATGTGGTACCAACTACGCGCGTTGAATGCTAAGCATTCCAGGGCAATAAGCCCCCAACAGTTTGGATGGTTAAAGCATCCCAGGGCAATAAGCCCCCAACAGGTGAACGATAAAGCGTTCCAGGGCAATAAGCCCCCAACAGGTGAATGATAAACATTCCAGGGCAATAAGCCCCCAACAAATGCATATGAGTAATGAAATGACTCTATGGTGTATGTCAGCATACAACACAACATCTTAATGGAGCATATCAGCATGCAACCAACAACAACAACAACTTAGGATACCCTCCCCAACTGGACCATAGCACTCAACAATCGACAAGGCAATTCAACTTAGCAAGCATAGATATTTGCACTTAAGCATGCATAAATTCATCTTAATCATCTTCATAACATAGTTTTTATCATCCAAATAATTCTTAAAAATTATAATAAACATCTTAGAAAGCTTAGGTTTGGGTTTGGAACATCTTAGAAAAATCACATTTTGGGTCGCACAGGACCCAGCACGCTTAAGCGAGCAGCTGCACGCTTAAGCGAGCCAAAACACGAAGGTTGGGTTCTTGTTCGCTTACTGCACGCTTACGGTACGCTTGAGCGTGCGCACTATGGTCTGGGAAAAGATTCAGCACGCTTAAGCGAGCATCTGCACGCTTAAGCGTCCAAAAAGACGTAAGTTTGGTCTTGCTCGCTAGCTGCACGCTTGCAGCACGCTTAAGCGAGCAGGTCTCAGGTTCAGCAAAACAGTTGCGATAACAGCATAGTTCTAACCCAAAAATCCCAACTTTGATCCCTCAATCACCCAAAATGATTTAGAACAATGTTATGGGTTCATTATACGGCAAAACAACAGAAACATCTCATATGAGCATCATCAATTACACAGAAACCACAATCATTAAGCAATATTTCATGTTCTTAACCTAATTCAACAATCACCATTTTCGATTTAATTTCATGGAAACACATACATATATATCAACAATTGAAGAGTAAACCCACCCTTACCTCAAATAAGCAAAATCTACAGCAATTGGATGAATTTCCCTCTTCCCTTGGCTCTACCTTGTTCTTGGCTCTTTTCTCTCAAAACTCTATTCTTACTGATACGTGAAAATGTTTTTGTCTGACTCTACCTTTCCTTACCAAAACCTTTTCTTTTTCTTAACTCCTCACTTAAACTCCTAATTAAAGTGTAACCCCTACCACTTAATTCCAATAATATCAAATAACTCCTTTTTCTAAATTAACTATTATTTCTACTATTTTCAAAAATAATATTATTTCTTCTACTCCACTTAATTAATAAAAATCATTACTACTTCTTTATAATAAAATACAACAAAATAACAATTACCAATAATTCACATAAATCACATAAATAATTATAAGGCATCTAAAACACACAAAAATCAACTAAAATAAATAAATAACAACTAGGGCGTTACATTTGGTGTTACCATTTTTCCAGAAAAAGCAAAAAGTGAAAACGAAAGTATGGATATTTATATAAAAGAGTAAAAAGGCCGTGATAGAGACGACCCTTTTCATTGATTAATATAATTTCTTGAAGCAAAAGAAAAAACAGCAGCCCTACATGATTTCACTTTCGCTCTGGGCAAAGCAAAAGGATTTTTCTTTAAAGATAAAAAAACAAACAAAGGACAAACATATTACTCAGACAACGATGTCACAGAAGGGATATCGGCTGCGATCCAATTGCAACATATTCCTCCAGGTATGACGAAGGGAGAAACTTCCTCTTGGGATTGGCCTTCCACAATTACATTGATTTCCGGCGGAACATTGATGAACCCGGCACTGTGGAATGTACCTCCTGCTGGACTGGTTACTTTTGTCTTGTGGGTAGAAAAACCCAAATCTTCTTTCCTTTGATTCTCTGGCAACTGTACGAGCTGACCCCATCCTGCGGTCTTACCTTTCTGTACCAATCTTTGAGCATCCTTCAGGGAAGCCATGCATGTCCCTCCCTTCTTAGCATTTTCTTCGACGGAGAAACCTTGAACTGATGCCTCATCTACATCACCCCCACTGATATACGAGAAGGCCGACAGATGACTAACCAACAACGCTGATTCCCCACTAACAGTTATCAGCTTCCCGTGACTGACAAATTTTAGCTTTTGATGCAAAGTGGATGTGACTGCCCCAGCCTCGTGAATCCAAGGTCGGCCTAGCAAACAACTGTACGATGCCGGAATGTCCATAACTTTGAATAATACTTCAAATTCCTGGGGCCCGACTGAGATAGGCAATACCACATCGCCTAGCACTGTTTTCCTGGATCCATCGAACACTCTTACTGACACAGACGTAGCCCGCAGCTGGACATTGGGGTACGAAAGCTTCCTTAGAGTGGCAATGGGCATCACATTCAGGGACGAGCCTGTGTCGATCAATACATTAGAAAGGGCATCCGATTTGCAATTGACTGAGATATGCAACGCCAGGTTGTGGTTCCTTCCTTCAGATGGGAGATCTTCGTCGCTGAATCCCAAACTGTTGCATCCGGTCACATTCCCTACTATGCTTCCGAATTGCCCTAGGGTCACATCATGGTCCACATAGGCTTGACTTAACACCTTCATCAGAGCCTCCCTATGGGCGTCGGAATTCAACAACAAAGACATAATTGAGATTTTTGAAGGAGTTTGTAAGAGTTGATCTACCACCTTATACTCACTTCTCTTGATCAGCTTCAAGATCTCGTCGCTGTCTTCATACACGATTCCACTTGGTTGACCAACATCCTTCCCTTTACCAGAGTTTTGCAGTTGTACTAGCTTTGAAACCGGTTCAACAACTTTCTCTTGGACAAAAGTGGGGAGGATGCGTCCACTCCTCAAAACCTTGCTGCTACTCACGATATTGCTCACTGAAGCCAATGGAGGTATAGGCATCTCCCGGCCATTTTCTAAGATCGTGGGACTATACCTGTATGGTATGGCTTTGTTGGATGTATATGGCAACGGCCCAGGTACACAAATAATCAAAGGGGTGTCTCCTGGTTCTTTGTTGCTGTATGTCACTTCTAGCGATTCAGGGTCATCAAACTCCGGAGTAATAACACAAACATCTTGTTCCTTCTTCATAACTAAAAGCTTCCCACTATCCAGCAACCTTGGATGTCGTCTTGCACACTTTTGCATCCTTGAGAGTCCACAGAACATACTCCACAAGCATTGTGGTCATGGCTGAACAAAGCCGCCAGACACATTCTGGCGTGTATCGGGACCAGGGGAGTCCTGATGTCTTGTGCACTAAGGATGAGACCATCTTCTTGACAATCTTGTATCATATTAACAGCTTGCCCATGGTTCGGCAAAGGGTCATCCAGAAAATCGACACCGTTGTTGGTGAAGCGCAGACGCTTATCGCGTATCAAATTTTGAACCTCAGTTCGGAGAGCATGGCATCGTTCTACGTCGTGTCCCGGTGCCCCTTGATGGAACACACACGTCAGATCAGCTCGGTGTCCAGGTGGCAGAACATCTGTTATAGGAGGAGGTGGTTTGGTTTGGACAAGGCCTTTTTGGAGTAAGGCTGGGAGTAATTGTAGATAAGTCATAGGTATAGGGGCGTATACTGGTGGTCTTTGGCGATTTTGTTGTTGGGGGGCTTGAGCTCGGGGTCGTGGTTGATTTTGTGGTGGGCGATATGGTTGTTGAGGGTATTGGGGTGGATTTTGTGGGTAATATGGTTGTTGTTGGAATTATTGATAAGGTGGTTGGTAAAGTGGTGGGTAAAATGGAGGGGGCCTCTGAGGCATTTGAGTGTTATAGTAGGGGTTATGAGGGGCAGGGGTAGCAGGTGATATGTTGGCAATATAGGGGTAGGCTGAGTATCCGGGCTGGTAACCTCCGTGTTCCACCATACTGATCTCTGGTTCCTTTTTCTTCGGGTAGCTGTTTCCGAACCTCTTGGGGTTGCTGGACGAAGCACTTTCTTTTCCCAATCGTCCCTCTCGAACTCCTTCCTCAAGGCGCATTCCCATTCCTACCATTTCGGCAAAATTCCCCGGCGCGCTAGCAATCATTCTCTCGTAGTAGAATGGGCTGAGAGTTTTGAGAAAGATTCTAGTCAACTCCTTGTCTTCCAAAGGCGGGACAATTTGAGCAGCAAATCCCCTCCATCTCTGAGCGTACTCCATGAAAGTCTCTTTGTCTCCTTGAGTCATTGCTCTGAGTTGTTCCCTATCCGGGGCCATATCTGAATTGTAGCTGTACTGGTGGATGAAGGCATTTGCCAAATCGTTGAAGGTGCGGATTCGGGCACTGTCTAGGCTCATATACCATTTTTGAGCCGCCCCTGCCAAACTGTCTTGGAAGAAATGGACAAGCATTTTATCATTGTACGCTTGTGTAGACATCTTTCTCACATACATCGTCAAATGAACCCTGGGACAAGTATTCCCTTTATATTTGTCAAACTCTGGAACTTTAAACTTGGGTGGCACCACCACATTGGGTACCAAACAGAGTTCTTGTACATTTTGTCCGAAAACATCCTTTCCGCGCAGAGCCTTCATTTCCCGCTTCATTTCGTCAATGGTGTCTTGTAGACCTTCCACCCTATCGAAGGCTTCAACACTTTCTGGGGGAAAAACAGGCTTCCACTCTTGTCGGTTGGCGTGAACTAGTGGGGCAGAGTAAGTCACAACAGGCTCAGGAATGATTGCACCGGGTTGAGGAACCGATGCTAACTGTTGAAAGGCAAGAGTGGGCACCTCTGAAACTGTAGAATGAAAACCTTCATTGAATCCGAGTGGCATTCCCCATGGAAAACCTCCTGACGGCATGGGCTTCGTCGTGCTAGTAGAACCAAAAGGACGGGTGTCATCGCGATTTTCGGGTGTCAAATCATTAATCGGATTTGAACCTTTCGATCATTGATGTCTCTATTTTTTTTGGGGAAGGTAAAATCGAGAAAACCTTAGAAATCCTAAGTTCGGGGCTGGTTTCATTACGGGAAGGTGTTAGGCACCCGTAATGACTATAGTATCCTATAGGAACCGTTTCATTACGCTTTACGTTTACGCTTTGCTTTTATTGCTACTTGTAAAAAAGATTGGTTTTAAGAATGAGAGGGAGAAGATGGGGTTTTATTTTATTGGACTTGGAGAGATTTTGAGTCTCTTGCCTACATACCCTTTTAAGGGATCAAAATTCCATGTAGTTCTCTTCCAAAATACCTTTGTGGGTTTTGCTCTTTTTAGTTTTGAAAAATGGTTTTGAAGAAAGAGATAAGAGGCCTCAAGGGCATGAGTTTTGAAAAAATAGTGAGGTTAGTCCAATTTATTTACATGAAATGGTTAAAGTTGGAAATTAGCACTAGTTTTGATTTTGTCTTAAAAAAGATGAAAGAAAAAAGTGAGGTTTTGACCTCATTTTATTGCAAAATAGTTTGAGTTATATGTTGATTTTTTGGTGAAGAAACGACAAGTTTTCCTAGGTTTTACGCTTCCTACGCATACATCTAGCGGAAAGTCATACAACGTGTGTGCATGTGTCGGTGCGCGTGTCGGTGTACATCACCATAGTCCATAGTCTTTTTTACATCGGGTCCTATTTTACATTCTATAGTCTTGCATGAAAGTAAAGAAAAGTAAACTACCTAAGCATTTACATGAGAATTAATTGGATGTTCCATGAAGGAGTTAGAGGAAAAAAAAGTGAATGAGATGAGATGCTTAGTATGCATGAAACATAGAGTAAAGTGGTTAGTAAAACAAGATGAAATAATAATGAAATACTAATCCTAAACAAAATGGTAACTATCACAAAAATTGGCATAAAATCACACTAAACAAAAATTGCTAAGGTATCACACAATTAGTACCAAGGATTAAATTTAACAAGCTTGCAAAATATCACAAAATTAGTGCCAAGAATCAAATTTAACAAAAAATGGAAATATCACAAAATAGTAATCAAAAAAAATCAAACTTAACAAACAAGTGGAAATATCGCAAAATAGTAATCAAAAATCAAATTCACCAAACCAAAGGAATATCACAAAATAGTATCAATAATCCAGCTTAAAAATATTGCAAAATATCACACAAAACGCGCATTAAGTGCCAGAGACACATGACACAAAATTGGGGTGAACATCGCATGCGAAACGCCGAGAAAACAACGAAACGGACACCAATTAGCACAAAAGAGCAAACATATATTTTTATTCAGTTTTTCCATGAGAAATAGCACAAAACGTCAAGAAAATAGTGAAAACCTTACAGTAATTTTTCAGGAATTTTTGGATAAAATTTTGATGAGAAACAGGTGCAAACAACAAAGAAATTGGCATAATTAGCAAGAACAGTGGAAGAAACGCAAACAAGGGCCCAACGCCTCAAAATCTCGTGGGTGAAGCCCACGGATCCGGATCCGGACTGACCTAAAGGCCTCACAAACGTCAGATCTAACCGAACACCACAAAACCTAGATCAAACGGCTGCGAGCGTGCCAGGGATGGGTCGGTTTAAACCGACCCGGTCTAGCGCAAGTACTTAAGCTTGCGAACCGGTTTGATTTCATTTCTTCTTTCTCTCGTTCTCTCTTCTACGCCGTTTCCTCATGCTCTTGTGAACCCTAACCCTAAATCATGAATCCTACCCAGAATCCGTTCAAACCTCCCTCAATCAACTTGTCTCATCATCCTAAACTCGAATCTACTTCCAGAAACCTCATATGAAACGCAAATCGATGTGAATCTTGAAGGGATTTGTTTACGGCTCCACTGTTTTGGTTCGTTTTTTCTTAAATCTTTTCTGAATGAAAAAGCTTTGTGCATTCATGGATCTACAGCGATGGATATTCGTTTTAGATCGTAGAATTTTACATTCTTTTGAGAAATGTTAGGGTTTCGTTGTTTTTTGAATGAAAACCTTCAAACTTTCATGGATTCACATCGATTTGGCTGTGTTGATGCTTTTAAGCAAGAAAGAGATGAGTTCATGCGTTTACCTGTGTTCTAACTGAAGATTTGAGCTGATATCTTCCAGAACTCCTTGAATCCGATTCTGTTTGTTGGTTTCTGGCTTGAATCCGGAATTGAATCGGTAAACGCTTCTCCTTTCTCCTGGCCGGTTCGGATTCTGCGAAATTTCTTCCCCTCTTCTTCTCAGCTTCTCACTCTGTGATCGCGCCGGATTCGTTGCTTCCGGTGATGGATTTGGCGCTGGAATTGCAGAGAAGTGGCTCAGTGATGATGATTCGGTTGAATCCCTGAGAGCTTGCACGAAAAATCCATGGATTCTGGCTCAATTTTGCTTCGGCAATGGTTAGGGTTTGGAATGTTCTTGAACTTTTTTCTGGATTTGTGAATTTGATCTGTAACTGAAATGAGAGAGAAAGTGTGATCTGTTTGTGATGATGTGGCGCTGGATCAATGGATCTGACTCTGATTCTGACACTGTGTGCCTTTTATAGGCTGCCATGTGTGCCTGTGAGCCAATGGGAGACTGCCACGTGGATTGGAACTGCTTGCGTGGCCTCTGGACTTAAAATTGGACCAATCTGCAATTCTGTAAAAATTTGGACTGTTTTGCAAATTTGAAAAGTTTTAAGGACTGAAATGCAAAAATAAAAAGTAGAAAAATTGGACTGGACTGTTTAAAAGGAAATGACCACTAAAAAAAAGAAAAATTGGACTGAATTGCAATTTTATAAAGGTTTTGGACTAAAATGCAAAATTAATAAAATTGGTAAAAAAAGTAATTTGAAATGCAACGTAAAGTGGAACGTTTAAAATTGACAAAACGGACTAAAACGAACGAACTACCAAAAATGAGGTATTTTAAAATACCTCTCTGCCCAAAATTTATTTGATGTGAAAAGACTAAAATGCCTCTGGGGCAAAAACGACTCAAACTGACTCAGATGCAAACTAGATGGTTTTGGTACAAATTTGATTAAAGATTTACGCAAACCAGTTGAAAAGACTCAGGGACAAATTGCAGGGACTGAAAATGGGTTCCTTTGAAGGAAATGACCAAAATGCCCTTTTGTATGATTTTATGCAAAAATTCAAAAGACTGAAATAGTAACGTATGCAACTGAAGCACAGTAGAAAACATGGTGAATTTGAAAGTATTAGAAAGTAGCAAGAATTTGAAAGAGTATTTTTAGGTCCAAAATGAGGGTATGACAACTGCCCCTATTTAAGTTTCTTTGTTTGGAGAGTCAAGAGACGGAGTCTTTGGCTTGACGCGACGAAGATACTTAAATATCGACATTTGCACTGATTTTGGACGTAAAAATACGTTTGTAAATGTCATGTATGCCATGCAACATTTGATTATGAATGCAAGACAGACTGAGAATTGACTTTAACAGAATATGTCTTATCCATCGCGGGATTGGTAGACATTAACGGAATGGCAGAAAGGAGTATGTCGTATCCATTGCGGGACTGATTGACATTAACAAAGTAGCAGAAAGGAATATGTCGCATCCATTGCGGGACTGATTGACATTAACAAAATAGCAGATAACAAGACCCACTGGGGAGACTCGAAAGCAAATTGACAGGTACAAGCTGTTCTTTGATGCGAACTGGCCACTTGACCGGGAATATTGACGGAAGGCGCAAGCTGCTCCTGTGTTTGAGCTGGTCACTTGGCTGAAAGAAAATATAGAAAGCACAAGCTGTTCTTGGACACGAACTGGTTACTTGGCTGAAAGGAGACCGTAGGAAGCACAAGCTGTTCTTGGACATGAACTGGTTACTTGGCTGGCAAAAACAAAATAGAAAGCACGAGCTGTTCTTGGATCTGAACTGGTCACTCGGCGGATATCAAAAGGATAGGTACAAGCTGTTCTTGGATACGAACTTGCTACTTGACCGATAGCAGAAACAAATTGACAGGCACAAGCTGTTCTTGGGTGCGAACTAGCCACTTGGCCATTAACAGAAACAAATTGTATTTGAAAAGGAATTGAATTTGATTGACATAACTGCAGGAGCTTGAATTAGACAAGGGTGTTGACAAGACTGTTGAATTTTGAAGTTGATATGACAGTAGACATTTATTGTTGGTAGAAGAAATTTGAAGTTGACACGATTGATTTTGATTGAGATTGACATAGGAATTGAGAATGCAGATGCGTGTGAATAGCATGACAATTTTATCAAATGCATGAACATGCAAGATGCATGATTATGCATGTATGAATGTTTTGGAATGCATGATGGTTGGCAATTTATAGGCATAATCTCGCAGAGACAGACAAAACATCGGAATATTGGGCACGTAATGGCTCGCGCTCGGACATACGTTTGTAAGAGTTCCTTTTCTGGAGATGCCGTCGTTTGAAGATACGTCGAGACCATCGCTGAAGGCAGGAATCTTGTAAAAGTTTGAATGGTATCGCTGCTTGTTGGAACAGTCACGTAAGTGCTCTGGACATCGCATCTGTGGTCAATGCTTTTGCATGTTTGTTTTTTCATTTCATTTTCTTTTTCATCATCCCATTTTTGCCTGGACCGCCCTTTCAGGTTTTCGATCCACCGGGGAATAGTTTTTTTTTTTTGTATTGCCCCTGTTTTTGCCTGAATTGCCTTTGAAGGTTGTCAATCCATCGGGGTGCTCATTTTTGCCTAAGCCGCCCTTTCGGGTTTTCGACTTAGCGAGCATATTTATTTTTTATGCTTTTCATTCTGTTTTTTCATTCTTGCCATTGACCACAGACCGTAACTGGGAGGAAGGCTTGCTAGCAACTTGAATTGGAATTGATATCAATGTAGATTGTTCATGCATGTTCATTTGAATGTACCTAGCTGTTCAGGCTTGTTTCCAAAATACTTAAAAATTTCAGTTTTCAGAATGTTTATTCCAGACACATCATTATTAACATAGAAGAAATCTTTTGTACAAAGCTTTGAAAATAGAATAGGAAATGAGTGCCAAACAAAAGCACAGGCTCAAATCAATGTATAAGGGTGGTAGTCGGCCAAAAGCGCGACCCCACGGATTTACAAAGCTTGGAAAATGGTAATTTTATCGGTTGGTGGTACATTGAACACAGTAACTGCTACGGCTTCTGAAACTCTTGAATCCACAGGCGTCGGAACCTCGGATGAGAACAACCAAACATCAATTGTAAAGATCCCAAGGGGAATGGTAACCTGCCAGATATAGTCAATTGTCTTTTTATTTCAATCTCACTTTTGCATGAACCGCCCTTTCGGGTTTTCGGCTCATCGAGACGCTCATTTTTGCCTGAGTTACATGTAATCTCAGCGAGCTTTTTACATTTTTGTTTCTTGTCCTTTATTTTGCCTGGACCGCCCTTTCGGGTTTTCGATCCACCGGGAAGCGCATTTTTGCCTAGGCCGCCCCTTCGGGTTTTCGACCTACCACGCTGTTCTTTTCATATCTAGACAAAGTATTTTTTGACTATATCGGCATTCACAGGATTCGGAAGTTCTACACCATCCATGTGAGTGAGAATCAAAGCACCGCCAGAGAAAGCCTTCTTGACAACATAAGGTCCCTCATAGTTAGGCGTCCACTTGCCCCTTGGGTCGGGTAGCTGACTCATTTTTCTTTTCAACACGAGTTCGCCTTCCTTGAATACCCGAGGACGGACCTTCTTGTCAAAAGCATTTTTCATCCTTGTTTGATACATCTGACCATGAGCTAAAGCATCCAGTCGTCTTTCCTCGATCAAATTCAACTGGTCGTACCGACTCTGGCACCATTCAGCCTCAGACAACTTGGCTTCCATAATCACACGGAGAGACGGAATCTCCACTTCCAAAGGGAGGACTGCTTCCATACCGTATACCAGAGAGAAAGGCGTTGCCCCGGTTGAACTACGAACTGTAGTGCGGTAGCCGTGTAGAGCATAGGGCAACATCTCGTGCCAGTCTTTGTATGTTGTCACCATCTTCTGCACAATCTTCTTGATGTTCTTATTAGCAGCCTCAACTGCACCATTCATCTGAGGTCTGTAAGGGGAGGAATTGTGGTGTTCAATCTTGAATTTCTCGCATAGGGCTTGCACCATGTCATTGTTCAGGTTGGTACCGTTGTCAGTGATGATCTTGCTAGGGACGCCGTACCGACAGATGATATTGTTTTTGATGAACTTGACTACCACTTGCTTAGTCACGTTGGCATAGGATGCAGCTTCGACCCATTTGGTGAAATAATCGATTGCTACCAGGATAAAACGATGACCGTTTGAAGCTTTCGGTTCAATTCTTCCAATCATATCAATGCCCCACATAGAGAAAGGCCATGGAGATGACATAACATTGAGGGCGTGTGGAGGCACGTGGATCTTATCAGCATATACTTGACATTTGTGGCACTTCCTGGCATATTGATAGCAATCGCGCTCCATGGTAATCCAGTAGTAACCAGCCCTCAGCAGCTTCCTAGACATAACATGCCCCGATTCGTGGGTCCCAAAGGTGCCATCGTGCACATCGTGCATTAGCTGTTCTGCTTCACATTCATCCACACATCTTAACAACACCATATCGAAATTCCTTTTGTACAGGACGTCACCATCCAACAGGAACTTGCTAGCCAACCTGCGCAACGTCTTCTTGTCTTTGTTGGAAGCACCTGGCGGATACTCACGGCTTTGCAAAAATTGTTTGATATCATAATACCAGGGCTTGTTGCCAACCTCGCCTGAACCTGTTTGTACAATTGCATCACTGACAGTAAATACATGAGCGGGCCGGTCTAGGCGTTGTACCTTGATCATCGGCACGTGATTCCAATGATTTACTTGAAGCATGGAAGATAAGGTGGCGAGAGCATCGGCCATTTGGTTCTCCTCTCGGGGGATATGGTGCAACTCGACCCTTGTAAAATACGTCAACAGACGCCTTGCATAATCCCGGTAAGGGATCAAATTAGCATGATGGGTTTCCCATTCTCCTTTTATCTGGTTGATGACTAATGCAGAGTCTCCATAGATGTCGAGATGTTTGATTCTCATATCGATGGCTTCTGCAATTCCCAGGATGCACGCCTCATACTCGGCCACGTTGTTGGTGCATTCAAACACAATCCGGGCTGTGAAAGGGATGTGGTGCCCCTGCGGAGCCACAATTACTGCGCCAATTCCTCGACCATAGGCATTAACAGCACCATCAAAGATCAATCCCCACTTGCTATCGGGGTCCGGACCTTCACCGATTAGCGGTTCTTCACAGTCTCTTGATTTTAAGAACATGACCTCTTCGTCGGGGAAATCGAACTTCAATGGTTGATAATCATCAAGTGGTTGGCAAGCGAGATGGTCAGCTAGGATACTCCCTCTAATGGCTTTCTGAGCTTTAAACACAATATCGTACTCTGACAGTAACATTTGCCAACGTGCAATTTTTCCAGTAACAGCCGGTTTCTCAAAGATGTACTTGATTGGATCCATCCGGGATATCAACCAAGTCGTATGATTCATCAAGTAATGACGCAGGCGTTTGGCAGCCCAGGCCAAGGCACAACAGGTCTTCTCGAGCATTGTGTACCGAGTCTCACAATCGGTAAACTTCTTGCTTAAATAGTAGATTGCATGCTCCTTCTTTCCAGTCTCATCTTGCTGACCGAGCACACACCCCATGGACTCATCTAATACCGACAGATACATGATCAATGGCCTTCCTTCCACCGGCGGAACGAGGATAGGAGGCTCTAGCAAATAACTCTTGATGTTGTCGAAGGCTTCTTGGCACTCATCATTCCATACCACCGGTTGATTCTTCCTGAGCAACTTGAAAATCGGCCCGCAGGTTGCAGTCATGTGGGATATAAATCTGGAAATGTAGTTCAAACGCCCGAGGAACCCTCTGACCTGCTTCTCAGTTTGCGGGGCCGGCATCTCGCGGATGGCCCGGACTTTGTCTGGATCTACTTCAATGCCCTTCTGGTTGACAATGAAGCCTAACAACTTCCCAGACCTAACACCGAATGTACACTTGTTTGGGTTCAGCCGGAGCTTGTACTTCCTCAACCTTTCAAACATTTTAGCCAAGTATTCGACGTGTTGTTCTTCATCGCTCGACTTGACAATCATGTCATCTACATACACTTCAACCTCCTTGTGAATCATGTCATGGAACAAAGTGGTCATCCCCCTTTGGTAAGTAGCACCAGCATTTATTAGACCGAACGGCATTGCTTTACAACAGAAAGTCCCCCACGGAGTGATGAACGACGTCTTCTCCCGGTCCTTGGGTGACATTTTGATTTGGTTATAGCCCGAAAAACCGTCCATGAAGGAGAACACCTTGCACTGGGCAGTATTGTCAACGAGCACATCAATGTGAGGCAGTGGAAAATTGTCTTTCAAGCTTGCTCTGTTCAAATCTCTGTAGTCAACACACATCCGAACCTTACCATCTTTCTTTGGTACTGGCACGATGTTAGCAACCCACTCGGGATATTCAACTGTCATGAGAAAACCTGCATCGATCTGTTTCTGCACTTCCGCTTTGATCTTCAGAGCCATGTTCGGCCGAGTCCGTCTCAACTTTTGCCTGACAGGAGGGCAGTCTGGTTTTGTCGGTATCCGATGTTCCACAATCTGAGGATCCAAACCTGGCATGTCTTCATACGACCATGCAAAAATGTCTGAGTACTCGCGGAGAAGCTGAAAGATCCTTTTCTTGACCCCTTCCTCCAGTGCGGCACCGACTTTGATCTCTCTTTTGTTATCCTCAGTACCCAAGTTGATTAGCTCGATCTCCTCCTGGTGAGGCCGAATGGTTTTCTCTTCTTGCTCAAGCCACCGGGCAATCTCATCTGGTATGTCATCACTATCCTCATCTTCGGTCTCGAACACCGGGGATTCAACAGTTTGGAGAAGCATAGAATTACTGTGTTCAACGGGCTCGTTGTGGTTCGATCTGCGTGACATGATGGGATGATTTTTAGAAAACGATTTTCATGCAGATCTTTAAAATTAATAAGAAAATGCAGACGTTTTGGTTCTTTCTGGCATTACCATTATTTCCAAGGGAAAAGCATTAAAGAAGGAAAAGAGTCGTGAAAGAAACGACGTCTTTTATTGATAATGGTGATGTCGGAACAAACATGCCCTTTACAAAAGAGTCACTTCCACCTCGGGCAAGGCGGAAGGATTGTTATTTTGAAAAATAAAGCCTAAACAGCAAGACATATTACTTGGAATCATGCACAAATACAGGGAGATTGATAACGTTCCAGTTCTTTGCAATGCCTCCTGGTATCACAAATGTGGGTCTAACCCCTCTTTCAGTTGCACCATCAAGAATTGCATTAGTAAATCCAGCACTACGGAATGTTCCAGTTGATACGCCCGACGTCGGAGAGAAACCGAGACCCTCTTTGTGTTTGTTGTCCTGCAGCTGTATCAATTGGCCCCAACCAGCGGCCTGACCCTTCTGAACGGCTCTCTGCACATCCTTAAATGAAGCCATGGCAGTACTAGCTCTCTTGGGCTCCTCACCTTCGATGGTCAAACCCTGGAATGCAGTTCCTTCGGCAGACTTAGCTTCGATACAAGAGAAGGACGATAACTGACTGACCAGATAGGCTTCTTCTCCATGCACTGTCACAAGTTTACCATTCTTTACGAACTTTAGCTTCTGATGGAGGGTAGAAGTGACTGCCCCAGCCTCGTGTATCCACGGTCTCCCGAGCAGGCAGCTGTAAGAGGCATCTATGTCCATAACCTGGAAAGTAATCATGAATGTTTCAGGACCAATAGTCATGGGGAGATCTACTTCTCCGAGCACATTTTTACGGGAACCATCGAAAGCCTTGACTAAAAAAGTACTCCTCCTCAAGGGAACTCCTCGGCAACTCAACTGATCCAAAGTCGACTTAGGCATTACGTTCAATGACGACCCGGTGTCTACCAGCACGTTGGACAACATATCCGTTTTGCAGTTCATGGAAATATGCAGTGCCAAGTTGTGGCGCTTTCCTGCCTCTGGAAGTTCATCTTCACCGAACCAAAGGTTACTGCAAGCAGTGATGTTAGCTACTATTCCACCAAATTGGTCTTCTGTAACTTCGTGGTCGACATAGGCTTGTTCCAACACTTTCAATAACACATTCCTGTGAGCCTCTGAACTGAGGAGTAGGGCCAGGATGGATATCTTCGAAGGAGTCTGTAGCAGTTGATCAACGATCTTATAATCGCTTTTTCTGATTATCCGCAAAATCTCATCCAGATTGGAATCTTCAATGGATTGGCCTGGACGGCCGGCATTTTCAACAACAGGAGGGATTGTCAATGGAGTAGTCTTATCAGCAGGAATTGTAACTTGCACATCATCTTTCTTCTGAAACAAAAGTGGTCGGACCTTGCCGCTCCTCAAAGCTGTCACCTCAGCGATACTGCCCACTGTGCTTGCGGACACCAAAGGTACTTCTTTCCCGTTTTCCAACATAGTTGCACTGTACTTGTACGGGATGGCTTTTGCAGAAGTATACGGCACTGGACCAGGTAACCGTATGACCAACGGCTCAACATCCCTCTGGACGGGCGCGCTCCTGACTGGAGTATCATGGAAGATCGGCACTATCACGCAAACATCACTGGTAGTCAAGTAGTTGTCATTCATCAATCTTTGAATATCAGTCTGAACTACGCTGCAACCCATGGGGTTCTGAAGACATTCACAGCAGGCGGCGTGGTCGTGGCCGAACAGAGCAGCTCGGCATAGCTTGATATGTAGTGGCACCAGGGGTGTAGCAACGTTGCGGACATTGAGACGAGGGATTTCTTCACATACTTCGATCATATTTACAGCGGCATGGTTGGGGAGTGGATTGTCAAGTACATGTGGGACATTGTTTTCAAAGGACAGCTTTCCCTGGTCGATTAACTTCTTCACAATGTATTTCAGAGCGTAGCAACCTTCTACGTCATGACCTAGGGCGCCTTGGTGGAAATCACATCTGAGATCGGAGCGGAACCTGGGAGGCAATGGGTTTGGCGGAGGCTTGCCAGGCCTAGTGGTGCAATACCCCTTATGTAACAGAGTTGGGAGTAGTTCAGCGTACGCCATTGGGATCGGCGGGAAAGATGGTCTAGATTGAGGACCTTGTTGTTGCTGTTGCTGGGCTAATGGTTGTTGTTGCATCTGTTGGGCGATGGCATTAACAGGGACCTGAGGCTGGCCCGGTAGTGGAGGGTATTGATGGTAGAACGACGGATAGAACGGATGCTGGGCATACTGTAGGTACTGATACGGTTGAGGCAATTGTGTAGCATTGACAGGAGCGGCAGTGGCAGATTGATTGGTTCCGGCAGACACCATCCCAACCTCTGATTCCTTTTTCTTATGGTGACCGTTGCCGTACTTCTTCGGTGCATTCGAAGATTCGCCCTTCTCAAACATGATAATCCCTTCTCGGACGGCTTCCTCCAAGCGGGTACCCATAGTGACCATCTCAGAGAAGTTGCTTGGAGCAGCAATAATCATTCTCTCAACATAATCTTTCTTTAGAGTTTTCAAGAACGTTTGAGTCATTTCTTCCTCGTCCAGGGCGGGGGTGATACGGGCGGCTGCCCCTCTCCACCTCTGTGCGTATTCGCGAAAGCTTTCGTCCTTCTTCTGAGAAAGAGACCGGAGGAATTCCCTGTTCGGCTTGAGCCTGGTGTTAAACCCATAGTGGTTCTTGAAAGCAGTAGCTAGATCATCAAAAGTGCGGATATCATCCTTGCTCAAACCGGTATACCACTCCGCGGCATCTTCCATTAGACTGTCCTGGAAGCAGTGGATCATAAGTGAATCATTGTCTGCATGGTTAGCCATCTTCCGGACGTATTTGATAATATGGTTCTGGGGGCAAGTCAGCCCGTTGTAGCGGTCAAAATCCGGGACCTTGAATTTCTTGGGAACATCCACCCTTGGCACCAAACAAAGATCGTGGGTTCTGACGAGGTCACTGCTCCCACGGTTGGCCTTGATCTCGCGACGGAGTTCCCTGGCAAGTTCTTCCATTTTTTCTTCCATAGTTCCCAACACAGGGGTTTTTCCACGGTGATCATCAACATTGGCGCCCTGAGGCGTAGGGTGCACAATCGGCACTGTGAAGACTGTTGACTGAGGCAAGGTAGTGTGAAGAGATGTGAAATCTGGTGGTGGTGTTTGACCAACATTAGCGGCACCTGAAGTTGCGGTTCCTGAAACCCCAGCTGCAGTATTGGGAGCGAAATAAGGTGGGAGTCCATACGGGAATCCTCTTGGCATGATGAAACGGCTATCGAGAGTTGATATCGGAATTGCCTCAGTGGTCTCTGGAGCAGACGAGGCTGGCTGTTCTTGAGCGGCTAACAGAGCGGTCATGGCGTCGAGAGCTTTGGCTAACTCTTCCCTCACGGAGGCTAGTTCAGTACGGAGCTGTGCATTCTCTTCTTCCATAGCTACTTGATTTCTCCTTCTGTACTGTCTGGTCTGATGTACTCTGGTAGGTTGATCAGTCCTTCGAGCACGAGCCACTTTTCACTCTGCGGCAGAAGAACCAGGAGGCAATGAGCACATGGAAGTTTTTTGTGACCGATGAATGATGCACATGATGCATGATATGCAAATGCGGATGCAAAAATGACTCTTTTATTACCAAAGGGTTTTTTCTTTTTTAGACAAATTAGAATTCTTTGCAAACATTTTTGGACTAACAAATTATTCTAAGCACATTGTTTTGATACACCGAGCCAAGGGAGTAGGCTTCTGAAACATAATACTGAGCAAACAACAAAATAGCAATCATATCATCCAGAACTAAGGAGTAACTGGGTAGTATTCGGAATCTGAGTCTGAAACTGAACCACAATTACTGGCGAAGAAATCTCGACGACCTCTGACTCTCCTGGAGTCTCTTCTCAATAGATCATCCTTCTCCTCAAGCTCCTTCCTAACTCTGGCTAGTTCCTTCTTCAGCATTCGGTTCTCATGATCCTTCTGTTCGTCTCTGCCATCCAAAGTCATGATTAAGTTCTCAGCCTCACTGTAACGGGCTTTCCATGTTCGCTTCTCCTCACTCTCCATAGCTAGATGCTCCTGGTACATCTCCTGAGTCGCGGGAAGCAGTGGTAATGGTCTAGACGGAATAGACGCAGACACATGTCTCATAGCAGGGTAAGGCATGCCAATCTCCTCAGCTCGGTCTATCACCCACTGCGTATAGGCTTCATGAGCAATACCGGATCTCACACCCAAATGCTTCACATCCTTCCTTCGAACCTTAGACCAAGTATCTGTAAAAGCTTTCTTCTGCCCGGTGGGAGCAGTGGAATAATAGAAGAACTCTTGAGACGTAGCAAGGTTGATGGGCTTCGCTCTCATAGGAAAACCAAACTGTCTCATGGCTAACTCGGGGTTGTAGTTGATTCCTCCCCGGGTACCGAGAAGAGGTACATTGAGGAAATCTCCACAACCAGTGATAATCTCCTTGACTCGAGCTGCTGGAGTAATCCAAACCACCTCATCGGGAGTAAGAGCCATAATCCGCTGCGAATAAGACCAACTCTCCGTGTTAGCATGGAAAGAGCTCGGGAGGTGAGAAATAAACCACCTATAAAGAAGAGGTATGCAGCAAAGAATAAATCCACGGCCCTTGAGAGTCCGGTCATGGATGGCATGGTATGTGTCAGCTAGCAAAGTAGGAACCGGATTCCTGGAATGGAAGATCTCAATAGCATTCATGTCCACAAAGTTGTCCAGATTCGGAAAAAGAATCGAGCCCATAGATGAGTAGTGCAAGAATAGCCTCAAGGGTGTCCTGACAAGTAGATTCGAGATTAGCCCGCTCAAGTAAGTATTTCGAAGTGAACCCCTGAATGTGAGACTTCCTGATAAGATTCTTAGACACCTCGGAAGTCTTGAGATAAAGATCCTTAGCAATAACCAGAGGAGTAAGAGAAGATCCTGGGCCCGTGAATGGTACCCTCTCAGCTATAGGTAGACCCAATAAACAAGAATAAGCCTCAAGCGTAGGAACCAACTGAAAATCCGGGAAAGTGAAGCAACGGAAAACTGGGTCATAGAATTGCACCAGAGTGTGCACCAGCTTTTCTTCTACATTAGTCCGGAGAATACCAAGCAAACCACCATAACGGAGACGAAACCCAGTCGGATTCTTAACTTTGAGTGCCAACTCCCTTAGGCTAGCCAAATCAATTTCTTTGAACTTGTAAGACTTAGTCCTCTTCATGCCTGATTACATTTGCAAAGAATTTTAGTTTGTCTATACCCTTTGATAAATGCATGTAGAAATTTTATGCATGAATGCATGTATGCATGATTTAAATAATGGTGGGCTAAGGTAACAAGTGGATACGGTGTCCGGTGAAACTAAGGCTTTTGATAATAGTAACCAAGGTTCTACAAAGTTCCCAAACCACAACCTCTCTTGCGTATATCATGGTAGTACAAAGCGACGCTTGTCCATGATTATCCGTAAGAAGGTTTAGTTTGGGTGTAGCATCGCGTGACGACTAAATTTCGAGACAACGCTCGGTTTAGCCACCGCACTACGCCCTAAGAAAGGCCAAGGATGGGTTTGGTAACTACGGTTCATAGCCTTCATCGGTCAATTGGAAGTAAAGTGCCTAAGCATGACAACACACGCCGACAACATCACCTCCAAAATGCCTCAGCTATGTGAGATTGATCGCGTAATCCAATGCACGAGGCAACCCCCGGAATGGATTGTCGATTATATCTCTCCTAATCTTAAGTTCACTCAGCCCGGGTATAAGGCTTTTGATATTCTCACCCCACGCGCACACAAGAAAGTTTTACATGTAACAATAAAGCAAAGCATAAATATAAAGCACGAAAAACTAGGCGCAGCCCTAAGGTCCCCAGTGAAGTCGCCATTTCTGTCATCGCGATTTTCGGGTGTCAAATCATTAATCGGATTTGAACCTTTCGATCATTGATGTCTCTATTTTTTTTGGGGAAGGTAAAATCGAGAAAACCTTAGAAATCCTAAGTTCGGGGCTGGTTTCATTACGGGAAGGTGTTAGGCACCCGTAATGACTATAGTATCCTATAGGAACCGTTTCATTACGCTTTACGTTTACGCTTTGCTTTTATTGCTACTTGTAAAAAAGATTGGTTTTAAGAATGAGAGGGAGAAGATGGGGTTTTATTTTATTGGACTTGGAGAGATTTTGAGTCTCTTGCCTACATACCCTTTTAAGGGATCAAAATTCCATGTAGTTCTCTTCCAAAATACCTTTGTGGGTTTTGCTCTTTTTAGTTTTGAAAAATGGTTTTGAAGAAAGAGATAAGAGGCCTCAAGGGCATGAGTTTTGAAAAAATAGTGAGGTTAGTCCAATTTATTTACAGGAAATGGTTAAAGTTGGAAATTAGCACTAGTTTTGATTTTGTCTTAAAAAAGATGAAAGAAAAAAGTGAGGTTTTGACCTCATTTTATTGCAAAATAGTTTGAGTTATATGTTGATTTTTTGGTGAAGAAACGACAAGTTTTCCTAGGTTTTACGCTTCCTACGCATACATCTAGCGGAAAGTCATACAACGTGTGTGCATGTGTCGGTGCGCGTGTCGGTGTACATCACCATAGTCCATAGTCTTTTTTACATCGGGTCCTATTTTACATTCTATAGTCTTGCATGAAAGTAAAGAAAAGTAAACTACCTAAGCATTTACATGAGAATTAATTGGATGTTCCATGAAGGAGTTAGAGGAAAAAAAAGTGAATGAGATGAGATGCTTAGTATGCATGAAACATAGAGTAAAGTGGTTAGTAAAACAAGATGAAATAATAATGAAATACTAATCCTAAACAAAATGGTAACTATCACAAAAATTGGCATAAAATCACACTAAACAAAAATTGCTAAGGTATCACACAATTAGTACCAAGGATTAAATTTAACAAGCTTGCAAAAAAAATATCACAAAATTAGTGCCAAGAATCAAATTTAACAAAAAATGGAAATATCACAAAATAGTAATAAAAAAAAATCAAACTTAACAAACAAGTGGAAATATCGCAAAATAGTAATCAAAAATCAAATTCACCAAACCAAAGGAATATCACAAAATAGTATCAATAATCCAGCTTAAAAATATTGCAAAATATCACACAAAACGCGCATTAAGTGCCAGAGACACATGACACAAAATTGGGGTGAACATCGCATGCGAAACGCCGAGAAAACAACGAAACGGACACCAATTAGCACAAAAGAGCAAACATATATTTTTATTCAGTTTTTCCATGAGAAATAGCACAAAACGTCAAGAAAATAGTGAAAACCTTACAGTAATTTTTCAGGAATTTTTGGATAAAATTTTGATGAGAAACAGGTGCAAACAGCAAAGAAATTGGCATAATTAGCAAGAACAGTGGAAGAAACGCAAACAAGGGCCCAACGCCTCAAAATCTCGTGGGTGAAGCCCACGGATCCGGATCCGGACTGACCTAAAGGCCTCACAAACGTCAGATCTAACCGAACACCACAAAACCTAGATCAAACGGCTGTGAGCGTGCCAGGGATGGGTCGGTTTAAACCGACCCGGTCTAGCGCAAGTACTTAAGCTTGCGAACCGGTTTGATTTCATTTCTTCTTTCTCTCGTTCTCTCTTCTACGCCGTTTCCTCATGCTCTTGTGAACCCTAACCCTAAATCATGAATCCTACCCAGAATCCGTTCAAACCTCCCTCAATCAACTTGTCTCATCATCCTAAACTCGAATCTACTTCCAGAAACCTCATATGAAACGCAAATCGATGTGAATCTTGAAGGGATTTGTTTACGGCTCCACTGTTTTGGTTCGTTTTTTCTTAAATCTTTTCTGAATGAAAAAGCTTTGTGCATTCATGGATCTACAGCGATGGATATTCGTTTTAGATCGTAGAATTTTACATTCTTTTGAGAAATGTTAGGGTTTCGTTGTTTTTTGAATGAAAACCTTCAAACTTTCATGGATTCACATCGATTTGGCTGTGTTGATGCTTTTAAGCAAGAAAGAGATGAGTTCATGCGTTTACCTGTGTTCTAACTGAAGATTTGAGCTGATATCTTCCAGAACTCCTTGAATCCGATTCTGTTTGTTGGTTTCTGGCTTGAATCCGGAATTGAATCGGTAAACGCTTCTCCTTTCTCCTGGCCGGTTCGGATTCTGCGAAATTTCTTCCCCTCTTCTTCTCAGCTTCTCACTCTGTGATCGCGCCGGATTCGTTGCTTCCGGTGATGGATTTGGCGCTGGAATTGCAGAGAAGTGGCTCAGTGATGATGATTCGGTTGAATCCCCGAGAGCTTGCACGAAAAATCCATGGATTCTGGCTCAATTTTGCTTCGGCAATGGTTAGGGTTTGGAATGTTCTTGAACTTTTTTCTGGATTTGTGAATTTGATCTGTAACTGAAATGAGAGAGAAAGTGTGATCTGTTTGTGATGATGTGGCGCTGGATCAATGGATCTGACTCTGATTCTGACACTGTGTGCCTTTTATAGGCTGCCATGTGTGCCTGTGAGCCAATGGGAGACTGCCACGTGGATTGGAACTGCTTGCGTGGCCTCTGGACTTAAAATTGGACCAATCTGCAATTCTGTAAAAATTTGGACTGTTTTGCAAATTTGAAAAGTTTTAAGGATTGAAATGCAAAAATAAAAAGTAGAAAAATTGGACTGGACTGTTTAAAAGGAAATGACCACTAAAAAAAAGAAAAATTGGACTGAATTGCAATTTTATAAAGGTTTTGGACTAAAATGCAAAATTAATAAAATTGGTAAAAAAAGTAATTTGAAATGCAACGTAAAGTGGAACGTTTAAAATTGACAAAACGGACTAAAACGAACGAACTACCAAAAATGAGGTATTTTAAAATACCTCTCTGCCCAAAATTTATTTGATGTGAAAAGACTAAAATGCCTCTGGGGCAAAAACGACTCAAACTGACTCAGATGCAAACTAGATGGTTTTGGTACAAATTTGATTAAAGATTTACGCAAACCAGTTGAAAAGACTCAGGGACAAATTGCAGGGACTGAAAATGGGTTCCTTTGAAGGAAATGACCAAAATGCCCTTTTGTATGATTTTATGCAAAAATTCAAAAGACTGAAATAGTAACGTATGCAACTGAAGCACAGTAGAAAACATGGTGAATTTGAAAGTATTAGAAAGTAGCAAGAATTTGAAAGAGTATTTTTAGGTCCAAAATGAGGGTATGACAACGGGAATCTCCGTTGGACCCGTGTGGCATCCCCCATGGAAAACCTCCTGACGGCATGGGCTTCGTTGTGTTGGTAGAATGAGAATTTTCATTGAACCCTAGTGGCATGCCCCATGGAAAACCTCCTGACGGCATGGGCTTCGTTGTGCTGGTAGAATGAGAATTTTCATTGAACCCTAGTGGCATGCCCCAAGAGAAACCTTCAGGTATGGTGGCATGAGAGGTACTGGTGACCACAGTTGAGCTAGGAATGGCTGATGTGACGGTCTCCAGGGCAGTGTCAAAAGTTTGAGAGACCTGATTCTGAACGGCCATAAGAGTACTCACCATAGCAGTTAGCTTCTCTATCTCTGCTTGCATGGCAGTCATCCCTTCTCGGAGCTCTTGGTTTTCTTGTTCCAAATGTTCCATCTTCTTCTTGACGTTTGCTCGAGTATAGTGAATGCGTGAAGCTTTGTACTTGATTCGCGGGGCCACTTTCTCTCTGCGGCAGATAGGAAGGAACATGTGAGACAAGGTTTTGACACTTATGAATGCAGTGATGATGCATGATATGCAGGATGCAAAAAAATGCAATTTTTATGTGTGTTTTTATTTTTTATCGAAGGACTTATAAAAGGACTTTTGTAAACATTATAATAGCATAATACAAAAGGAAAACCTGAGATAAATACATGATAATTCCCTTTCTAACAACCAAGCCAAGGGATAGACTTAAAATTAAAAACAAATACAAGATAATTCCCTTTCTAACAACAAAGCCAAGGGATAGACTTAAAATTAAAAACAAATACAAGATAATTCCCTTTCTAACAACAAAGCCAAGGGATAGACTTAAAAGTACATAATAAAATAACAACAAATAGAGTAAAGAAAACAACTGAGAAAGCTCCCAAAAGTCCTGGAAGTACACTACTCCTCGGAATCTGAGGTTGCACTGGCGAAAAAAATCCTGCATCTCCTCCTATTCCCGGGCATCCGGTCAATAATAGCATCCTTTCTCCTAAGGAGATCTTTCAACTCCGCATTCTCTCGCTCTTTTTCTTGGAGCTGCCAGGATGTTTGCTCTAAAATCCCCATTATGGTGTCTTACTCTCTCTCAGAGGTCTGGTACTTCAATCGCCAAGCGGCACTTTCGAGGTTAGCCTTGTGTAGACGGCACCGGTATTCTTCCATGGTATGAGGTGGCAAAGGGAGAGGTATTTCCGGGGTGGTTGAGGACAGAAGCCTTGGTAAGGTATAGGGTAATCCGAAAGTCATGGCTCGGTCAATAACCCACTGAGTATACGATTCATGTACGTAACTCATCTTCTTTCCTAGATGGAAACTATCAAGCTTTCGGACATTACGCCAAGCTTCCACAAACCGTCTTCTCAGATTGGTAGGATCCTTGGAGTTTAGGTAGAATTCCCCGGAAAAGGACAAGTTAAGAGGATTTCCATTCATAGGATATCCAAACTGGCGCATGGCAAGAGCGGGATGATAGGTGATTCCTCCATAAGCGCTAATGAGGGGCACATTTGGAAATTCCCCACAGCTGTCGATGATTCTTTCGGAATTAGCGGATGCATGGACCCAAACGATGTCAGCTGGGGTGAGAGGCATGATTCTCTGTGACCAAGAGGACCTTTCGGTATTTGTTTTGGAAAAAACTGAGCTGGGTAAATGGGAGGTGAACCAACGGTGTAGCAAAGGAGCACAGCAGAGAATAAGTCCGCCCTCCTTGAGGGTTCGGTAGTGGATAGAGTGATAGGTTTCTGCAAGTAGGGTAGGGACAGAGTTTTTTGTGAGGAAGATTTTGATGGCGTTAATGTCGACAAAGTTGTCCATGTTGGGAAATAAGAAAAGGCCATATATGAGCAAGGCGAGGATGGACTCAAAGGCATCGGTTTTTTGGTCTCTAGCAAAGGTAGTGGCTTTTTCGTAGAGAAATTTAGCAGTTAAGCCTTGGAAGCCATTCTTGATAGTGTAGTGAGGGTGAACTAGGTCGGAAGGTTTGAGATGGAGGGCTTTCGCAATATCAGCGGTTTTAGGGGCAAATTCAAGGCCGTTGAAAGGCTCTCTTTCCAATATGGGTAAACCGACCCAAAAAGAATATTCTTCGAGAGTAGGAACAAGCTGGTAGTCTGGGAAAGTAAAGCAATGACAAACTGGGTTGTAGAACTGAACCAAAGTCTCTAGAATCCCTTTCTCAATCTTCACCTTGAGGAGGTCGAGTAACTTCCCATGTCGGTGTCGGAAATCACTTGGATCTTTCACGAGAGTACACAGCTCTCTCAGTCTTGTCAAATCCGGATTCTTGAAACTGTACTGCTTGACACTTCTGGTGGAACTCATCTACAATGTTTACATAAAAGTCTTTCTAAGTCCTTCGATTTTTAATGAAAAGGTGTGAATGCAATGCATGTATGCATGATTTATGCTAAAAGAAAAACATGGTGATAAGATCACGTCAAACGCCATTTGGTAAGAACTAAGGTTTCATTTGCACTTGTAACAAGGTTCTACCAAGTTCCCAAATTACAACCATCCTTGTGAATGTATCGGTGCTCAGGACTGCTCCTAGTCAAATACTTCTTCACAAGGAGGTCTAGTTTGAGTGTAGCATTGTGTATGAACTAAATTCAAGACCGCTCTTGGTTTAGTCACCACACTACATCCTAAAAAGGCCAGGATGGGTTAAGGGTAATCTAAAGGTCCTCAACGTTCAACGGATTTTGAAAATAATAGAGCCAATCACGACTGCTCATGACGACGTCATATTACTTAAAAAATCCTCCGTTGAGTGGGGTTACATTACATGCACACATAGCGCAGGACCACTCCTGGTATGGCACTATAATCGTACCCCGTCCTATCTTATATTTCACTCAAGCCCGGGTGTAGGACTTATCTCACCACTCACGTTGAAAATAAACAAGTATGTATGTACAAAGTGTATAAGCAAAAAATAAAGCACAAGTAAAGAAAGGTAAGGTGGGCTTAACCCACTTAGGAAATTAATGTCCCCAGTGAAGTCGCCATTTCTGTGCTCGTGATTTTCAGGTATCAATCCATTTATTGGTTTTGAACCGTCAATCTTTGAACTCTCAATTTTTATCCGCGGGAAGGGAAAAAACGAGTAAAAAACCCTTTTTTAGAGATTAAGGTCCGGGGGTTGGTTCCGACTAGGGAAGGTGTTAAGCACCCTAACCAATTTCGGTACTCCGAAGGAGCCTCTCACCTAAATTAAACTTGTGCTAATTATTCGCTTAATTATTTATGAAAAATGTTGCCTAAAATCTAAATGAAAGAATGGAGGGAGAAGAAGTATGTTTTTTTTTGTTGTTTTTATTGATTTGGAAAGACATAAGCCTTTTGCCTACATACCCGAAGAAGGGATCAAAATCATGTAGTTCACCTCAAAAATTTCTTTTGGTGAGTTGGGTTATTTTTAACAATTTTGAAAAAAGGTTTTAAGAAAGAGATTAGAGGCCTCAAGGCATAAGAAAGAAAAATAATGTGAGGTTGGTTCAATTTTAATTATGAAAATAAAGTCTAAAATGAGAATTAAATTCATTAAGCATTTGATTAAGAAAATAAAAGGAAAAAGATCACTTGGTTTGTTTCCAAGGTTTGTTAAGAAAATATTTTTGGAGTTTTGATTATTTGATTTTTTTGGAAATTTGATTTTTCTAAGTTAAGCGTAAACTACAAAACTATACGTAACGACATGAGGTAATAAAGAGCGAGAAGTTTACAAAGGACGTTAGATCCTAAGCAAATCCTCGAGTTTGAGATGAACCTAAAATTACTAATAGTTTGATTTTAAGAAAATAATTAAAGTCCAATTATTAACCTAATTTTGTCCCTAATTCATTTTTGGTCCTTGATCGCGGTAACGGCATAAAGCGGTAAAATAAATAAATAAAGTGTGTGATCGTGTCGGTGTGTGTGTCGGTGCATATTTTATTGCATAATTTACATGGTCCCTAAATACATGCTAAAGTCTTGCGAAAAATAAACATGCGGAAAGAAATTAAATTACCTCTAATCCTAAGTACTTCACTAAAATGAAAGCGATAAATAAACCATGAATGACGGAAAATAAATAAATATGTATGCAAACGTACAAAAAATAAATATGCAAGATAAATACAATAATAAAAAATGAGCTAAAAATGTTATGGTTAACAAAAGCATAAACACATATCAAAATAAAGGACATAAACAAATAATCATGGTTTTTTTGCGGATTTTTAGAAAAAATATAGAAATAAAACAAAGCTATAGAAAATAAAGCAAATATTTAAAAGAGCTAAATAAAATAAAAACATAAATAAATAAAAAAAAGTGGCTCAAATATCCAGATTGAATCTGAGCCGTAAGATTAATCATGAGGCTCTAATTTAATCATGGAAGATATGATCACAGCCCTTCAATAAATCTAAAGGTGCAAAAGATAGGACATAACAAGTAACAAAGTAGTTTTAAAACACATGAATCCACCCAAAATCATCCTGGGACGTTGGATCTAGGATCCAACGGCCTAGTTTTGAGGTCACATGACTACTTATTACATAATAAACATGGGATTAAAACAGAATGCACAGCAGCCATCAGATTAAGTAGGGAAGGAAGATCTAAAGGTTGAAAGAGGAAGAGGGAAACCAGGAAAAAGAAGACCGGTCCGGTTTAGTGAACCAGACCGGTTCGCTTAAGCTATAAAAGGAAGGGATCCGGTTTTGTACCTTCATTTCCTCTTCTCTTCCTCTCTCTAACACTAAACAAAACAAGAAAGAAGAGAGAGAAGCTCTCCCCTCTCTCTTCTGATACGCGACCGGAGAAGATGAATGGGAGGAGGCCGGAGGTGCTCCGGCGCGGTGGTTGGCGCTAGCGCCGCCGCGTCGGAGCTTTTTTTTTTTTAAATAAATTTTTTTTGAAAATTTTTTATACCTCTAGCTTTGTCTCTTCTTCCTCTGTTCAAATCTACCATTACTTTTTTGAAAACACGCACCAAAATCCCTAGATCTACAAAAAAGGCATTCGACTTTTTTTTAAAAAAAACTACCTCTTTCTCCTTCTTCTTTTCGAATACGGTTCAAATGAGCTCTGTTTCGTGTTTGTTTGTTGTTACCGGTTCCGTTTCGTGCTTGAAGGATGGTGGGTTCGGTTTTGTGTGTAGAGAGGGTTTGGTTCGATTTTGTTTGGTTCAAGTTCGGATTTGGTTCGGTTTTGTGTGTAGAGAGGGTTTGGTTCGATTTTGTTGTCGCTGTAAATGTGTTTGGTTCGATTTTGTTGTGTTGTTATGTGCTTGAAAATTTCATGTTCTTGATGTTTTTGATTTTTTGTGTTATGTTGGTTTTGATCTGGAAAAAATGAAATGAGAAAAGTTTAGTGTTTGTGATGTGATGTGGCTGTGGCTACAATGATTCTGTTCTTGGGGAGTGTGAAAAAAATGACAGTCTATTTATAGGCTGTCACCTCTAGGGTTCTCTGGTACATTGTAATGACTAAAATATCCCTGGTGGGTCTCTGATACAAAAAATGACAGCAAAAAGACATGGACCAATTACGGACTGACACGTGGACAAAGACCAAAATTTGGACCAAAAATATTAAATAAATAAAAAACGAAAATTAAAGTAAAAAAAAAGAAGTAAATAATAAAATAAGAATGATAAATAATAAAATAGAATAAATAAAATCTTTTAAATAAAACCAACTAAAAAAGGATAAAAGAGAAATAAATAAGTAAATAAATAAAAAAACTTAAAACTGTCCCTTCGGAACCAAATGAGGTACTTCAAAGTAACCTCTCTGCCGAAATTTCGTCTGAAACGACGAGACTTCTCAGTCTACAAAAGCGAGTAAAAATGAGAAAGTAGCAGTGAAACGCTGTAAAACGAATAGATAAAAAAATGAGATTTAAGCGGATAAAAGTTTGAGAAAAGACGAGTAAAATGTTTGCAAAGCGTACGGATAAAATGCTGAGATATATACATGTAGAATGTTAAAAAACTGATGAAATATCGCGAAATAAAAACGTAGAAATTTGAGAAAATAACCCGGTAAAACGAATTTAGATGCCGAGTAAAAAAGAAAACAAATCGGTCAAAAAATGGGGTATGACAAGTGTGTTTGAATGCTTGGGCTGAAGCTGTTTGGGAATTCACAAGGTTGGCTACGGTTGAATTTTTTACGAAATGTGAGCTGAAATTCGCAGGTTCTGGTTTTTGATTCGTACCTGTTTCTGTGTAGCCTGGATTTGAGTGATTGTTGAAGTTTTGGATTCCTCATTCAATTCCCTACAGTTTGGACATAAATTTCGTTTGATTTGAATTAGAAACGGATTCGATAAACGCATTTGAAGATTGGTAATTTCTGCTGGATTCTGCTTACGGGTTTGGGACAAGGCTTCACTAAAACGGTAATAACTCTTTCTCTGTAGCTTGGAATTCAGTGAACTCTGTTGCTATGGTTAGCTAACGTAATGTCCGACATTTTGGTACCGGTTTCATGATTCTAGGTTCAATATCGAGGCCTGGAGGAGAGTTTGAAGTAAGGGGGCTGATATGGGTTTTGTACCCAAAGAAGTTAGAAGTTGGAGCTGTGATTGTGGCAGAGCTTTTGAAGGTGAGTTCTAGATAGATTTCCTAACCCTTGGGTGTGTAATTATAAGCAAGAAACATGTTTTAGATAAGTTTTGAAATAGGTTTTAATTAGTGCCCCTTTTATGATTTCTGTTGTGTGGTGAGTATTGTTGCCATGAATTGAATTTATTATGTATGTATGTGTTATGGATGAAATGCATGTGTATATGGCTTGGATTTTGGCATTGTTGCATCAAAAATATGATTTCTGCAGGTCTGTCACGATGAATGCTCGCTCAAGCGAGCTAGACCTCGCTCAAGCGAGCATGCCCAGGATGAACATGTTGAATGCTCGCTCAAGCGAGCTAGACCTCACTCAAGCGAGTTTTTGTCAGTAGCCAACTTGAGGATCTCGCTTAAGCGAGATAAGGCTTGCTTAAGCGACCTGTTACAGGACAGCACTTCCGGAAAACCCTTTTTTCTAGCATTCTCGTGTCGTCCGAACATTCCTGGCAAACCTTTAACATCTCTGACTTTTAAAAAAATGCAGGAATGCACATAGTCAAGCCATAAACACACTTTACATCCCAATATTTTCTGGCATTAAGATTCATGGGCAATACTTACTAACTCAACGGTTTGTAATCTATGAGAGTTAGGTATATTATATGTTGGGTAGCAATTGATGCCTAGGCAAGGGAAAACTCATTTATAGGATTTATGATGCTAACTCGCCTTCACGGCGAACTAGGTTAATCCCATATGTTATGTTATGTTACGTTATGCTATGTTATGCTATGCTAGATATGAGAAAACTATGTTTATGCTAGGCCATGTCGTGTCTCTGACTATCCATGCTAGAATGGGATACCGGAGGTTCACACCTAGTGAACGATTTAGCCGATGGTGGAGTCCGATGTTCCCTAGCTAGGTTCATCGGTTATGTATGGGAATATACTCGGGGTTACTCCACTCGACTATATTCCGTAAAATCAACTCAGATAATCATTCAGACCTTATTAATGAATTGCATTTGATTATGATGTTTATGTTACGGTTATGTTTATGCCTTGAGACTAGATACGTATAGCTTAGGCTATAGAACAAGTTATGTAAGTGTACCGACGACGATCTTAGGTTTCCCTAATCGTCCGGTCTAGTGTTCCGTGTCATGAATATGTTAGGTTATGTCTTGATGCGTTCTACGTATCTTGAGTTAGCGGTCCTAGGATCCCTCGACCGCCATGACACGAAGGAAGCAAATAAGATGACCCTATGACGGCTTTAGCTTTGCACGACCGTCTATGTAAGCCTCACACACGACGCCCAACAGTCAGGTAGCGTCCTAGACACGTGGTGACCATAGGTTTCCCCCGAAGTCACCTATAGCCTAGGATTAGGAGAACTCACTGAGACATTATGTCTCATCCCAATCCTTATTTGTTTCAGATTAGCAGAGCGGTTGAGCAAGTTTATCGCCGGATGGATATTCAGCAAGGACTCGTTCGTACCCGCTGCATGATGTTCGCAAGGATCTAAGGATGTATTTATTTATTATTGGATAGTTGTATGGTAACTCTGATGTACGAACGCGTTTTGTTGTAAATAATATTCATTCGAAGCAATTTAAGTTGTAAATTTTAATGTATCCAGTACTAAGTTAATGCACATGCTAAACTTTCTAGATACGTTTAGTATGGGTATTACAGATGGTGCCCCAGTCCAAGGCAGGGAAGACCTTTGGGCTCAAAGAGCACTTACAAAGGTAATTACATTTGCCTCCCTCCAAAGGCACTAGCGGGGCTCGAACCCGAATTCTCTCAGATTCAAAACCTGTCTTTTTACCACTAGACACAATCTTTGGAGTTGCATGTCTTTTTCAACTTTGATAATAATAAACGGTCGAAGATTGTGGAAAGAGTGAAATATAGAGTCAGTTTTAAAGCATTTGTGATTAATAGTTTTAATAATAGAATGAATGCATTGAAGAGAAATAATATGACATTGAATCGCACATTAATATTTTTTTTCTTCCTAAAAAATAATAATAATTTAATAATCTTTAATTAGGATATTAATTTTAATAATAATATGAATTTCTTTAAATATTTATTATTATTTTTTAAGCAAAAGAGGTTGATGCAAAAAGCATCAACCATAATACATTAAATATTTAATTAAGATGAAGGAAATAAAACATAAATGATTGTTTGGTTCATTCTATTTTAGAAAAGCAATTAAATTTTGAACCAAAAATTGAAATAAATCTTTATGCAATAAAATATCATCAAAGCCTTAATCAATCATCATGTACAAATTAATTTGTCATTAACTAATACAAAAAACCTATTATTTAAACAAAAAAAAAATTTTTTAAAAAATTTAAATGTGTATAAAATATAAAAAAATTATATCACTATAATTTTTTTTTTCATATTGAACACTTTTTTTTTAAAAAAAAAAGTTCTTTAAAAATATGATAGAGTAGGGATCTTTTATCTAAAAAAAATAGGCATTTAAAAAATAATCAGTGAAATGAAATGCTAACTATTGATTGTTTTATTGTAAATGACTATGTTTCCCAATAAAATCACTCTTCCTACACAATAAAATCACAATTTTTCACATTAATATAGTAGAATTATTTTTTTTCTTCATAAAAAAAGATAAAAAAAAGAGCTTGCAATTAATTCTAACTATATTTTTTTAGTTCCTAAAAAAAACTATATTTTCTAATATAAATATTTTTTCATATAATTTCATGTAAATGGGCATATAATTCAAAATATTTTTTGTTTATTATCAAATTTGTCATCATGATTCATACACTCAACACGGACAAATTTTTATTTATCATTTACCATTCCAACAAATTTACTAACATCAACAACACAATTTTCCAAAGAACTCGATGGCAAAATGATCATACACATTATAACGTGAATATTTACGATGGACTCCAAAATTCCCCTAAAAAAATAATTAAAAAGCATCATGTTAAACAAAACAAAAATTAAAAAATTTCTTAGACAAAGAAATTAGAAGATTTATAGAACAAAACAAATTTAAGACAAAGATAAAACTACAAAATATTCATTTCCTCGTAAATAATGTCGTGTGTGGTCATAGATTTTATCAAAAAAATTGGCCGCAAAAATGGTTTAAGTACGGGAGGTTTGTTAATGAAATAAAAGTGAGAGAATCAGTGATTGAAGAGGAGACAAAATGAGAAAGAAAGAGAATAAGTCAAAAAGGAGAAAATGGGAAAGGGGTTAGAAAGTTGAGGGAGACACATACTTGGAATGAATAGAGAGCTCTTCTCTTTTATTTTGATTTTGAAGGAGAACTGAAATAATTTGAAAGAATTTTTTTGAAAGAATTCAAAAGAGGATGAGTAACCTAACCACGATTGTTGCTCAAATAAGAAAAATGAGTTGATTGTTCTTTATGTGAGAAAAGATATACATAATTTGCTTTTAACAACAATCAATGTGGTGGATTAATGTAAGTGTGGCAGAAACCAATCATGATCAATTGTGAGAACAATTGTGTATTAGTGTAAGAACAATTAATGAGGTTAAGCAAGATTAAGTGACAAGTGTACTTTTAAAAAAGGGAAAATGTTTATAATAGAGATAATTTATTTTATGTTTTGATTTTAATGCTTAATGACCCTCCTATTTTGATTCAATTTGGATTTTACTTCCCTTATTTTAATGAGAAATGATATTTGAACAACCACTTTTAAACAACTTTTGTGACAAGTTTCTCTCTCATACTCTCATTGTACTTTTATTCTCTCTCCTTCATTTTCTCTCTCTCTCTCTCTCTCTCTCTCTCTCTCTCTCTCTCTCTCTCTATTGTTATTATCCAATCAGAAAAGAGGAAAAAAGGTTGTCAAAATAGTTGTTTGATTTTGGTTGTCCAAATATCACTCCTCTATTTTAATCCATTCACTTTCCCTCATATTGTTCTGGACAGTCCAAAAGGACTTTGGCCCAATTACTTAGGCCCAACACTTCACAAGCCCAACGTCACGATTGACAAACTTACTCACGACCGCACGAAGACTGAGGCAGTACTTCCTCGGCCATACTGTGGTGGTCTGTACGGATTATCCCATCAGACAAATTCTGGGACGACCAGATGTCGCCGGACGGATGATGAAGTGGTCACTCGAACTATCTGAGTTCGATATCCACTACGAATCCCGGAAAGCTCTGAAGGCACAAGTCTTCGCATATTTCATCGCCGAAATGACCTTCCCTACGGAGGGCAGTAAAGAAGGGTGGACCGTCTTCGTAGATGGCTCGTCCAACTCCAAAGGAAGCGGTGTAGGAATAATCGTAGAAGACAGCAAAGGTATAGTAGTCGAAATTTCTCTCGGTTTGTCCTTTCATGTAACTAACAACACTGCAGAGTACGAAGCTTTCCTAGCCAGACTACGGATCGCCAAAAACCTAAGAGCCCTGAAGATAAGAATCTTCACCGATTCTCAAATGGTGGCTTCGCAAGTAACTGGCGATTACCAAGTCCGAGAGGAGCATTTACAACAATACGTCCAGCTAGTACTCGAGAAAATGAAAGAGTTCGAAACAGTAGAAGTGACTCATGTTCCCCGCGAATAGAACACTCGAGCTTATATCCTTTCAAAACTCGCTAGCACACAGACAGCTAATGGAAACAAAACGGTAATCCAGGAAGTCCTTAACGAACCCAGCGTTTAGAGGCAAAAACTCCAACCGAACGACATCAACGTAATCATCGGAAGAGAGAACTGGAGATCGCATATCACACGCTATATCCGTAGCGGGGAGCTTCCATCCGATCCTTCCGAAGCAACCAAGTTAAAACGGAGGGCCTCCTCATTCACTTTGGTGGAAGAAATCTTGTACAAAAGAGGTTTTATCACTCCACTTATCAAGTGTCTAGGCCCTGACCAAACTCAAGAGGTCCCCGCCGACGTCCATAATGGCATTTGCGGTCAACACCTCGGTGCCAAGGCTCTAGCCAAGGAGATCCTACGTGCAGGCTACTACTGGCCCACCAAGTTAAAAGATGCGAAAGACTATGTCAACCTGTGTGACAAGTGTCAGAGGTATGCGGACATGCATCTCGCACCCCCTACCGAATTGACATCCTTAGTCTCTCCGTGGCCGTTCGCTTGGTGGGGCATTGACCTACTAGGACCATTCCCTAAAGCCGTCGGTCAACTCAAATACCTAGTCGTCGTGATCGATTATTCAACCAAATGGATCGAAGCAGAACCAGGCCAAAATCACTGCGAAGAACGTACTCCGTTTCTTCAAAAGGAACATCCTTGCAAGATTCGGAGTACCGACCTTAGTAGTATCAGACAATAGGACTTAATTCACCTATCAAAAATTCCAAGACTACCTAAGAAACATTGGCATCAAACAAAGTTTCACTTCTGTAGAGCACCCTCAAGCGAACGACCTTGCCGAAGCAGCGAACCGGGTCATTCTACGAGGAATACGCAGAAGGCTTGATGCAGCCAAAACCATGTGGGCAGAGGAATTAAATACAGTCCTATGGGCTTATCGAACGACTCCTCACTCAACCACTGTCGAGTCACCTTTTCGACTCACTTACAGGACAGAAGCAGTTATTCCCATTGAGCTCACTGAACTCACTTGGTGAACTGACGCTGACACCGACTTCCCAGCTAATACAACAAACTTACGCGAAGAGCTCGAATTCGTCGACGAAATCAGGAACGACGCCGCTTTACGAGAAACAACGCTTAAGCAAAAGATTGTTGCTCGACATAGCAAGAGAGTGGTAAAGCGAGAATTTGAGGTTGACGATCTCGTCCTCCGGCGCAACCAGAAGGACTCCGAAGAAGGGAAACTCGCCGCCAACTGGGAGGGACCCTACAGAGTCCGGATGAAGACCAGAATGAGAGCGTACGGCCTTAAAGACCTCCACAAGGGCATCATCCCACGAACGTGGAATGCCGAAAAGCTTTGGAAGTACTACACTTAGAAGGCAAAACCAAGCTCTAATGTACGTACTAAGTTCAAAACAATGAACTCCATACTAAACGGAAAGGGAAAGTCGTGCCACTCCTGATCCAAAAACATAAAGGATGAACTACATCTACTTAACAGATTCGTTCACTCCTCGATATGTCTGCTCGACTGCGGCGTTATCGCTCGGCATGCCAAGTAGAACCCCAGCTCACGATGGGTGATTCACGCCTCAGTGCGTTGAACTTAAGTCAATTTTTTCGTTCATCCGCTGTGCTTTGTCCGAAAACAACTTTGGGCACACACCCAAAGAGCCAAACTTTTGGGATGTGAAAACTCTCTAACAAGCAATCAATGTAAGTTAGAATTCCAGTCTTTAAAATTCGCCTCATCAAAAATAAACCTGCACAGGTGTTCAAACGAACAAAGATGACGGAGAATAAAGGCAAACTCTCAAATCCAAAACAACGGATTCAGAGCACTAGTTCACAAACAAGCTGATAAACTCCTCCACTCGTTTTCCTTGATAAACATTCAAGACAAACGACTGCCGGGGGGGGGGGGGGGTGAATCTCTACCAGCTTTGCGTACTCATCAAAGGGTACCTGAAATGTTAGCAAACAGGTCGCTCTCAAAACAGAATAAGCCTCACGCAAAGACCACTCAATTCACACGTTATACTTGAAAATAAAGCAAACATTTTCAGCAAAAATAATATATCGAGAATAAAAGGGCGTCAGCCACTAGGACTACGCAATGTCAAAACGGCGCAGAGGCCAGAACCAACAAAGTCAAAAAATATTACAAGGCCACAAAGGCCAGGGCGTTCAAACATGCCCACCACCTGGAGGAGAAACTATCTCACCGTTTTCAACATACTTCAGGAAATGAATGCCAGTCATGTCGAGCTCCACGTCCGAGTTCAACACCTTGATCTAATCTATAGCATTGTCGAAGCCGTGGCGAGCTGCCCCTACCAGATTTGCTTGCAACTCTTCAATCTGGTATATCAATGCATGGCGAGCCTCCGCCTCATCCTCCCCAGGTTGAGCATCGCGAAGAGCAGCTTCCAGAGCTCGCTTCTCCACAACAAACTTCGCCTTAGCTTCTTTCAACTCATCATAATATCGGGCAACCGAATCTGCTTTCTTCTCCAAAAAAATCCAGCAACTGGTCCTTCTCCAACACAGTCTTCTTCAAAGTTGCCAACTCAGATTCAAGATCAGCCATCTTCTTAGACATCGCTTCCTTCTCTCGAGCCAAGGCGTCAGATCGTACGACCTCCTCAGTGGACGAGTTGTTCATATAAACGACGGTCTCCAAAGCTTTCATAACACAAAAAACTCCCTTCGTTACTGCTTGAGACCTGCCAGCCGTCCCCAGATCACGGATCGCCTTCAGTTCAGGGTCGCTCAAAAAAAGAGAAGCATGAGCACCAAATCTGTCCGAATCCGACCACACTCGAGGAAGCTGGAACAACCCTTCACCAGGCGGAGGGACATCTCGAGAAGAAGCAGGAAGTTACGACTAAAGTTGCTTTCCCTTGTCAGCCGAAGAAATCTGCTTCCTCTTTAGAGGGATTTCTTCTTCCTCGGGCTCATCGGTCACACGAACGGGGAACCTGGCATCCGTCGTCCTGTCTCGTCGCTCCTCCCTCTTTCGGCTGGCACTAACCTGGCCGCTAACCCTCTGGTTACCTTGGTTCACCAATGCATGGATGTTCGACATGTTTTCTGCACAAAGGGAACAAACAAAACATCAGTAGAGAAATACAGTCAAAGAAAGTATAGTCAAAGTAACAAGCATACCCAGAAGAGCCATAGGATCCTTCGAGCGCACTAAGGAGCGGGCATGTATCGCACGATGCTCGGTAACCGGATTCCCCCGTGAATCCAGAACGGGGTTTCCATCCTCAAATTCTACAACCGCCCTAGAAAAGGATCGCACAAACTCAAGGATGCGAGCGTAACCCTTCTTATTTTGCTCTGTTAAGCCGACATAACTACATTTGAACATATTAGGCGTATGTTTGAAATGATCCCTACTCCAGTAAAAATGGAATCGGGGAACCCTCGTGGACACAACGTCGGTATCAGCATGCGGGCGTTCCACGACCTTTAGGACATTGCGTAAAGCTACCCATGTCCTCGGTCTAACCAAAAAGAATTCTTCTTGGAACTTCAAATTCTCAATAGTGAAGGCCTCAAACAGGACTTGACGTTGGCGAAAAGAAACCAAGCTGAAACCCCCATCTTTATCCAAACCTTGCTGGATGGTAAAGATGATAAAGAACAACTCTCTGGTGATGAGAAGATGCAAAAAGCGACACACCAGGTCGAAGGCCTTCAGATAAGCAAAACAGGATGGATTTAACTGGGAAGGGCATAACTCCAGCCATTCAAAAACGCTCACATGGAGCGGAGAGAAGGGAAGTCGAAAACATATCTCCCCGAAAACCGCTTCATACATAGGAGTATGATTCGCTTGATAGCGCGAACAATCCTATCAGAAGTAGTAAGAGGACTCATCTCCCAATCCTCTCTCCACCCTATCCAGCATCGCGGAGTTTTCGCCGCCCCATCAGCCGAATACAGCGAAACCGTTTCTAGGGTTTCCTTCCTCACCCAAGAAAGATCAGGGGTTGCCTCGCCATCATCTCGTGGGTTACGTGCCATGATATGATCTGAAAGGGAAAGCAAGGAAAAGATCAGTCTAACGATCACACTTACTCCTTCCTCAGGAGGACATCCCTTTCAAGAGACACTAAACGGACACAACCCTAAAGGATGAAGGCAAACAAAAAGCCTGTCGCCAATGTTTCTAATAACAAACGCCAAAACAGACAACAAAAGCCTAACACTCCTTCAGTGCAGTGGAAAACACCGTAACTAACGACAGAACCACCGCGTCGGAATATCAACTACTCAAAAACAAACATGCAGTACAAACAGTTTCTTAAACCGGAAGCCAGAAAAACAAAGTAAGAGTTTCAGGAAAGAAAACCACTGAAATTGTACCCGTTACGATGGAAAATGGAAGAACTTCTGATGAAAGCGTGACCGGCTGGAGAAGCTTTGTCTCTGAAAGAGGTTTTGAAAAGTTTCTAAGTCTTAGAAATGAAAGTGGTAAAAGTTCCAAACGAGAGTTTGAACTATTTATACCCACTTCACAAACCTTTCAGAAACCAAACAGTTACGCTACAGCTCGTCACCTGCACCTCTTTTCTTACGCAATAAACTCACGGCTCAGATCTAATCAGATCCTCTATCCAACGGTCTCAACGACTGATAGAGGTTATCCAAACGACAAGATCAAATCAATGGTGCTGATGATATCTTGGAAACACAAACCAAGAAGGCACTCCAAGACTATACGTACTCAAGTACCACAATAGCCTTTACACGTGTCAGTCAGAAACCAAAGGTCATGTCTCCTCAACCTCTCCCTCGAGACGTGGGCATTAAATTTAGGAATGACAATCGACCAAACCCCTCAGACGAGGGAATCTTCTAATATAACCGGAGAAGCCGAGCTTCTGCACACCGGACATTCATCACCTTGAGGGCGGACTTGTCCTAAACAGTGCAATGTATAGGGAAGAACAACGAACACATGTCCTCCATGTGCTCGCCCAGGTCTACCACAAATACAACCTCTTCCAAAATGGACAATCCCCAAAGACCAAGGCGATCTCATATAATCTATACGTTCGGCCTTGCCGACCATCATACTCCTTTGACCATCCATTGACACGACGCTCGTTCCTAAGTCATCACTCTTTGCAAGAGCAACGACTTGGGGGGCTACTGTTCTAGACAGTCCAAAAGGACTTTGGCCCAATTACTTAGGCCCAACACTTCACAAGCCCAGCGTCAAGATTGGAAAACTTACTTGTGGTACACCCCTTCTCCGCGAAGGCGGCGCACGTAGCAAGCGAGACCGGTTCAAGCGAGCCCCAACGTCTCTTTGCACATTCCCGCAATAAACTCTCATGCAGTTACACTTCCCAAGATTTCGTAACCGTCAGAGCTGGGTGGGTCATTACAACGGATCTATGGTTCTCCACATCAATAAATAGGGGACTCAATGCAGTCCCCGAGGTAGAACATTTCTTACTCTCTAAAACTCTGCAGCGGAAATCTTTAATTTAAATCATCATCATTCAACTACAACAAAATCCATTGGCACAAGGCCTCAACATAACAATATTATTCAACAAATAAATCTTCAACAACATATTCTTCAAAAAGAAATGATACATAAAGGAATGCAAGAAAAGACAACGATTCCCCATCCCTGTTACGTATCAGAGCCCTAAGACACAAGAGCCAACATCACACTAGTCTTCATTACCTGCACTTGCCCACAAGGCGGCAATTCCAACAGAAGGGGTGAGTTCACAAATCAAAAATAATATATATATATATATATATATATATATATATATATAATGAATCATCAACTTGAATTAAAACACATCAACAAATATATCAATATCCATACATATATGGCATCGTCTTCATCAACAATATTACTTCATTTAAATAATTACAACAACAACTTTTGTGGCGACATCACACCAACAACAACTCTCACCGACGCGACTATGCAACGACATCGACTACAAAATGCAACATGCATGTGGTACTATTTTACGCGCGTTGAATGACAAGCATTCCAGGGCATGAGCCCTCAACAGTTGGATGGTTAAAGCATCCCAGGGCATAAGCCCTCAACAGGTGAACGATAAAGCGTTCCAGGGCAATAAGCCCCCAACGGGTGAATGATAAACATTCCAGGGCAATAAGCCCCCAACAAATGCATATGAGTATGAATGGACTCAGTGGTGTATATCAGCATACAACCCAACAACATCTAATGGTGTATATCAGCATACAACCAGACAACAACAACAACAACTTAGGACACTCTCCCCAACTGGACAATACCACTCAACAACATCTAGGCAACTCAACTTAGTAAGCATAATTATTTTCATGTATACATACACAATCTCATCCTATTCATCTTCAATATATAAGTTTCGCCATTTAAACAATTTTAAATAAATCCAACAAACATGTTAGGAAGCTTAGGTTTGGGTTAGGAGCACTTAGAAAAAAAGTTACACAAAATGGTCGCACAGGACCCAACTCGCATAAGCGAGCAGCTTCTCGCTTGAGCGAGTCAAATGACGAAAGTTTGGGTTTTGTTCGCTTGCAGCTCGCTTACGGTTCGCTTAAGCGAACAGGCTATTTTCAAAATTCTGGGCAAAATTTGGCGTCTCTTGCTTAAGCGACGGGGACTTCGCTTAAGCGACGCAAATGACGAAAGTCAGGTTCTAGCTCGCTTGATGTTCGCTTGAGCGACGCTCACATACTACAGGTTCTGGGCAGATTTCGCTTGAGCGACGGGAAATTCGCTTGAGCGAACCAAATGACGAAAGTTTGGATTTCGCTCGCTTAGCGTTCGCTTGGCTCACGCTTGAGCGAACGGTCAAATATCAATTCTTGCAACCACTAAGACATCTCGCTTAAGCGACGGGTAGCTTCGCTTAAGCGAAGCTTCATCTGGACAGACTAAAACCTACGATTCTCAAACTCCTCTATCAACCAAAAACCCAATTTTGATCCCCCAATCACCCAAAATGATTTGCTACATTGGTTATGGGTTCAATACACAACAAAACATCAGAAACAATTCATAACAACATCATCAACAACACAATTTCAACAACAATGAGCAATTTATCATGTTCTTAAACCTAATTCCAAAAACATCATTTTCAATCCAATTTCATGAAATCATGCATATATATATTACAATTGAAATGTAAACCCACCCTTACCTGATTAGATGAACAAAAAGCTACAGAATCGAATTCTCCCCTAGCAATATCCTCTTGTTGTTGGCTCTTCTCTCTTCTCTCCCAAAAGCTTATGTTTTCTTACTGATACGTACAATAGTTTGCCTGACTCTCTATTTCCTTTTCCACAAAACCAAAACCTTTCTTTCTCTTAACTCCCTCTTAACTCTCCCAATTAAAATGTAACCCCCTCCTTAATTCTAATTATTCTAAATAATTCTCTTTAATCAAATAAATAATATTTCTCCTCCTATTTTATTAATTCACTCAAATCATCATATAATAAAATATAAATCAAATAATAACATCACATAATTCACATAAATTATATAAACTACATAAAACATACTAAAATCAACCAAAAATATTAAAATAACAATTAGGGCGTTACAACTCTCCCCAACTTAGAGAATTTCGTCCTCGAAATCTTACCTCAAACAAACAACTCAGGATAGGATTCTTGCATCTTACTCTCCAACTCCCAAGTGAAACTTTCACCAGTTACACCGCCCCAAACAACCTTCACCAAAGGTATTTCCTTGCCTCTCAACTGCTTCACCTTACGATCCTCAATCCTCAAAGGTAAAGTCTCAACGGTAAGGTTATCCCTAACTTGCACATCATCTCTAGGAATAACATGCGAAGGATCCGCTACATACTTCCTTAGCTGCGACACATGAAACACATCATGCAAGTTCGAAAGATGCGGTGGCAACCCAATCCGATATGCCACGGTTCCAACCCTCTCTGAAATCTGGTAAGGACCTGTGCTCGTGATTTTCGGGTGTCAATCCATTGCTTGGTTTTGAACCGTCAATCTTTGAACTCTCAATTTTTATCCGCGGGAAGGGAAAAAACGAGTAAAAAACCCTTTTTTAGAGATTAAGGTCCGGGGGTTGGTTTCGACTAGGGAAGGTGTTAAGCACCCTAATCGACTTCGGTACTCCGAAGGAGCCTCTCACCTAAACTAAACTTGTGCTAATTATTTGCTTAATTATTTATGAAAAATGTTGCCTAAAATCTAAGTATAAGAATGGAGGGAGAAGATGTATGTTTTATTTTTGTTGATTTGGAAGGATAAATCCTTTGCCTACATACCCTTAAAGAAAAAGGGATCAAAATCATGTAGTTCACCTCAAAAATTTCTTTTGGTGAGTTGGGTTATTTTTAATGATTTTGAAAAAAAAGTTTTAAGAAGGAGATTAGAGGCCTCAAGGCATAAGAAAGAAAAAATAATGTGAGGTTGGTTCAATTTTAATTATGAAAAGAAAGTCTAAGATGAGAGTTAAATTCATTAAGCATTTGATTAAGAAAATAAAAGGAAAAAGATCACTTGGTTTGTTTCCAAGGTTTGTTAAGAAAATATTTTGGAGTTTTGATTATTTGATTTTTTCTAAGTTAAGCGTAAACTAAATAAACTATACGTAACGGCGTGAATTTATAAAAAGCGAGAAATTTACAAAGGACGTTGGATCCTAAGCAAATCCTCAAGTTTAAAATGAACCTAAAATTACTAATAGTTTGATTTTTAAGAAAATAATTAGAGTCTATTTATTAACCTAATTTTGTCCCTAATTCATTTTTGGTTCTTGATCGCGGTAACGGCATAAAGCGGTAAAATAAAAAAATAAAGTGTGTGATAGTGTCGGTGTGTGTGTCGGTGCATATTTTTATTACATGATTTACATGGTTCCTAAATACATGCTAAGATCTTGCGGAAAATAAATATGCGGAGAGAAATTAAATTACCTCTAATCCTAAATACTTCACTAAAAATGAAAAGGATAAATAAACCATGAATGACGGAAAATAAATAAATATGTATGCAAACATAGCAAAAATAAATATGCAAGATAAATACAATAATAAAAAATGAACTAAAAATGTTATGGTTAACAAAAAAACATAAACACACATCAAAATAAAAGACATAAACAGATAATAATAATTTTTGTGGATTTTAGAGAAAATATAGAAATAAAGACAAAATTATAGAGAATAAAGAAAATATTTGAAAGAACTAAAAATGAAATAAACAAAACAACAATAAAAAATGGCTCAAATGTCCAGATTAAAACTGAGCCGTGAGATTAATCATGAGGCTCTAATTTAATCATGGGAGATGTGATCACAGCCTTTCAATAAATCTAAAGGTGCAAAAGATAGGACATAACAAATGACCAAGTAATTTTAAAACACATGAATCCACCCAAAATCATCCTGGGACGTTGGATCTAGGATCCAACGGCCTAGTTTTGAGGTCACATGACTACACAGTAAATAAATGCACAGGATTTAAAACAGGAATAAAACAACAGCCACATGATGAGGATCAAGAGATGGAGAAGAGAGAGGAGGGAAAACCGTGTGAACCGGTCCGGTTCAGGAGAACCGGCCGGTTCTTGTACGGTTATAAAAGGACCAAGGGGTCCGGTTTTTTCATTTCAAACTTCCCTTTCTCTCTCTAAACACCAAAACAAAGAGGAAGAGAGAGAAGCTCTCTCCTCTCTCTAGAACCCGACGCCGGAGAAGAAAGGGTTGGCGGTGGCCGGAGGCGCTCCGGCGCGGTGGTCAGCCCTAGCGCCGCCGCGTCGGAGCTTTTTTTGATAGATTTCTTAAATTTTTTTACACCAAAGGCCTCGTCTCCCTCTCCTCTTCACGGATCCATGATTGATTTTCACCAAAACACAACCATAAAGCCTAGATCTACAAAAAAAGGTTCGAAATTTTATCTCTTCTTACCTCTTCTCTCTTCCTTTCTCGTGTTCGGTTTCCGTGTGTCTTGCTGCTGTGCGTGTGGGTTCGGTTCAGAGGTGTGGTGGTTCGGATTCGTGTGTTGTGGTTCGGTTTCGTGTGTTGTTGTTGTTCGGTTTCGTTGTTGTTGTTGTTCGGTTCTGCTGTTGTTGTTATTCGGTTCTGTTTTAGTGCTTGAAGGAGGGTGGGTTCGGATTCGTTGTTGTTGTTGTTCGGTTCTGCTGTATGGTGGTTTTGTTCATGTGTATGCTGTTCTTGTGATGGAGATATGTTGTTCTTGAAATTTGTTCATTTTTTGGTATTTTGATTCTGGATTTTTGAAAAGAAAAATGGAATTAGGGTTTATTGATGGGACTTGTGCGGCTACAGTGTTCTTGGGCAGTGTGAATCCTTATTCAATGATTAGACAGCTCTTTAAATAGTGACCACTAGGTTGTGGCTGAGAAAAAAAAAAGGACGAAAATGCCCTTGGCTGGACTGATACATGGGCCTGGACTGAAAATGGACTAAAAAATATACCACACTAATAAAAATAAATAATAACAATAATAAATAAAAGGAAAACGAAAATATAAAATAGAATAAAATAAAAAGGGTAAAATAAAAAGTAATAAAGAAACAAGATAAAAATAAAATAGTAACTAAAAGATAAAAATAAAAATGTCCCTTCGGAACCAAATGAGGTACTTCAAAGTAACCTCTCTGCCGAAATTTCGTCTGAAATGACGAGACTTCTCAGTCTATAAAAGCGAGTAAAAGTGAGAAAATAGCAGTGACACGCTGTAAAACGAATAGACAAAAAGATGAGATTTAAACGGATAAAAGTTTGAGAAAAGACGAGTAAAATGTTTGCAAAGCGTACAGGTAAAATGCTGAGATATATACATGTAGAATGCTAAAAAAAACTGATGAAATATCGCGAAATAAAAACGTAGAAATTTGAGAAAATAACCCGGTACAACGACTTTAGATGCCGAGTAAAAGAAAACAAAACGGTAAAAAAATGGGGTATGACAGGACCAATGAACTTTGGAGTTATCTTCTTAGAATTCAATGCACGTCCTACACCCGTCATAGGAGTAACCCTCAGAAACACATGATCACCCTCCTGAAACTCAAGGGCCTTTCTACGCTTGTCACGGTAACTCTTCTGACGATCTTGCGACGCTTTCATCTTTCTTCTTATCATCTTGACCTTCTCCGTAGTCTGCTGAACCAACTCTGGTCCCAAAACCACACTTTCACCCGACTCAAACCAACACAAAGGAGTTCTGCACCTCCGACCATACAAAGCTTCGAACGGTGCCATACCAATACTCGAATGGTAACTATTGTTATAGGTGAACTCTATCAACGGTAAGTGACTATCCCAAGTTCCACCCTGCTCAAGTACACACACAACAAATCCTCTAAAGACTGGATAGTCCTCTCCGACTGACCATCTGTCTGCGGATGATAAGCCGAACTCAATCTTAACTTCGAACCCAAAGCATCTTGCAAACTCTTCCAAAACCTCGAAGTGAACCTCAGATCTCTATCCGACACAATACTCGACAGTACACCATGCAACTTCACAATATCACGAATATAAATCTCCGCCAACTGGGCTACCGGATAACTAATATTGATCGGAATAAAGTGCGCCGACTTAGTCAACCTGTCGACCACGACCCAAATGACATCATGCCCTCTTGGAGTATTCGGTAAACTAGTTACAAAATCCATGGAAATGCTGTCCCACTTCCACTCAGGTACATCTAACGGAGTCAACAGCCCTGCAGGCTTCTGATGTTCAACCTTAGACTTCTGGCAAGTCAAACATGCATACACAAACTGAGCAACATCTCTTTTCAAACCGGACCACCAAAACAATTTCTTCAAATCATGGTACATCTTTGTAGCTCCCGGATGAATACTCAAGCTACTCTTGTGACTTTCTTCTAAAATCAACTTCTTCAAATCCTCATCATCAGGAATACAAATCCTTCCTCTAAACCTCAATACACCTTGGTCATCAACCTTAAAGTCACCATCTGCATTCTGATCACCAGCAGTCATCAAATCCACAAACTTAACATCAGTCTTCTGCGCCTCCTTGATACTATTCAAGAAATCACTATTAATCTTCAACATGCCCAACCGCACACTCTGAGGCGACCTTTCACAAACAAGACTCAAGTCTCTAAACTGTTCAAGCAACTCGAACTCTTTCACCATCATAGCAGACATATGCAATGTCTTTCTGCTCAAAGCATCAGCAACTACATTAGCTTTACCCGGATGGTAATTCAAGCCAAAATCATAATCTTTCAACAGCTCTAACCATCTCCTCTGCCTCATGTTCAACTCCTTCTGATCAAATAAATATTTTAAAATTTTATGATCACTAAACACCTCAAATCTGGAACCGTACAAATAATGCCTCCAAATTTTCAACACAAACACCACAGCCGCCAACTCTAAATCATGTGTAGGATAATTCTTTTCATGGATCCTCAACTGCCTAGAAGCATAAGCTACTACCTTCCCATCTTGCATCAAAACACCACCCAAGCCCAGCTTAGATGCATCACAATAAACAACAAAAGGTTCTTCTAGCTTCGGCAAAATCAAAATAGGAGCAGTCGTCAATCTTCGCTTCAACTCATTGAAACTACTCTCACATTGAGTATCCCACACAAATGCTTTACCTTTACAAGTCAACTGCGTCAAAGGAAGTGCCAACTTTGAAAATCCTTCAATGAACCTACGGTAATAACCAGCCAAACCAAGAAAACTTCTAACCTCGGTAACTGACTTCGGTGTCTCCCACTGCGATACAGCATCAACCTTCGAAGGATCCACAACAATACCTTTACCAGAAATAATATGGCCAAGAAAGCTTACTTCATTCAACCAGAATTCACATTTGGATAACTTGGCATACAACTTCTTTTCCTTCAGCACTTGCAATACAATCTTCAAATGCTCTGCATGCTCTGCTTCAGTCTTAGAGTAAATTAGAATGTCATCAATAAAAACCACAACAAACTGATCCAGATACTCATGGAAGATTCTGTTCATGTACTCCATAAACACACCAGGTGCATTAGTAACACCGAAAGGCATCACCTTATACTCATAATGACCATATCGTGTCCTAAAGGCCGTCTTCCGCATATCCTCATCTTTCACCTTAATCTGATGGTAACCCGACCTCAAGTCAATCTTGCTAAATATACGAGCACCCACTAGTTGATCCATCAAGTCGTCAATCCTCGGAAGTGGATACCTGTTCTTGATCGTCACTTTGTTCAACTGACGGTAATCTATACACAACCGCATGCTACCATCCTTCTTCTTAACCAACAACTCCGGCGCTCCCCAACGTGAAACACTCGGTCTTACAAACTTCTTGTCAAGCAAGTCTTCCAACTGCTTCTTCAACTCAGCTAACTCAGAAGCTAACATACGGTAAGGAGCCATCGACACCGGCTTCGTTCCCGGAACAAGGTCAATTGCAAACTCGACCTCCTTCTCTGGCGGCACATCGGGGATCTCATCAGGAAAAACTTCTAGAAATTCTTTCACAACAGGCAATCTATCAATTACAACTTGATTTTCTACTGACAGGAACGCCAACAAGGAAAACATCAAGACGCCGTCTTGTTCTAACCGCTTCATCTCTTTCAGCAGAAGAAAAACGTACCGTCTTGCTAAAATAATTAATCATGACATGATTGTATTCTAACCAATTCATTCCCAATATTACATCCATTCCCACCAACGGCAAACAAACAAGGTCGACCTCAAAATCTCTACCAAATACAGACAACAGACAACTTAAACAAACAAGGGAAGTAGTTACTGAACCCTTAGCTGGAGTTTCAACAACCATCTCCCCATTCATATCAGACATAATCAAACCCAATCTTTTTGCACAGTCAATAGCAATGAAACAATGCGTAGCACCAGTATCTATAATAGCAATTAAAGGAGTACCATTAAAGAAACAAGTACCTCTGATAAGTCGATCTTTATTATCGGTCTGGGTACCAGTCAAGGCAAAAACTCTTCCACTGGTCTACGCCTTCTTAGGCTGAGTACACTGAGAACCAATGTGACCCTCCTCATTACAGTTGAAGCAGACAATATCCCCACGCTTGCATTCAGTGACAGTATGGCCCTTCTTTCCGCATCGGAAACACTTCTTCTCATCTCGGTTGCAGGCATTACTCTTGTGGCCTTTCACACCACCCTTATAACAAACAATCTCGGAAGGAGCATCTCTACGTGCAGGTCTCCTCTCATCATGCATCCTTTGTTTACCCTTATCAGCTGGGGCACTATAAGGCTTCGGGCGACTCTGTTGTCCCTTACCTCTGCGGTCACTCATCACCTTGTAATGAGCTTTCGTGTCCTCTTCGTAGATCCTACAACTGCTTACCAACTCAGAAAAATCTCTTATCTTCTGATAGCCAATGGCCCGCTTGATATCAGCTCGCAGACCATTCTCAAACTTGATGCATTTGGAGAACTCAGCAGTCTCCGCAGCATAATGTGGATAGAACTTGGCAAGCTCCACAAACTTTGCAGCATATTCTGTGATAGACATGTCTCCTTGCTTCAGCTCAAGGAATTCAATTTCTTTCCTACCACAGACATCTTCTGGAAAATACCTTCTCAAGAACTCCCTTCTGAACACAGCCCATGTAATCACAGCACCTTCAGTCTGAAGAATTGGTTGAGTGCTTACCCACCAGTCGTCAGTCTCCTCTGCTAACATATGTGTGCCAAACCGCACCATCTGGGCATCACTGCACTGCATCACTCGGAAGATTCTTTCGACCTCCTTCAGCCAAGTCTGCGCTCCATCGGGGTCGTACCTTCCCTTGAAGGTTGGTGGATGATTCCTCAAAAATGTTTCCAACATCCGCACACCTTCACCACCACCAGCACCTTGTTGTTGTTGTCCCACAACCTGAGCCATTGCTTGCAAAGCAGCAGCAAGAGCAGCATCATTCCTTCCAGCCATCTCAAAGTTCTACATAACAACAACAAATCAGGACAACAAAGACAGTTAAAGCTGTCACACAACACTACTAGGCTCGACACGACTCTACTAATTGGCCGGACGGACCGACCTGCTCTGATACCAATTGTAACACCCCGTTTCCCCAAACGACGTAATAATAATGATCAGAGTTATTCAACAACAAACGGAGCATTACACTACTTTTCAAAATTTATTTAAATAGAATATAAAACTATTTAAATACCAACAAATCATCTTTATAAAACTCTGCAGCGGAAATCTTTAATTTAAATCATCATCATTCAACTACAACAAAATCCATTGGCACAAGGCCTCAACATAACAATATTATTCAACAAATAAATCTTCAACAACATATTCTTCAAAAAGAAATGATACATAAAGGAATGCAAGAAAAGACAACGATTCCCCGTCCCTGTTACGTATCAGAGCCCTAAGACACAAGAGCCAACATCTCACTAGTCTTCATTACCTGCACTTGCCCACAAGGCGGCAATTCCAACAGAAGGGGTGAGTTCACAAATCAAAAATAATATATATATAATGAATCATCAACTTGAATTAAAACACATCAACAAATATATCAATATCCATACATATATGGCATCGTCTTCATCAACAATATTACTTCATTTAAATAATTACAACAACAACTTTTGTGGCGACATCACACCAACAACAACTCTCACCGACGCGATTATGCAACGACATCGACTACAAAATGCAACATGCATGTGGTACCATTTTACGCGCGTTGAATGACAAGCATTCCAGGGCATGAGCCCTCAACAGTTGGATGGTTAAAGCATCCCAGGGCATAAGCCCTCAACAGGTGAACGATAAAGCGTTCCAGGGCAATAAGCCCCCAACGGGTGAATGATAAACATTCTAGGGCAATAAGCCCCTAACAAATGCATATGAGTATGAATGGACTCAGTGGTGTATATCAGCATACAACCCAACAACATCTAATGGTGTATATCAGCATACAACCAGACAACAACAACAACTTAGGACACTCTCCCCAACTGGACAATACCACTCAACAACATCTAGGCAACTTGTAACACCCCGTTTCCCAAAAAGATATAATAATATCAACAATCAGAGTCATTCAATCAACAACGGAGCATTACATGCCTCTTTTCAAAAATTTATTTAAAATAGCAAATATAAACTATTAAAATAAACATCAACATATCTCATCATATTAAAATATTATGCAGCGGAATATCTATTTATAAATTGTCTCCAATAAAAGTAATATTTCCAACATTTCTGGCACAAGGCCTCACCATAATAAAAATGTTCTCCAACATATATCAAATATTTATTCAACAAATCTCCAACATCAAATGATACATAAAGGAATGAAATTGTAAAACATAAAATCCCATCCCGTTACGTATCAGAGCCTACGACACGAGAGCCATTCCTATCTATCCATCGCTACCTGCACTTGCTCACGAGGCGGCAATTCCAGCAGAAGGGGTGAGTTCACAAAACAAAAGCAATATATATATATATATATATATATATATATATATATAATTCATAAAGTTGTATTGAAAAACAACAACAACAAGAACATTCATCATCACCATAATCATCAGCAATCTTCATTAACATTTCAACAATATAATTTAGATTCACCTTAATAACAACACCGACAACAACACCACTTGTGGTGACACCTCACCAACAACAACTCACACCTTAAACCTCTAATGCAAGACTCCATCATCTGACAATGTATTATGCAAATGTGGTACCATCTACGCGCGTTGAATGCTAAGCATTCCGGGGCATAAGCCCCCACCAAAATGGATGGTTAAAGCATCCCAGGGCATAAGCCCTCACCAAAGTGAATGACTAGCATTCCAGGGCATAAGCCCTCACCAGTTGAATGTATAAACATTCCGGGGCATGAGCCCCCACCAATGCAAATGAGTTATGAGACTCAAGGAGTATATCTACATACAACCATACGACAAAATAGTGGTGCATTTTCACCATGCAACCAACGACAACACCAACCAGGACACCTCCCCCAACTAGACTCAACCACACCACAACACCATGGACATTTGCAACTTAGCATAGTATATTTTAATTCATAAACCATATATTCATGCATCATAAACACCTTCATTCCATATTTTTATCACTCCAATAATTCTTTAAAAATCCAATAATCAACCTAGGAAGCTTAGGTTTAGGTTTAGAACACCTTAGAAAAATCACAATTTGGGTCGCACAGGACCCAGCTCGCTTAAGCGAGCAGCTTCTCGCTTGAGCGAGTCAAATCACGTAAGTTTGGTTTTTCCTCGCTTCTGGCTCGCTTCTGGTTCGCTTAAGCGAACAGGCCATTTCCAATATTCTGGGCAAAAACTGGCGTCTCTCGCTTAAGCGACGGGAATTTCGCTTAAGCGACGCAAATGACGAAGGTTGGGATTTCACTCGCTCCTGGTTCGCTCGTGGCTCGCTTAAGCGAGCGGCTAAAATTCAGACTGGGCGTTGCAAAAAGTTGCTCGCTTGAGCAAAGGGTATCTCGCTTGAGCGAGTGCTCATCTGGGCAGAATTTCAACTTGCGATTTCTAACCCTATTTCATCCAAAAGTCCCATTTTTAATCCCCCAATCACCCAAAAATGATTTTTGATTAAGGTTTATGGGTTCACTACTCACCAAAGCATCAAAATAACTCAGATAGACAGAATCAACAACACCAATCATCAACATTTAGCATTTTATCATAATCATAAACCTAAACCAGAACCAACAATTTTTCAATGCAAAATCATGAAATCATATATGTATATATTAACTAATGATTTGCTAGCCCACCCTTACCTGATTAGATGAATTAAACAAAGCTACAGTAATCCTAGCAATCTCCCCTTGGTTCTTGGCTCTTCTCTCTTCTTTCCCAAAAGCTATTCTTCTCTTTTACTGATACGTACTATTGTTTTTGTCTGACTCTTTCTATCCTTACCAACCAAAACCTTTTCTCCTTCTTTCTCTTAACTCCCTCTTAACTCTCCCAATTAAAATGTAACCCCCCTCCTTAATTCTAATAATATCAATTAAATCCCTTTTTGTCAAATATTATTACTATTCCTACTATTTCATAAAATACTACAAATAATTATAATAAATAATAACACACCAAATATTTCATATATCATTTATAAATTCAAGTAAAACACACCAAGTACACCAAAATCAATTAAAAATCACCACAAATCATAAAACAGAAATTAGAGTGTTACAACTCTCCCCAACTTAGAAAATTTCATCCTCGAAATATTACCTTAAGCAACAAACAACTCAGGATAGGACTCTTGCATCTTGCTCTCCAATTCCCAAGTCAAACTCTCACCGGTTACACCGCCCCAAACAACTCTAACCAGAGGTATTTCCTTGCCTCTCAACTGCTTCACCTTGCGATCATCAATCCTCAAAGGTAAAGTCTCAACAGTAAGATTATCTCTAACTTGCACATCATCTCTAGGAATAACATGCGAAGGATCAGCTACATACTTCCTCAACTGCGACACATGAAACACATCATGCAAGTTTGATAGATGTGGTGGCAATCCAATCCGATATGCCACGGTTCCAACCCTCTCTGAAATCTGATAAGGACCAATGAACTTTGGAGTCAACTTCTTCGACTTCAATGCACGTCCTACACCCGTCATCGGAGTAACCCTCAAAAACACATGCTCACCCTCTTGAAACTCAAGGGCCTTTCTCCTTTTGTCATGATAACTCTTCTGACGATCTTGAGATGCTTTCATCTTTTCTCTTATCATCTTGACCTTTTCCGTAGTCTGCTGCACCAACTCAGGTCCTAACACAATGCTTTCACCCGACTCAAACCAACATAGGGGAGTTCTACACCTTCGACCATACAAAGCTTCGAACGGTGCCATACCAATACTCGAATGGTAACTATTGTTGTAAGTAAACTCTATCAACGGTAAGTGGCTGTCCCAAGCCCCACCTTGCTCGAGTACACACACCCTCAACAAATCCTCCAAGGATTGGATAGTCCTCTCCGACTGACCATCTGTCTGCGGATGATAAGCTGAACTCAATCTCAACTTCGAACCCAATGCATCTTGCAAGCTCTTCCAAAACCTTGAAGTAAACCTCGGATCTCTATCCGACACAATGCTAGATGGAACACCATGCAACTTCACAATGTCACGGATATAAATCTCCGCCAACTGAGCTACCGGATAAGTAATATTAATTGGAATAAAGTGTGCCGACTTAGTCAATCTATCAACAACAACCCAAATGGCATCATGCCCTCTTGGAGTATTCGGCAAACTCGTCACAAAATCCATCGAAATGCTATCCCACTTCCACTCAGGCACATCTAACGGGGTCAACAGCCCTGCAGGCTTCTGGTGCTCCACCTTAGACTTCTGGCAAGTCAAACACGCATACACAAACTGAGCAACATCTCTTTTCAAACCGGACCACCAAAACAATTTCTTCAAGTCATGATACATTTTAGTAGCTCCAGGATGAATACTCAAACTACTCTTATGACTTTCTTCTAAGATCAACTTTTTCAAACCCTCATCATCGGGAATACAAATCCTTCCTCTAAACCTCAACACACCTTGTTCTTCGACCTTGAAGTCACCATCTGCATTCTGATCACTAGCAGTTATCAAATCAACAAACTTAACATCAATCTTTTGGGCCTCCTTGATACTACTCAAGAAATCACTATTAATCTTTAACATGCCCAACTTCACACTCTGAAGCGACCTTTCACAAACAAGACTCAAGTCCCTAAATTGTTCGAGTAACTCGAACTCTTTCACCATCATAGCCGACATATGCAACGTCTTTCTACTCAATGCATCCGCAACCACATTGGCTTTTCCAGGATGGTAATTCAAGCCAAAATCGTAATCCTTAAGTAACTCAAGCCACCTTCTCTGCCTCATGTTCAACTCCTTTTGATCAAACAGATACTTTAAACTCTTATGATCACTAAACACCTCGAATCTGGAACCATACAAATAATGCCTCCAAATTTTCAACACAAACACCACAGCTGCCAATTCTAGATCATGCGTAGGATAATTCTTCTCATGCACTCTCAGCTGCCTAGAAGCATACGCGACCACCTTGCCATCTTGCATCAACACACCACCTAATCCCAGCTTAGATGCATCACAATACACAACAAAAGGTTCTTCTGGCTTTGGCAAAATTAAAATAGGAGCAGTCGTCAATCTTTGCTTCAACTCATTGAAACTACTCTCACATTGACCATCCCACACAAATGCTTTACCTTTACAGGTCAGTTGCGTCAAAGGAAGTGCCAACTTCGAAAATCCTTCAATAAATCTGCGATAATAACCAGCCAAACCAAGAAAACTTCTCACCTCAGTAACTGACTTTGGTGTCTCCCACTGCGACACAACATCAACCTTCGAAGGATCTACAGCAATACCTTTACCAGAAATATTGTGGCCAAGAAAACTTACTTCATTCAGCCAGAACTCGCACTTGGATAACTTGGCATACAATTTCTTCTCTTTCAGCACTTGCAATACAATCTTCAAATGCTCTGCATGCTCAGCTTCAGTCTTAGAATAGATTAAAATATCATCAATAAAAACCACAACAAATTGATCCAGATACTCATGAAAAATTTTGTTCATGTATTCCATAAACACACCAGGTGCATTCGTCACACCGAAAGGCATCACCTTATATTCATAATGACCATACCGCGTCCTAAACGCTGTCTTTTGCATATCCTCATCCTTCACCTTTATTTGATGGTAACCTGACCTCAAATCAATTTTGCTGAACACACGGGCACCCACTAGTTGATCCATCAAGTCATCTATTCTCGGAAGTGGATACCTGTTCTTGATCGTCACTTTATTCAGCTGTCGGTAATCAATACACAACCGCATGCTACCATCCTTCTTCTTAACCAACAACACCGGCGCTCCCCATGGTGAAACACTTGGTCTCACAAACTTCTTGTCAAGCAAGTCTTCTAATTGTTTCTTTAACTCAGCTAACTCCGAAGCTGACATACGGTAAGGAGCCATCGACACAGGCTTCGTACCCGGCACAAGGTCAATTGAAAATTCCACTTCTCTCTCCGGCGGCACGTCTGGAATCTCATCAGGGAAAACTTCAGGAAATTCCTTCACAACAGGCAGCCCATCAATTACAGCTTGGTTCTCCACCGACAAGTATGCCAACAAGGAAAACATTAACACACCATCTTGTTCTAACCGCTTCATCTCCTTGGTGGATAAAAATTCTGCTCCACTCTCTTCTTCAGCAGAAGAAAACCGCACCGTCTTCGTAAAACAATTGATCAGGACATGATTGTACTCTAACCAATTCATCCCCAATATTACATCCATTCCCACTAACGGCAAACAAACAAGATCCACCTCAAAATCTCTACCAAATACAGACAACGGACAACTTAAACAGACAAGGGAAGTAGTCACTAAACCCTTAGCTGGAGTTTCAACAACCATTTTCCCATTCATATCAGACATATACAGACCCAATCTTTTAGCACAATCAATAGCAATGAAACAATGCGTTGCACCAGTATCTATAATAGCAATTAAGGGAGTACTATTAAAGAAACAAGTACCTCTGATAAGTCGATCCTCCTGATCAGTCTGGGTACCAGTCAAGGCAAACACTCTCCCACTGGCCTGCGCCTTCTTAGGCTTAGTACACTGAGTGCTAAGGTGACCCTCCTCGTCACAATTATAACAAACAATATCTCCACGCTTGCATTCAGTAACGGTGTGACCTTTCTTACCACATCGGAAGGACTTCTTTTCGTCACGGTTGCAGGCATTACTCTTGTGGCCCTTAACACCACACTTATAACAAACCACCTCAGCAGGAGCATCTCTACGTGCTGGCCTCCTCTCATCATGCATCCTTTGCTTACCTTTATCAGCTGGGGCACTATAAGGCTTTGGGCGACTCTGCTGCCCCTTACCCTTACGGTCATTCATCACTTTATAATAAGCTTTAGTATCTTCTTCATAAATACGGCAACTGCTCACCAACTCCGAGAAGTCTCTGATCTTCTGATAGCCAATGGCCCGCTTGATATCAGCTCGCAGACCATTCTCAAACTTAATACACTTGGAGAACTCAGCAGTCTCCGCAGCATAGTGGGGATAAAACTTTGCAAGCTCCACGAACTTAGCAGCATACTCCGTAACGGGCATGTCTCCTTGCTTCAGCTCAAGGAATTCAATCTCTTTTCTACCACGGACATCCTCCGGGAAATACCTCCTCAAGAACTCCCGCCTAAACACAGCCCATGTAATCACAGCACCTTCATTCTGCAAAATAGGTTGAGTGCTTACCCACCAGTCGTCAGCCTCTTCAGCCAACATATGAGTGCCAAACCGCACCATCTGAGCATCCGTACACTGCATCACTCGGAAAATCCTCTCAACCTCTTTCAACCAGGTCTGTGCTCCATCAGGATTATACCTTCCCTTGAGGGTTGGTGGATGATTCCTTAGGAATGTCTCCAGCATCCTTACACCCTCACCAGCCCCACCAGCACCTTGCTGTTGTCCAACAACTTGAGCCATTGCTTGCAAAGCAGCAGCAAGAGCAGCATCATTTCTTCCGGCCATCTTGATAGTTCTACATAATAACAAGGATTAGAACAACAAGGACAGTTTAAAACCTGTCACACTACACTATTGGCTCGACACGACTCTACTAATGGTCTGACAGACCGACCTGCTCTGATACCAATTGTAACACCCTGTTTCCCAAAAAGATATAATAATATCAACAATCAGAGTCATTCAATCAACAACGGAGCATTACATGCCTCTTTTCAAAAATTTATTTAAAATAGCAAATATAAACTATTAAAATAAACAGCAACATATCTCATCATATTAAAATATTATGCAGCGGAATATCCATTTATAAATTGTCTCCAATAAAAGTAATATTTCCAACATTTCTGGCACAAGGCCTCACCATAATAAAAATGTTCTCCAACATATATCAAATATTTATTCAACAAATCTCCAACATCAAATGATACATAAAGGAATGAAATTGTAAAACATAAAATCCCATCCCGTTACGTATCAGAGCCTACGACACGAGAGCCATTCCTATCTATCCATCGCTACCTGCACTTGCTCACGAGGCGGCAATTCCAGCAGAAGGGGTGAGTTCACAAAACAAAAGCAATATATATATATATATATATATATATATATATATATATATATATATAATTCATAAAGTTGTATTGAAAAACAACAACAACAAGAACATTCATCATCACCATAATCATCAGCAATCTTCATTAACATTTCAACAATATAATTTAGATTCACCTTAATAACAACACCGACAACAACACCACTTGTGGTGACACCTCACCAACAACAACTCACACCTTAAACCTCTAATGCAAGACTCCATCATCTGACAATGTATTATGCAAATGTGGTACCATCTACGCGCGTTGAATGCTAAGCATTCCGGGGCATAAGCCCCCACCAAAATGGATGGTTAAAGCATCCCAGGGCATAAGCCCTCACCAAAGTGAATGACTAGCATTCCAGGGCATAAGCCCTCACCAGTTGAATGTATAAACATTCCGGGGCATGAGCCCCCACCAATGCAAATGAGTTATGAGACTCAAGGAGTATATCTACATACAACCATACGACAAAATAGTGGTGCATTTTCACCATGCAACCAACGACAACACCAACCAGGACACCTCCCCCAACTAGACTCAACCACACCACAACACCATGGACATTTGCAACTTAGCATAGTATATTTTAATTCATAAACCATATATTCATGCATCATAAACACCTTCATTCCATATTTTTATCACTCCAATAATTCTTTAAAAATCCAATAATCAACCTAGGAAGCTTAGGTTTAGGTTTAGAACACCTTAGAAAAATCACAATTTGGGTCGCACAGGACCCAGCTCGCTTAAGCGAGCAGCTTCTCGCTTGAGCGAGTCAAATCACGTAAGTTTGGTTTTTCCTCGCTTCTGGCTCGCTTCTGGTTCGCTTAAGCGAACAGGCCATTTCCAATATTCTGGGCAAAAACTGGCGTCTCTCGCTTAAGCGACGGGAATTTCGCTTAAGCGACGCAAATGACGAAGGTTGGGATTTCACTCGCTCCTGGTTCGCTCGTGGCTCGCTTAAGCGAGCGGCTAAAATTCAGACTGGGCGTTGCAAAAAGTTGCTCGCTTGAGCAAAGGGTATCTCGCTTGAGCGAGTGCTCATCTGGGCAGAATTTCAACTTGCGATTTCTAACCCTATTTCATCCAAAAGTCCCATTTTTAATCCCCCAATCACCCAAAAATGATTTTTGATTAAGGTTTATGGGTTCACTACTCACCAAAGCATCAAAATAACTCAGATAGACAGAATTAACAACACCAATCATCAACATTTAGCATTTTATCATAATCATAAACCTAAACCAGAACCAACAATTTTTCAATGCAAAATCATGAAATCATATATGTATATATTAACTAATGATTTGCTAGCCCACCCTTACCTGATTAGATGAATTAAACAAAGCTACAGTAATCCTAGCAATCTCCCCTTGGTTCTTGGCTCTTCTCTCTTCTTTCCCAAAAGCTATTCTTCTCTTTTACTGATACGTACTATTGTTTTTGTCTGACTCTTTCTATCCTTACCAACCAAAACCTTTTCTCCTTCTTTCTCTTAACTCCCTCTTAACTCTCCCAATTAAAATGTAACCCCCCTCCTTAATTCTAATAATATCAATTAAATCCCTTTTTGTCAAATATTATTACTATTCCTACTATTTCATAAAATACTACAAATAATTATAATAAATAATAACACACCAAATATTTCATATATCATTTATAAATTCAAGTAAAACACACCAAGTACACCAAAATCAATTAAAAATCACCACAAATCATAAAACAGAAATTAGAGTGTTACACAACTCAACTTAGTAAGCATAATTATTTTCATGTATACATACACAATCTCATCCAATTCATCTTCAATATATAAGTTTCGCCATTTAAACAATTTTAAATAAATCCAACAAACATGTTAGGAAGCTTAGGTTTGGGTTATGAGCACTTAGAAAAAAATTACACAAAATGGTCGCACAGGACCCAACTCGCATAAGCGAGCAGCTTCTCGCTTGAGCGAGTCAAATGACAAAAGTTTGGGTTTTGTTCACTTGCAGCTCGCTTACGGTTCGCTTAAGCGAACGGGCTATTTTCAAAATTCTGGGCAAAATTTGGCGTCTCTTGCTTAAGCGACGGGGACTTCGCTTAAGCGACGCAAATGACGAAAGTCAGGTTCTAGCTCGCTTGGTGTTCGCTTGAGCGACGCTCACATACTACAGGTTCTGGGCAGATTTCGCTTGAGCGACGGGAAATTCGCTTGAGCGAACCAAATGACGAAAGTTTGGATTTCGCTCGCTTAGCGTTCGCTTGGCTCACGCTTGAGCGAACGGTCAAATATCAATTATGGCAACCACTAAGACATCTCGCTTAAGCGACGGGTAGCTTCGCTTAAGCGAAGCTTCATCTGGACAGACTAAAACCTACGATTCTCAAACTCCTCTATCAACCAAAAACCCAATTTTGATCCCCCAATCACCCAAAATGATTTGCTACATTGGTTATGGGTTCAATACACAACAAAACATCAGAAACAATTCATAACAACATCATCAACAACACAATTTCAACAACAATGAGCAATTTATCATGTTCTTAAACCTAATTCCAAAAACATCATTTTAAATCCAATTTCATGAAATCATGCATACATATATATATATATATATATATATATATATATATATATATTACAATTGAAATGTAAACCCACCCTTACCTGATTAGATGAACAACAAGCTACATAATCGAATTCTCCCCTAGCAATATCCTCTTGTTCTTGGTTCTTCTCTCTTCTCTCCCAAAAGCTTATGTTTTCTTACTGATACGTACAATAGTTTGCCTGACTCTCTATTTCCTTTTCCACAAAACCAAAACCTTTCTTTCTCTTAACTCCCTCTTAACTCTCCCAATTAAAATGTAACCCCCTCCTTAATTCTAATTATTCTAAATAATTCTCTTTAATCAAATAAATAATATTTCTCCTCCTATTTTATTAATTCACTCAAATCATCATATAATAAAATATAAATCAAATAATAACATCACATAATTCACATAAATTATATAAACTACATAAAACATACTAAAATCAACCAAAAATAGTAAAATAACAATTAGGGCGTTACACCTTTCATCCCAAGGAGTGTTGTGCAAGCTCTTCAACCTATCTAATCTAAGTACTGGGCAACCACCTTCTGATCAGGTACGATCACATCTCATCAATTGACGATTCACGTTGGAATTAAAATTCAAATCCAATAAAAATCCAGATCCAATCAAAATATGGGGGTTAAAATTCAGAGATTTAAAATAAAGAGGTAAAATTCAAATACAATCAAAATAAAAGGGGTAAAACAGGATTTAAACCTAATTTTAACTATTGTACATGACTTAGCCAGTGATAATGTGCCACGTGGTAAATCCTTATAATGGAGCCTCCACAACCCCAGTATGTTGATGCTCATGAGCAGCATCATGTCGAGTCTCCACAACAGCAGCATGCAGAGCCTGCTATGAAGGACGAGGATGAGGGCTTTCCCGGGGGGCCTTATGACTTGTCACTTTTACCGAACTTCGGTAATCACGTGGCATTCAAGCTTTGGAATGATAGAGCAGTAAGTATAATTTGATTGATTTTACTATTTATGTTTATTATTTCATGTTTACGTATAATATTTTTATGTATATTGTAACGCCCTATTTTTTTTATTATTCGTTATTTTGTTTGATTTAGTGTCTTTGGTGCATTTTATTTGATTAATTATAATATATATTATGATGCAATGAGTTATTACGTATTTCATAGTGTATTATTATTATTATTATTATTTAAATGGTGGAGGGATATATTAAAGTAGAAATAAATAATGATTTATTAGGAGGATTAAATTAGAGTTATTGTGGAGTTAAGGGGAATTAATTAGAATTATGATAATTTGAGGGAAGGAGTAGAAATAAGATAAGATGAGTAAGAGGATATAAATAAGAGAATTAGGATTAGAATTATTCAGTACGTGGTATAACTTTTGGGTAAACCTAGAGGAAAGAGAGAGGAGGCGCGAAAGAGAGAAGAAAAACCTAAGAAGAACGCAACTTGATTCAAGAGACCAAATTAAGGTAAGGGTGAGGCTGACCTTCAACTATTAATATATGTATAAATTCTGAAAAATTGGATTGAATTGGGGTGTTTATGGTTTAGGGTTAGAAAGTAAGATGATTTGCAAAGTTGTTGATAAATTGTGTTGTTGATTTCATGATTCTATGTTGTTTTGAGTAATATGTTGTATATAAAACCTGTAAACATTGTAGTAAATCAATTTGGGTGATTGGGGGATCAAAATTGGGTTTTTGGATGAAATAGGTTTGTGAAAATCGCAAGTTTCTTTGAACTGCCCAGATGAGAAATCACGTCGCGATTTTGGCATCACGTCGCGATTTGGCTTGGCAGAATGACATCTTTAAAACATCAAGAAATCGTGTCGCGATTGACCAAAATCACGTCGCGATCCTGGGTGAAATTTTGTAGTAACTTAAAATGTTTTACTGAATCAATTAACCTTATATATAAAGATGAATGCTATGATTGAATGTATAATCATATGAAATGATGTAAATGCATATACGAATGAATATAATTATATGTGCCTTGTTGTTGGTTTCCGTTGATGATGTTGATGAGTCGTGTTGTCCAAGTTGGGGAGTGTGTCATAAGTATTAGGCACAGATGTTGATGTCGTAGTAGATGTTATTGTTGTTGTTGAGTTGTATGTTGATATACACAAGTGGAGTTCTTTGCATAATGCATAAAAGTGGGAGGACTTATGTCCTGGAACACCTTGTTGTTCAAAGCGGTGAGGGCTTTTGCCCCGGAACGCCTTGTCGTTCAAAGCGGGAGGACTCATGTCCTGGAACACTTTGTTGTTCAAAGCGGTGAGGGCTCTGCCCTGTATTTTGGTACCACATGCATATTGCATTAGTTGTTGTTGTCGTTGCATCGTTGTAGTCGTTGAGTTGGTCGAGTTGATGTTGTCATTGGTTGAGTAGTTGTTGATGTTGATGAGTCGTTGAGGTTGAGGTGGTTGTTGAGTTGTTGTCGATGATGTGGTTGATTGCTTAATATAAATTAAAGGTTGCAAATCTAATGTGAAATGAAGTAGTTGTTGATGATAATGTTGATGCTTTTGGTGGTGTTGTTGTAAATCAATTATAATTGATGTAGTTGCTGTTGATGAATGTTAATGTCATGTATATATGAATTTAATAATGTTTGTTGCTATGATTGTTGTTGTTTTAATTCAAGTTGATGAATTATATATATATATATTATTTTTGATTGTGAATCTCACCCCTTCTGCTTGAAAATGTTGCCCTTCGTATGGGTAACTTGCAGGTAATGAAGATCAGTAGGCTGTTGGCTCAAGTGTCTAGGGCTTTGATACGTAACGGGATGGGAAACGTCGTTTTTGTTCTTCATTCTCTTATGTATCTAATTTTGAATGATGTTTTGTTGGTTGAGACCTTCGTGCCAAGATTTTGTTGAGGACTAATGATGTTGAAAAGAATATTCCGCCGCAGTTATTATTAGAATGATTTGTTGAAGTTAAATAGTTTCATTTTCTATTTCATAATTTTTGAAAAGTAGATGTAATACTCCGTTTGATGTTGACTCTGATTGAATATATAATTATTACGTTGTTTTGGAAAACGGGGTGTTACATTTACGTATTATATTTATGTTTACGTATAATATTTTTATATTTACGTACTATATTTATGTTTATTATTTCATGTTTACGTATAATATTTTGAGTAAATTACACTCCCCTCCCCTCAACGATGCATGAATTACACTCCCCTCCCTTCTTAAGTTAAAATATACACTCCCCTCCCCTCTTATTCAAAACATATTAGAATAAATTTCACTCCCCTCCCCTAAGAGAAGCTTGAATTACATCCCCCTCCCCTCTTATGTTAAAATCTACACTTTACTCCCTCAATATTCTTTTTTATTATTTCTAATAATCTAGCAAAAAATAATAATTTATCACACTTAAAAAAAATAGTATTGTGGGTCTATTTTAATATAATAAAAAATTGAATACATATTTTTTGCTATTTTTTATTCAAAATTTATTAACATGTAGTTTTAAACCCTATTATAAAATATGCAACAACCCAAAACAAAATTAAAATATATGAAAAATTACTAAAATCATTAAAGCATGATTATTTAAAAGTTAATTTTAAACTCTAATTTATAAAATCAATAGCAATATATTTAAATTTAATTATCATTGACATTTAAACTATAAAGAAATGAATTAATTTTTCTTAAAGGGTGGTTTAAAATTAATATATATCATAAAAATATTTATTTATGTTAAAATAGATTAAAGTGTAGTGTATATTTAATTATCAAGGGAGGGGGTTGTAATTCAAGCATCTTATAAGGGAGGGGAGTGTAAGTTTTATTTTTCAAGGGAGGAAATTGTATATTTTAACATAAGAGGGGAGGGGAGTGTATTTCAAGCATCTTTGAGGGGAGGGGAGTGTAATTTACTCTAATATTTTTAAGTATGATTACGTAGAATATTTTATGTTTCCGTACAATATTTATGTTTATTATTTCATGTTTACGTATAATATTTTTAAGTATAATTATGTATAATATTTTATGTTTACGTACAATATTTATGTTTATTATTTCATGTTTACGTATAATATTTTTAAGTATAATTACGTAGAATATTTATGTTTACGTACAATATTTCTTTTAAATTTTTTATTTATGTATTTTTTTTTTGTATTTCAGCTGCAAGCGAAACGCAAGATGTCTGGCGTCTCGCATGGGAAGAAACTTAGGCTTTCTAGGATCCGGTGGATAGATCCGGGCTAAGGCCCCTCCTTGTAACAGGGTACGAAAACATCTCCCACGGGTTAGTGTGTGCCATGTGTGAGAGATGGCATCAGGAGACCAGCAACTTCCATCTGCCTGTTGGGGAGATGACCATCACACTGGATGATATGGCTTGTCTTCTAGACATCCCCGTCGCAGGACAGCTCATTCAGGAGGATGATTTACATGCTGACCATGGTGTAGAGATGCTGGTGGGTCAGTTGATGTTTACGATGGAGGAAGCGGTGGGTAAGGTGCATGGTAATTCAGGTGACTTTGTCACTTACACGGCCTTGAAAAAACAGTATGAGACACTACTGAATAGGTGTAACTATCTGGGGGCTCATGAGGAGGATTTATCAGAGGAGGAGGAGATGAGACGTGTTAGGTCCGCCTGTGTGCAGGTGTTTTTGTTGCTCTTGCTTGGCTACGCCCTTTTTGCCGGCACGAACAGCAAAACCATTAATCTTATCTGGATGCTTGCCATTCAGGATTTGGATCACATAGGCACTTGGGCATGGGGCGCCATGGGACTTGCTTTCTTGTATGAGCAACTTAATCTTACCTACGACTCAGGTGTTGGCTCCATTGGCGGTTACATGACCTTGCTTGTGGTCATATTTTATTTTCTTCCTTTTTTAAATTAATCGTAAATGTATACTTTTTTTATATGATAATTGTCATCTCATATAAATTTGTTTTTTTTTGTTTGCAGGGATGGGTTATAGCTCACATCAGCCATGTCGTTATGAGGATGAGGTATGCAGATTACGAGCGGGCTAACCCATACGTGGGTAGATGGATACCTAAGAGGGGGTTTGCTGATGTTGTGCACTTCAGAGGCTTGTTGGATTCCATGGAGCATTGTCATGTCACGTGGAGGTCGTACGAGATCTGACGAGACGTGACTCCTTTTCAGGACGTGTTCTGGTACTCTAGATGGATCATGGCCGACAAACAGAGGATGGTGCGTCACTTGCCGGAGCGGGTACTGAGGCAGTGCGAATATGTTCAGACCGTTCCGCGACCTCCTACCGCGATCATGCCTCTTGCCCCAGCAGATGTGGTTGCTGCCTTCTTGGAGTTTGCTCTCCATGTCGTTGCCCTCCAGCATAGGGGTGAGCAGGTCCCGGACGACCAGCCTTGGAGGCATTCTGATAGGTACATCAGGTGGTTCTACCGTGTATCTCATCCTATCATCGTCAACCCTCCTCCAGAGCTTGAGATTGTAGTGCCGAGACCTGTCTACCACGATGTTCTTATTGACCAGAACTGGGGCAGACATCCTCCCGATCCATGGCAGGTCATTAGCACCATGCGAGCCAGAGTGGAGCAGGCACTGCAGCTTCCAGAGGTGCTTTCAAATCCACTATTCCAAGGCCTTATGGAGGACCTCTGTTCCGATGCTAGCGTGTTTGACCAGCAGCCGATTCCGAGGAGGAGGTCTAGGAGTCCGCATGAGTAGTCTTATTTTTATGAGTTGTTTGTATATTTGTAGTATTTTGTTGACATTTTGTTGGATTTGTATGTAATCCATTTACATTTGCGTCGATGCGCCTATTTTATGACATTTGCGTTAATTTCGTTAAAATTGCGTTTCTAAATTACAATTGAATGAATGAATGAATGAATGCATAAATGAATGAAGGAACGAAAGAAATTTAAAAAAAAATAGGGATCATGGCAGAAGCAAGGTGCAAGGTTCTGCCATGTCTGTTCTGGTGCCAGCGTGAGTTAACTCACGCTAGTACAAAAGGCAGCGCGAATTAACTTACGTTGATTTTTTTTTTAAAAACACACTAACGTGACTTAAGTCACGCTGCGTGAAGTAACTTACGTTAAGTACAAAACTGAGCGTGAGTTAACTCACGCTGAGTTTTTTAAAATTAACACTAGCGTGACTTAACTCAGTTTGAGTTTACACTAGCGCAAGTTAAGTCACGTAGGGGTATTTTGGTCTTTTCACTTGGAATGAGCGAAAACTTTTGGGGAAAGAGCATGATTCTTATTTTATTTTATAAACCCATTTGAATATCTTACAAACGTTTGTTTTCTTTTGAAACCCTTTATTCTTATATTATATTATATTAAAAATAATACAATTTATAAAACAAATTAAAAAAAAAACTCTTATAAACTAATATCTATTTAAAATGAATTCACGAATCAATAAAAATGAATTTATGATCTTAGATAAGTTAAAATAATTATCTAAAATGAAAATGATATTTATTTTTAAAAACAACTAAAAGGATAATTTAGTCATTTTACATTCAAAATTAATTTTGATTCAAATTATCCAAACATCAACTCATAAGAATCACTTTTAAACAAGTGTATCCAAACATAATCAATTCACCTCAAACTCACTTTTAACCAAAATCAATTCTCTCAAACTCAATTCAATCAAAATCAATTCTCGCCACCACCATACCAAACACATACGTAGTTCTTTGGATGTTACTGTAAAAAGACAACATCTAGATTTAATCAAAATATGGGGTTAAAATTCAGAGTTTTAAAATAAAGAAGTAAAATTCAAATACAATAGAAATAAAAGGGGTAAAACAAGATTTAAACCGAATTTTAACTATTGTACATGACTTAGCCAGTGATAATGTGCCACGTAGTAAATCCTTATTATTAATTTTTAAACAAAAAACCTAAGGGTCTGTTTGGGAGAGGGGTTTTGGGGGGGGGGGGAGGGGAGGGGAAGGTTTGTGGACCTGCACTCCCTTGTTTGGGAGATAAAAAAAAATGAGGGGAAGGTTTGAGAGGTTTTTCCAAACCCTTCAAAACCCTCGTTTTGTTCATTTTCGGAGTCCCCTGATGACATGCTGTCATTACGTAATTTTTATGTTTATATTATCATATTATGGAGTCACAAAGCAACTTAAGCAGCAAGAAACGCATGAAAAGCAAGAAAAAGCAAGAAAACTGAAGAATGGTGCAAGTCACAAAAACGTGTCACGCTTGCTAAAAAACGTGACACGTTTTCACAAGTCAGAGAGCATGTTTTGAGAAGAAAGAAGAACGTGTCACGTTGGCAACAACGTGACACGTTTTGTGAAACCCTAATTTGGTTACTTGCTACTGAAGGAGAAAACGTGACACGTTTTACTTAAAACGTGACACGTTTTGGGCGAATTTCTGGGCCTATTTAAGCTGAAGTCTTTTCCGAAAACAAGGGTTACGAATCTTGGAGAGCAAAGTGCGATTTTGACATCAAGGCGACTGCAAGGAGGACGATTTCTTCATCCTTTTACCAGTTACATGTATGTTTTAATGATTCAATTGATTATGCTATTTGTAAACATTGTTATGAGTAGCTAAATCTCTTAGAGATTGGATCCGAGATGATTCTGTGTAACCCTAGTTGATCTTATGTTGCTGTGATGAAACTCTATTCCATATTAATGATTATTTAAGTCTTTATTCAATTCAATTGTTCTTAATGCTTTTTATATCTTGATCAAATATAAATATGTTTTCGTGAGAATGAATGACTACTAACCCTAGCTTTCAACTTAGACTTAATTGAATTGTTCTAATAAACATGGTTAGTCTAGGAATGGATAATTGTAACGCCCTATTTCTTTAATTATTATTATTTGATTTATAATGTATATTTTGATGAAATATGCTAATATGTGTTATATGTTGGTGTTTTAGTAGCATATTATGTTATAAAAATATATGTGTTATTTGGTGTAGAAATATATATGTTATTTTGTGTAAAAATATATTGTGTTATTTGTTATAGAAATATGTTTGTTATGTAGAGATATATTTGTTATAGAAATATGTTTGTTATGTAGAGATATATTTGTTATAGAAATATATTCGTTATTTGGTTTGAAAATATATTTGTTATTTGTGTAGAAATATATATATATATTATCTAGTGTAGAAATATATTTGTTTTAGAAATAATAAGATATGATGATATAATATAATATATATTTTGATGATGTGTGCTTTTATGTATTTTTAGTATTATCTTATTTGATTTATAATATAATATATTTAATTAAATATGGGTTGTTACATAATTTTAGAGAATTTGAGGGAAGGAGTAGAAATAAGATAAGATGAGTAAGAGAATATAAATAAGAGAATTAGGGTTAGAATTATTTAGTACGTGATATAACTTTTGGAGAAACCTAGAGAAAAAGAGAGGAGGCGCGAAGGAGAGAAGAAAAACCTAAGAAGAACGCAGCTTGATTCAGGAGACCAAATTAAGGTAAGGGTGAGCCTAGCTTTCATTATATTAAACTGTAATTCAATTCAATTATGATTAACAAGAGATGGATGAGTTTTTGAGAGAATTAAGAACTAGGTTAAGGTGAATGAATTAAAAGATGAAGTTGAAAGGTGAGAATTAAGGAAAACTAGTTTAGGTTTCGAATTGAGTTTCTAGTCTTAAAAAGAGTGGATAATCTAGTAGGTTAATGAATAATTAATGTTCTAATGATAGGATAATCATAGGGTGATGTTTAAGGTCATGTTTTGAGGGTATTGGATCGAAAACGGAGTAGAAAAGGTTTCCCCAAGGCGAAACCGCAACTGAACTGCGATTTTGCTGTCGCTGTGCAAAACACGTTACTTGTTGTCTCAGTTGGACAGGTTTAAGTTCCGAACTGGGTTTAGGTGTCTTCATGAACGTTGTAGGTACAGATGTTAGCTTTCACTAGCCTTTGGAGTGACTCAATTTAAGCTTTTAGAACTCTAGATATGATTAAAATACTACAAAGGGGTCAACAGGCTCGTTCTCTTTTCGATTTTCTGTAACCGAAAAACTAAAATAAAAACTGGGACTTTTCTGTTCATGATTAGCTTTTGATGTCTTCACGAAAGTTGTAGATAATTGAGTTAGCTTTTTAATGGCTTCAGAGTGACTCAAAATTTTTTTGTGAATCTTGAGTTATGATAAAAACACTCCAAGTAGGTCTTGGAAAAAACAGCATTTTCTGTTTCACGTTCTTGTGTCTTTTTCATACATTTCTGTTACGAAATGGGTCTTGGTGTAAACAAGAAAGTTGTAGGTAATTGAGTTAGCTCTCTAATGGCTCTGGAGTGACTAGAAAATTATTTGTAGATTTTGAGTTATGATGAAAATAGTCCAAGTAGGTCTTGAGAAAACTTTAAGAAAACTTAGCATAACTAATCCCAAGTTAGTCCAAAGACTTAGAGTTGGTTTCCAAACTTCAAACTTAGGTATTAGGGATTTAGTTGAGGTGTTTTATGAGTATTTGGCTTATGTCTTATTTAATCATACTTGATTACTTTTGAAGAATGTTATTGCTTATGAATTATGAATGATGAGTGCATAATGTGCTATACTTATAAAGTTAATGTGATGATTTGATGTTGTTGATAATGATTGTGAATTGCTTGTGTTGTTTCTGTTGCTGTTATGAACTGCTAAGTTGTTTGTAATGTGATTTAATGATTAAATGCATTACTCGAAATATTATTGAATGGTCAAGATGTTGTTGAAATGAATTGTTATTAAGCTTGATGTGATTTGATTATGCTGCAATTGTTATTTAACTAAGTTGCATGAGTATGAATAAGTTGATGATGAACTCCAAATTATTGGATGTATAAGTGATAAGTTGATTAAGGTGTCTTGTTGATAGAGTCCATGCATTAGCATTCATTGAGCTTTGTCCTCACCATGATAGGAGCTTTGTCCTCCGCACGATTATTAGGAGCTTTGTCCTCCGCACGATTAAAGTATATTAATACTTATGATGACGATTGGTACCACATGCATATAAGTGTCTAAGTTGCATTGTCGCATGTGTCGAGTCAAAGTCGTTGTTGATGAATTATCATCCATGAGTTGTTAAGTTGTTGATGAATTATCCTCTATGAGTTGTCGAGTTGTTTTCTACCCATGTGTTGTTAAAAAAGTACCTATGAAGATTATACGATGTTTATGATGTGAATTATATGACGTTGACTAAGATGTTGCTATATTGATTATGATGTTGTTATGTTGCTATGTTGTTTAAGATATTGATTATGATATTGTTATGTTGTTATGATGTTGTATATGATACTAATTATAATGTTATAATGTTGTTTACGATGTTGATTATTATAGTGAGATGATGATTACATTAAGTTGTTTTAAATTTATTAGTGATGATGATTACATGATGATATCTATGAGTTGTTAAGTGTATTTGATGATGTTTAAGATGTTTTGTGATAATGTTCTTTGATGATGTCTAAGATGCTTTGTGATGATGTTCTTTGATGATGATTAAGATGTTTTGTGATGACGATTCTTGATGATGTTTAAGATGTTTAGTGATGATATTCTTGATGTTGCTTAAGATGTTATGAGATAAATATTTGAGACGTGCTTATATGTTAATTGTTGTTAAACTTAATTGTTGAATTATCTGTTTATTATATTGTTTGTGAATCTCACCCCTTCTGTTGGAATTGCCGCCTTGTGGGCAAGTGCAGGTAACCAAGATTAGGTGCAGTCGTGTGAGGCATTCCTCACTGTGTCTTAGGTGCTCTGATATGTAACGGGATGGGGAATCTTGTCAAATGCTTTTCTGTTCCTTGCATGTCAATTATAATTTTATAAAGACTAATTTTAGATGAACTTTTGAAATGTTATGAAGAGGCCTGCGTGCCAAGACTTTTAAGATTCCGCTGCAACGTTTTGAGAAGTTTAATAACTATTTTTATGATGAATGAATTGTTATTCAATTCCTTTGAGATGTTTTAAGAAAGTGATACTCCGTTTATGTGAAAACTCTGATTTAATTTACGAAATTTTTACGTTGGGAAAACGGGGTGTTACAATAATCGTTTATTAGTGATATTAGGTTAACGTGCTTAAACCTTCGAGAATTATTAGACCACCTAAGGAATTAGGGGCTGTAGTTTAAGAAGAGGGTCCTAACTCAAGGGATTGATTAGGGCTATTTTGTTAACTATCGTGTGACTTAAAGAACCGTTAATAGGAATAGAGTACAGTAACCAATTAGGGGAAACATAGAGGATTCGACGATCCGATCTCATCTCTCTCCATATTTTCTAAACAAACTTTATCATTTTGTTATTTTTATTACTAAAACAAACAAATCTACCGCCTAGTGGCAAAACTATAATAACCTTTAAACATCCTATTGCATAACGAAATTAACTTATTGCGATTAAAAACAATCCTCGTGGGATCGATATTTTACTATTTCGATAGTATTTGGTGCACTTGCCAAACCTCTATCAAGTTTTTGGCGCCGTTGCCGGGGATTGTTGATTTATTTCAATAAGGCAATTTTGTTATAATTTAGGATTTCTGTCATTTATATTTTTGTACATATATATTTATAAAATAAAAAAAAAATGATTTATGCTCTTCGTTTTCTTCTCATCGTCCGGTGCTACTAAAAAGTTTATCCAAGTTTTGCAGCTATGATAGACAGGTTGTACCTCCATGACACAAAAGAGATTTGTACGCTGCAATATGAAAAATATATGCTATCTTTGAAGATAAAATGTGTGGACAGTCAAATCTCGATATTAAATGAGAGATGTGGTCGTGATGAGGCGAATCAACCAGGTAGTAATTGTGAAGGGAAGAACGAGGTGATCAACATCGATTACAATACTCAACTTCAACATATCTTAGATGATTTCATGGTATCAAATCAAGTTTCATTTGAGAAGTTTGATCTTCAGTGTGGTGATCTTGTTGAGAAAGCACATGAGTCTCAGAGGACATTGGTTCAGATGGAAAGTGAGTGTCACAAGGTTGTGGTGAAAGAAAAACCTAAAGTGATGAATGTTGATATTTTCTCGAAGTCTGAACCAACGGAGGTTGAGGAAATCACTCATGTGCAGATGGATGCACGTCCTTCTCTAAGGTGGGAGAGCGTAAATTCCAAAGGTTTCACTGTGGGTGCATGGGAGTATCTGAATCTTTGTGCCAAATTCATGGAATTCCTACCAAACAAGAGGAAGAAGAAGGATGATATATTCTTTCTATCATATTTGCCACCCTAACAGTGGTTGAAGTCTATAGTCAAGCTAGTGACGGTAAAGAAGCGCTTTGTGGGAGGCAACCCACCATTTTATTTTCTCGCAGGTATATTTTTAGTTTTATTGTTTCTTGTCTTTTATTGCTTTCAAAAAATCAAAAATACAAAAATATTTTCGCAGAAACGATCAGAGGAAGAAAAATTTCAAGTCCAATACTGGGCAAAAACGCGACACATTTTGGGCACAACGTGCCACGTTTTTGCCACCTCTGAAGCATCTCAAAAACAAGCATTCTGTTTAGCAAAAACGTGTCACGCTGGCCAAAACGTGACCGTTTTCTGGGAACCAAAATTTTTCAAAAGAGTGGAGCGTGTCACGTTTCGCCCAAACGTGACACGTTTTTGGGTGGTTTCAAAAAATTTTGACCGTTACAAAACGAAAAACGTGACGCGTTTTTGGCCAAACGTGACACGTTTTTCTCCCCTATATATACCCTTCACACGAAAACCATCCCATTCACTTCCAAAAGTAGCCAAGCTCTGTCAAAATTTCCCCAGAACCCTAACCTACGAACTTCTCAACTTTCTACACCAAAAACCTTCAACTTTCCATCTCCAAATCACCAAGACAACCACAAAAACTACCATCAACATCATTAACCTCTCAAAATTCACCATCCTCACCTAACCTCAAAACCCTAATCTCAAACTTTCACCTTTCCTTTGACCTAACCCTAAACCTTCACCATGGTTGATACTAGGAAGAAAGGAAAAGCTCCACAAGCCGAAAAACCCAAAACCACCGCCAAACGCAAACAACCGGTTAAACCCACAGCCCCACCAGCAGTACCACCCACTCTAGCTTACCGTTTCCATGACATCAAGGCCCGTGACCGCTTCAAAGAAATCAGAAGTTATCGGGTGATACCAGAGAGGGGGTTCCTACTCCTTAAATTGTTAGGCAACCCTGAGTTTGAACAAATTATCAAGGCTCGAGGGTGGGACGGGCTGAATAATATGGTTTTCCAAGAGGCCAACAAGACCATGGCGCTTGAGTTTTATGCCAATGCTGTTGGTATAAGCCCTAGAGGCCAATTGTTTATGTTATACTTATCTTATGTATCATGACTTTTATTATTGAATAATATATGGCACTCTTTATTATAACATTAATAAAGTCCTTAGAATAGATTGTTCGTGTAATAATATATTAAGTGTGACTTAATCATGAGATTACATTATCATAAAGAACGCTATTCTTAAATGTATCCGTAGTCAAAGCTTTAATATGAATAGAGGATAATAATAAAGCATCGAGACTATTATGTATGTAGACTGATGACCGCATCTCATGGGTCATAGATATGAGATATTAAGTATATACATAGGTATAAATATTAGGAGTAATATTTATACTGGATTGACCCACCGTGAGAATACTACATAGTAAGTTATGAAATTGTCATAAGATATTCTCACAATGATAATAGTGTATATCGCTCTTAGACCTGAAACCACTATGTTCCCTAGATGTGGACTCAAGTGCTTTGTTGCCATTCTAACGTTGTCTGTAAAAGGATAACCATAACGTTGGTTGATGGGTATTTGATGAATCATGCTGAGGGGCATGAGTGTCCTAGATGGGATTTGTCCCTCCTCATAAACAGGAGATATATCTTTAGGTATCTTGATAAAATATGACTGTAAAACTGCATGGCCATGCCGAACTAAGTCAATATAAGATATTGCACTTATTCGTTATTCAGTATATTTTGGAATCAAGAAATATAAACATTGATCTATACAAGGGTGACAATATCTATGCCTTGGGATCAATGAAGATATCGAGACAAAGGAGTAAGTGTACACATGAGTATTATCATGGAAAGGTTTCGTCAGATCACTTGACATTCTTGTCACTTGGGTAGCAATGATGTGTTGCTAGATACCGCTCATTGTTTATAGTATTAAATATTAGATTTAATATTATTGCCAACGTGACTAGAACCTATAGGGTCACACACAAAGAACAGTCAAAAGATAAATATATAAGTATGACTTATATAAGGGGTGCGTTTAGTAAAGAACGCTAATTAGTTAGCAAAATTACTAAACTCGTTATTAGGCTTACTGAAGCCCAATAGTGACTTCTGACTTGCAGAGCACACTAGAAGTTCTATAAATAGAACCCTAGTGCTGAAGTTTTTGGACACGTTTTGGAGCAACCTTTCTTTTCTGCACTTCTGATTCCTTGGCTAGCACCAAGTTTTGGAAGAGCACTGTTCGTGTGGACTTGCTAGAGGCTTTGCTGCTTGCTTTGCTGTGATCGTGATTCCAGTTCCATTAACCAGTTTCCAGACTCCACACTTTCGAGGTAACAATCGAATCACTGATTCATGTTTGAAATTCGTAATGATCCAAGGAAAGAAAATCGAAATTTTATCCGCTGCTTTATTCTGTACGAATTCGATTTTCCTTCAAATGCTTGGTTCTCCGGGCGGCGGTATGAATCTTATGTGAGGGGAAAGACCATTGATTTCTCCCCTGAGGCTATCAATACCATGCTGAAGATCGTTCCTCCGGAACAATGTGATGTCAAGAGGAGGAGGGAGACATGTGCTAACTGGGACGAGGAAACGTGGGAAGAGGTGAAAGCCTTACTGTGTGTGGAGGGCGCTCAATGGCAGAAGAGCAGGAAGATGTTGCTGAAAGCTGATTTCAAGCCGGTTGCTAAGGCTTGGGCATCATTTGTGGTGCAAACATTAGAAGGTACTTCCTGTTCATCTGAGATTCCCTTATCTCGGGTGCATACTGTTGCTGCCATCATGGAGGGTAGCCCTATAAATGTTGGTGAGTTGATTGCCAACAACATTACTGAGTTTGTCCAAGGGAACAAGAAAGCCATCCCTCACATGAGCCTCATCAACTGGCTTTGTGAGGAAGCTGACTGCGAGTGCTACATCAATGACCTCGAGACAAAGATGATGAAGCCAATCACTGATAACTATATGGAGGTCTTTCTGAAGGATTATCTGGAGCACATGCAGCAGTTGGGAGCTGAGGAGGAAGCAGGCCCTCAGCCTCAGCCACAACCACAACAGCCCCCGCTTCAGCCAGAGTTGGTGTCGGGAGAAGGAAGCAGCCAACAAGGTGCCCATGCACCTCTTCATCCCATGATGCTGGACTACATGTTCGGCCACTGCAACTAGATGAATGAGGTGTCAGACCAAGAGTATTGGAACCGTCCTAGGTTCGGGCCAGAGCTTACTGAGGCAGTCTGCCTCAACAAGAGAGCGATTACTAGGTCTTTTGACCGTTTTGATGGGTCCGAGGAGGCGATGGACCAATACTTTGATGTCACCAGAGGTCATGCCCAAGCAAGAGAGCAGGAGATTAGGGCAGACTTTGCTGCTGGTGGTGCGAGGTCGAGGTCGCATTTTGGCGAAGACACCTATGAGGAGCAGAACCCGAGCACATGGATTGACCCGAACTTGATGCAGGATTGATGGGCTACTGATGGCTCATCTATTATTATTATTATTTTTTCTGTTTGTTTCAGCAGTTTTCCTTTCATTTTGATGTATTTTTTTTTAATTTCATTTTCGAACAATTTGAAGTTTAATCAGTTGTATCCCCCTGTGATGTAATTGAGCCTGACCTTGTTTATTACTGATGAATTTATGTGTTTTATTGACCTTTTACAGTTTAGTAACAAATGTGTGCTCAAGTGATTTTTCCAAAAGTTCATAAGGAGGAGTGACTTGAGTAAAAGGCGAAGTGTACGGCAGTGCTAGGTAGTCACAACTCCCAGATATCATAACTGTAAGGTTCATGGCCAAATTTTATTTTTCAATTTACTTATATAGAGTGTTCCATGCATCTACATTTCTAGAACTTGCATTGTTTCTTTTCTGTTGATTGGTTTATGTCAAATACACACTGAGGCAAAAGTGCTTGGTCCTGTGAGCCTTTTGAAGCCTACCCTGATTATATTGAATTCATCCTTTTCTTAGACAAGTTGAGCCGGTAGGATAGAACTTTTTGTTCGGTGACAACCTACATTACAAACTTAGAGACTTTTAGGATTTATCCCATAATGTTTTTCTGAGTTAGGCATGCTAGAATGTTGCTAAAAATTAAGTTTGGGGTTGCTTTTGGAATTTGCAACCAATTAAGTTTGGGGTGGGGGAACTAGAGAACAATACAAAAGAAAAAAATAATGACATATAGACACTAAAAATGGTGTATCAAAAAAAAAAAGAATATAGAATGAAAAAGGGACAAAGACATTGAAAATCTGAACTCGAATGTCCCGATGATGAATAATGTTCTCTAGCCCCATTTTCTGACTAAGAATTGTGTTACATAGGTGAAAGATGATTGAAATATGCTCTAACTGACGTAGGAGTGCCTAACTCGCATTTTGTGTAGCCTACTTATCCAAATATCATCCCACCTTCACCTAAGCCCCGTTATAACCCTTAAAGACCTCAAAGTGTGTATTGATATTGACTTTAATTGACGTTTAGAAACTTTTCAAGCGTATGGTAATATGTAGCTTTGCATGTGATTGAGTGTGAACCCTATTCATTTTGTGCGTGGAGTTGTGAATTGGTGGATGCATTCAAGTCAAACTAGCTCACCTTTAGCTAGTAAGGAGATGAACTTTTTGGATTACCATCACTTGAGCAGGTACTTGTTATTTTACTGTCAACTGTCAATTTTACATGTAAATTCCTTGGGGACAAGGAATGGTTTAAGTTTGGGGTTGTGATGACATGCTGTCATTACGTAATTTTTATGTTTATATTATCATATTATGGAGTCACAAAGCAACTTAAGCAGCAAGAAACGCATGAAAAGCAAGAAAAAGCAAGAAAACTGAAGAATGGTGCAAGTCACAAAAACGTGTCACGCTTGCTAAAAAACGTGACACGTTTTCACAAGTCAGAGAGCATGTTTTGAGAAGAAAGAAGAACGTGTCACGTTGGCAACAACGTGACACGTTTTGTGAAACCCTAATTTGGTTACTTGCTACTGAAGGAGAAAACGTGACACGTTTTACTTAAAACGTGACACGTTTTGGGCGAATTTCTGGGCCTATTTAAGCTGAAGTCTTTTCCGAAAACAAGGGTTACGAATCTTGGAGAGCAAAGTGCGATTTTGACATCAAGGCGACTGCAAGGAGGACGATTTCTTCATCCTTTTACCAGTTACATGTATGTTTTAATGATTCAATTGATTATGCTATTTGTAAACATTGTTATGAGTAGCTAAATCTCTTAGAGATTGGATCCGAGATGATTCTGTGTAACCCTAGTTGATCTTATGTTGTTGTGATGAAACTCTATTCCATATTAATGATTATTTAAGTCTTTATTCAATTCAATTGTTCTTAATGCTTTTTATATCCTGATCAAATATAAATATGTTTTCGTGAGAATGAATGACTACTAACCCTAGCTTTCAACTTACACTTAATTGAATTGTTCTAATAAACATGGTTAGTCTAGGAATGGATAATCGTTTATTAGTGATATTAGGTTAACGTGCTTAAACCTTCGAGAATTATTAGACCACCTAAGGAATTAGGGGCTGTAGTTTAAGAAGAGGGTCCTAACTCAAGGGATTGATTAGGGCTATTTTGTTAACTATCGTGTGACTTAAAGAACCGTTAATAGGAATAGAGTACAGTATCCAATTAGGGGAAACATAGAGGATTCGACGATCCGATCTCATCTCTCTCCATATTTTCTAAACAAACTTTATCATTTTGTTATTTTTATTACTAAAACAAACAAATCTACCGCCTAGTGGCAAAACTATAATAACCTTTAAACATCCTATTGCATAACGAAATTAACTTATTGCGATTAAAAACAATCCTCGTGGGATCGATATTTTACTACTTCGATAGTATTTGGTGCACTTGCCAAACCTCTATCATCCCCCCAAATTGAGGGGTTTAGAGGGTAACATAACTCAAATTTACCAGTTTGCCCTCAATATAATTTTAAAATTCCAATTCTACCCTCAACCCTAATTTCACTCATTTCAACCCTAATTCCAATTCTACTCATTTCACTCTCTTTGTGTTCGGCGATCTACGAAGAACTCCATTCCGATCTCGATCTCAGTCTCCGTCACAATCTCGATTTAGATCTCAATATCTATTACGTTTTCGATTGCTGATACTTTCAGGTTTGAAATTTCTATTCACCATTTCATGTTTTCGTGTAATTTTGATTTACGATATTGATTATGATTTCGCGATTTTGATTTTGATTTCGCAATTTTGATTTCTGTGCTTCAACCTACGATTTCTGTGTGATTTCTATTCACGTTTTTTTATTTCCTTCATCTATGTTGATTTATGTGATTCATGATTTCTGTGTCATTGTTCTTATGGGTGATATGATTTACGTGTTCTTTTGGTGATTTTGACCAATTTGGTGATAGTGTTTTTTCATCTCATAATTGTCACATAATTTGGTCTATTTCTCCATTTGTATAGGTTGGAAAATAAGTATCTGTTTGTTTGTATAGGTTATAATTTTCCCAATGGATGATCAAAGAAACCTTCAATTTCACCTTGCATTGATTAGATAGAGAGAAAGAGTTCGAATGACCTTTATTCAGGTCATATGCCTTGTAGTTTATTACTACATAGTTAAATTTCGTTCTCGAAGGGAGACTTTTTATCGTAGTTTGAGTTTAGAGAAAGAGAGGGTTCGCAATAAGATAATGAAGGAAATATCATCTAGTGAAGGTCGTAAAATAATAAGAATGAGTCCGAAAGCATTTTTAGATCTATGTGACATATTACAACGAGAGGGTGGTCTCCTACCAACACTACAAGTAAATGTGGAGGAACAAGTTGCCAAAACACTTTATATTCTAACACACAATGTTAGAAATCGAGAGATTCAATTTTGGTTTAGACGCTCTGGTGAGACCACTAGTCGTCATTTCCATCGTGTTCTTCGATCAATCATTCAAATAGGAGAGAAGTATCTTAAACAACTAGATGGCTCACACATTTCTGCACAAATTATTGGGAGTAACCGATTTTACCTTTATTTTAAGGTAAAAGAAATGTTCATATTAAAATGGCTTAAATATGTAAATCATCCCTGTAAGTTCGCGTGTTTTTGCTTTTCGTCCCTGTATCTTTTTTTGTTCTAAAACAAACCCTGTAAGTTACAAACGTTTTGATTTTCGTCCCTCCCGTCAGCATCTGTTACAAAAACGCTGATGTGTCTAACGGTGGCTGACGTGGCGTTGTTTGACGTGGCAAAACAAGCTTATGTGTCCTTCCATGCAAGATTACAGGGACCAAAATCAAAAACCAAAAATTACGTAGGGACGAAATTAAAAATAACCAAGTTACAAATTTGAAATTAAAAATCCTTGATGTTTCCATCTTCTTCCTCTATCATCCGTATTATTATTCTTCTTCTGCTCAGACTCTCTTCACTGTGAAATTATAAAGAAACCATTTGTAACTTCTCCTGACTTTGTATCGTGATTTCTCCATTCACCAAATATATACTTTATCATTTTGAGGCCAAAACTTGTCCCATTTTTTGTCCTACGTCACATGAATGAGTACATGTTTATGGGAGAAAATTTAGAAAAAGGTGATAAGTTGGCTTTGAAAACCTAACTAGTTTTCAATGCACAAATTTTGGTTTTGTTATTTGATGACATGCTGTCATTACGTAATTTCTATGTATATTTTATCATTTTATGGAGTCACAAAGCAACTTAAGCAGCAAGAAACGCATGAAAAGCAAGAAAAAGCAAGAAAACTGAAGAATGGTGCAAGTCACAAAAATGTGTCACGCTTGCTAAAAAACGTGACACGTTTTCACAAGTCAGAGAGCATGTTTTGAGAAGAAAGAAGAACGTGTCACGTTGGCAAAAACGTGACACGTTTTGTGAAACCCTAATTTGGTTACTTGCTACTGAAGGAAAAAAACGTGACACGTTTTACTTAAAACGTGACACGTTTTGGGCGAATTTCTGGGCCTATTTAAGCTGAAGTCTTTTCCGAAAACAAGGGTTACGAATCTTGGAGAGCAAAGTGCGATTTTGACATCAAGGCGACTGCAAGGAGGACGATTTCTTCATCCTTTTACCAGTTACATGTATGTTTTAATGATTCAATTGATTATGCTATTTGTAAACATTGTTATGAGTAGCTAAATCTCTTAGAGATTGGATCCGAGATGATTCTGTGTAAACCCTAGTTGATCTTATGTTGCTGTGATGAAACTCTATTCCATATTAATGATTATTTAAGTCTTTATTCAATTCAATTGTTCTTAATGCTTTTTATATCCTGATCAAATATAAATATGTTTTCGTGAGAATGGATGACTACTGACCTTAGCTTTCAACTTAGACTTAATTGAATTGTTCTAATAAACATGGTTAGTCTAGGAATGGATAATCGTTTATTAGTGATATTAGGTTAACGTGTTTAAACCTTTAAGAATTATTAGACCACCTAAGGAATTAGGGGCTGTAGTTTAAGAAGAGGGTCCTAACTCAAGGGATTGATTAGGGCTATTTTGTTAACTATCGTGGGACTTAAAGAACCATTAATAGGAATAGAGTACAGTAACCAATTAGGGGAAACATAGAGGATTCGACGATCCGATCTCATCTCTCTCTCCATATTTTCTTAAACAACTTTTATCCTTTTGTTATTTTTGTTATTAAAACAAACAAATCTACTGCCTAGTGGCAAAACCAATAATAACCTTTAAACATCCTTTTGAATAACAAATTTACTTATTGCGATTAAAAACAATCCTCGTGGGATCGATATTTTTACTACTTCAATTGTATTTGGTGCACTTGCCAAACGTCTATCAAGTTTTTGGCGCCGTTGCCGGGGATTGTTGTAACGCCCTAGTCGCTATTTTGTTATTTTTAGTTGTTGGGCATGTTTTATTTGAATTTATAAATGATTATGTGAATATGTGGTGTGTTTATTTGTTTATAATAATTTATGTGAAATAATTGAGTTATATGATTTATTGATGTATTATCTAAATGCATGTTATTTGTTATTTAATTAATTAGTAGTGGGATATAATATTTGCTTTGTTTTAAGAAAATAGAAGGAATATAATTATTTGTAGAATTTTATGAAAATGGGAGAAATAATATTTATTTTAGATAAAGAGGGATTTATTTGGAGTTAATAGAATTAAGGAGGGTTAATGAGAAATTTAATAAGATTTAGTGAGGGAGTAAATAGAAAAAAAAGGAGTTATGTTTTGGTTGGTAAGGAATAGAAGGAGGCAGACATAAGTTTTGTACGTACAGTAAAGAAAACGTAGCTTTTTGGGGAGAAAGAGAGAAGAACCAAGAGCAAAGGAGGATTAGCCAAGAGGAGAGATTTGCTGTAGCTTTTATTCATCTAATCAGGTAAGGGTGAGCCTAACTTCTGTAATATTAATATCGAATCATCTGTTTTTGATTAACTAAGAGATTAGGAAGAAATTGGGAAGAGTTCATAAACTAGGGTTTGGATGATTTTGATGAATTTGATGTGAGAATTGATGTTTCTATGAGATGTTTCTATTGTTATGTTGTATATAGAACCTGTAAACATTGTTCTCTATCAAATTTGGGATTTGGGTAGATGAAATTTGGGTTTTTGAGTGAAAAATAGAGTTTTCCCGAGAGCTACCTTTGACAGCATACCCTGTTTCATGTTGTTGCGTCTTTTGCATCAGTTTCTGTTTCGAACTAGCTTTCGGTGTAAACACAAAAGTTGTAGGTATGAATGTTAGCTTTCTAATGCCGTTGGTCTGACGTCAAAATGATTTATAGAACTTGAGTTATGGTCAAATTACTGAACGTAGGTCACAGTGAATTTTTATGAATTTCAGCACAACTTTGTCCGAATTTGAAATGAAAACTGGTATTGATTGGTACATAATTGGTCTTAGATGTAAACATGAAAGTTGTAGATAAAGGAGTTATCTTTCTAATGGCACTAGTTTGACTCGAAAATGTTTTGTAAATCTCGAGTTATGATAAAAATAGTCCAAGTAGGTCTTCAGAAAACTTTAAGAAAACTTAACATAACTAGTCCTAAGTTAGTCCAAAAACTTATGGTTGATTTCCTAATTTCAAACTTAAGTATTAGAGGTTTAATTAAGGTGTTTTATGAGTAGTTGGCTTAGGTCTTATTGATCGAACTTGATTTGCTTTTCAAGAATGTTTTGGACTTTGATATGAATGTAATTGAGTAATGTATATGTTGTTATTGTTGTTGATATGTTGGAATATATATGTGTATATATGTACAATTATATACGGTGTATCGTTGTTCCCGTTGTTGATGTTGTTGAGTCGTGTTGTCCAAGTTGGGGAGTGTGTCATAAGTATTAGGCACAGTTGTTGATGTCGTAGTTAGTTGTTTGGACTGTTTGTTGTTTTTGCGATCTGATTTCGCATGGGACTTGAGAGGGACCCTTGGGGTAGTGTTGAGATGTTTTATACCCTTAGATGGGTTACGTAAAGATGATTGCTGATGGTTCTTTTTATGTTGTGAATAATTGATGTATTGTTGATAGTAAGTGATGTTTAAATATGATGATTATGTGATTGTGATGATGTTACGTGTTGTGATGTATATGATTGATGAGATGATATTCTGCCATGTAACTATTATACTTGCATGTGTCAGTTTTGCATTATGAATGATGTTTGAGACGGTGTATTTGAAGGTGGGAAAAACACAAGAAGGGGGGGGTTGAATTGTGTTTTCAAAAACGTTTCTTTCTTACGAAAAATAGCACTGTTCTCAGGATTCAGAGTCTGATGGAGTTCAGACTCTAATCAGAGTTCAGAGTCTCAGCAGCGGAATAAAGATCAGATGCAAGAAGGAAAGAAGACACAAACAATTTTATACAGGTTCCTTCCACAAACCGGAAGTAGTCCTGTCCCCCTTGCACTTCCAAGGAGAGTTTCACTAAAATGTAATATCAAATTACAAGTTGCTCAAACACACAAGTAAGAGACTTCCTTTGCTCAATCACACAAGAATGAGACTTCAGATGCTCAAGCACACAAGCAAGAGACTTTAAGACAATTACAGAGAATTGAAAAGAGTTTTGAATACTTGATATACTATCAGAGGTATTCACAAATCAAAACGAAACAGAACAGACTCTGTTTTCTTAGAGACTTAGAAATTCTAAAATGTGATCTTTTGTAAGAATTATCTAAGTTGTTGATGAGCAGATTTTGCGACTTAGAATATGAGATAAGAATTCAATTCGCGTGTGTATCGTTCTTATTCTTGTATATGAATTCTTCAAGTCTTCAGCTCTATTTATAGAGGTTTTGAGAGACGTTGGAGAACAGCCAGCTCATCACGTTTTCTTTACTGAAGCTGATTTGACACCATTGATCCTTTGCTTGATTTGAGGCTTGTACAATGAAATCAAATTCAAATCCATTCCATCAAATAAGGAAAAGTTTCTGCTACAGTTACTGTTATTCTTGTCGTGTATTGAGGACACTGTGCAGAGTTGGTGGTTGCAGGGACACACGTAGGCATAGTGGTTGTACTTTTCGTACATTGCCTTTGTCAACGCTTCTTGGTGTCTGAAGAATCTTTGCTTAGGATACCATTTGCTTCTGATGAGTCTGCCTCTGATGAACTTGCTTCTGATGACGTCATCTTCAGAAGCTCTTTCTTCAGACGCATTCTGACTCTGATTTTCCAGGAGCTCTTTTAGTCAGATATTCTTCAAGCTTCAGTTTAAGAATTCCTTTGCTCTTTAAATTTATTCAAACAGAACCTCTTGTAAATAAATCTTTGATTAATGGTCCTGCACACTTGAATAAATGTTTAGCAAATCCAATTGATAATTTTTAATACCTTGTTATCATCAAAACTTAAGTGGTATACTTGTGAAACACCCTTTGTTCCAACAATCTCCCCCTTTTTGATGATGACAAACATAAGTATTTAAAAAGATCAATTGTTGTTAACTTAATTAACAAGTTGACTCTTTAAGGATTCTGAGTTTTGTAAGCTCAGACTCCCCCTGAGTCTGATATTCTTTAAGGTGAGGTTTGTAAGCTCCCCCTAAGTCCTATCCAGGTTAATTAAGTTCATTTTTACGCTTAATACCAATATCAGAATGTAGATGAGTTAAAATTGGGTTCTCAAATAAAATTTGTTAAGATAAATTTTATTTCATTCTTTGGGCTCAGCTTCTGTTAAATACTTTTCTATTACTCCCCCTTTTGTCATCTATTAAAAAGGTAAAACAAACAGTAAAAAAAATGTATAAAACAAAAGTGAAGAAATAGAAACTTTTATATAAGAATGATCAGGAAAGTACAGAGTGTCAAAACATAGAAAGCAGACAATTGAGACACATAACAAAGAAAACAAAAACAAGGTGTGCAGCTAAGGGTTTGGTTGGGGTTGATGCTGTTGCTGTTGCTGTTGAACAAGAGCCATCAGACGCTGGATGTCTTCAGACTGCTTCCTAACAGTTTCTTCCAGAGCCAGTTGTCTCTGAAGAAGTTGATCTTCCCTAGCCTTAGCTTCTTCTTGCTGCTTCAGCACCTTTTGCTTCAGCATCTTGAAGACCTTGGTGTCTCTTGTTACGTAGTCAGATTCAGCATAGAACGGGGCATTAGCCAAAAACAGAGGCTTGGTCTGGAGTTGAGAAGAGGAGTGGGATTCTCGCAAGCGTCGTTCCATGGCGCGAGCTTGAATATCACAACACTTCTGGGCAACACCATCAAAGAAGTTCAATGCCCTATTCGTAAGATTACACCAGCTTTCTTGATAGATGAATGGTAGAAATGGAGTGTTTCGAAGAAGCACCAAACTCTGCATTTCATCATTCAGAGCCACCAGACGTTCATCCAGGTATTCAGAATCCAAAATGTTGATGGGGGGTTGGTCAGACATATGGATTGGAGAGGAGGGTGAAGATTGGTCAGAGTTAGAGGGTGAAGACAAGTGGTTTGGTGGTGGTTCAGAATGTGAAGCAGACACAGTGGGTTCAGATTCTGTCACTGGGACAGACTCTGTAGCCACAGTTTCCATTTCAGATTCTGGAATGGTTTCATTTGGAGGTTGGTTTACGGTTGTTGGTTGTTGTTGTTGGTATTCAGGAAGTTCTCCTGAATAATGTTTTTCAAGATTGGAGAGGTCATCCTGTTCTGAGATTGTGTTTTGTGGTGAATGGGGTGGTTGTTGTTTGTTTGTTGATGGATTGTCAGTTACCACTTGTTCTTCAGCAGCAGCTGTTAAATCAACAACTTGTGGACTGACTGGGTTTGTGGTTGAAGAGGGTGGAATAGAAGTATCAGGAGCAATCATATTTAAAGGTTGGATAACAGGTGGTTGGAAGGGATGATTGGCCGGTAATTTATTACAGATGCCTATCCTCCTTTCACCTAACCCACCTATTGTCTTATAAACATCATCTGACACTTCTTTGTAGGGAGTGGGTTTAGAAGAAGGTTTGGATTTTGTAGTGGTAGTTTTGGTTTTGAGGGTTCTTTTGGCCTTGGGTACAGGCATGGATATTTTGAATTTCTGACTTAGAGGTGCATTGTCTAAGTCAGAGTCTGTAGAAGATGAAGTGAAGGTAGAGGGTGCAGGAATTGGATTCTGAGTTACCTTAGATGTCTTGGGAACGTCTGAGGCAGCAGCTTCTGAAGCAGCAGCTTCTGATGTAATCCCAGTGACTGATTTGTCCGGGAGAGAAACATTCGTCCGGATTACTGGTGGAGGACCAGCAGCTACTGAAGCAGTCTCTTGAGGGACAGCAGCTGAGGTAACAGCTTCAGAGGTCTTTTGCAGAACCTGCTGAGCTCCCTTCACAGCACTCTCTTCCAGCTTCTTGGCCAAATTCTGAGCCTCAATAACCTTCTCAATGAGATGTTGATCTTCATCATGATCAATGCCCATAGCTTCCAGAGTCTTGTCTCTATCAATCCGGTATTGGGCTTTTAACCTTTTCTTCTCATTTTTAAGGTTCTGATAGTGCTCTTCAGTCCTCTTTTGTTGTTCAGGAGTGGGTTCAAACATAGGCATCACAATCTCCCCAGTTGCTAGCCTTTTGAGTGGTCTTACAGTCTCAACAAAGCCAGCTTCTTTTTCTTCCTGGGCTTGTTGAAATCTTTCCTCAATGTTTGATTCAGCCTTTCCTCTTTTCCTCTTTGGAGTAGTTACAGTTCCAAAGGTAGTTGCTTGAGTATTAGCAGCCTTCTGCTTTCTGGCCACAGCAACTTCAGATTTCCTCTGGGCTTCTCCAGACTCCTTAGCAAAAGCTGCTAAATAAGCAGATAATGCTTCAGGATTGTTCTCTTTAAGAACAGAGGGAAAATTTCTGATGAGAGGAAGAGGGGCTTCAGACTCCTTCAAGTCCTTTGGGTCAGTCAGGATTGATGTAATGGCCTTCATGTTGTAGAGGGATGTGCCATTTATCATCCTTCCAGTAGAGACCCCCAGCACTCTGTCTGACGCCAGATTGAACGTCTCCAGAGTTCTCAGAACTCCTCCTTGGTAGAAGATTTCAGAGAGAAGTCTTCCACAAGGGATTTGTTTCCTCTTTCCTTTATAGGCTTCCTTGACAGCCCAGCATAAATGGTGCATGATATATTTTGGAAGATTTATTGGTTGACATGCAGCCAAGAAATACAGCACCAGTTTATGATCAGAGTTAGGTTGATCAGCACCTCCTCCCTTCTGGAAGAAGCACTCATTCAAAATCTTCAGAAGCACCCTGTGCTCTATATCCATTTCAACCAACCTGGTTGCAGGATTTCCTTTCAGCAGCAGTTTTGTAAAGCTGCCCAGCATGGCGTCTTTGCTGCTGATGTTCCACTGAAACCTTCCTTCCATAGGCATCCTGCATGCCTGAGCAATCACTTCTTCAGTGATAGATACAGGGATACCCATCACTACAGACTTGATTTCCAGACCATGAAAAGGTTCAAGACCCATTTCTTTTCTTGTCTTTCCTCTCAGAGAAGGGTTTCTGGACACAGCTTCCTTTTCTTGAGCCTTGGCTGACTCAACATCAAAAACTTCAGCTCTAACCCAGAATTCCTTTACCAGATTTACATAAGTTGGACCATTTAACATCTGAAAATACCCATCCATCTTCTGAGCAGAGATAAACGCTTCCATATTAACCTTGTTTCTTTCCAAAGACGCGAAATCCACCGGTGATTCGATTTGAACAACCAACGAATCCATTGGAAGAGGAACGGTTACAGGTTTAATGGAGATGTTTGATTTAGAACTTGAACCGCTTGCTGACGAAGCCATTTGGAGAAGATGAAGTTTGGGGGTTTTGGGTTTCTAAGTTTGAGAGAAGAGAGAAATTGATTTTCGATTGAAACTGCTTAAGACTTAAAAGTGTAGGAAAGTGAGTGAGTAGTGTGTGTTTGGTATTTATAGTGATTTGAAAAATAAATTAACTCTTCACATTTCAGAAGTAATAGCCAAACATGCGTATTAATGACTTGAGGGGCGCGAAAAATATTGAGAAAGAAAAACCATCATTGCCCTTAAAAAAGCGTTGTTTCCCAATGCAGATAGACGAGTCAGAAGCCTATACAAATTAACTTTAACCTTTCCACTTCCCAGTACTTTCAGAGTCACAAAAAGATTCCTTTTCAGGGTCTGATAATTTTCTCAGAGGCTGAGTCTTTTCAGATTCTTCTAGGAGAGTCTGAAACTTTTTCAACGTCTGATAATTTTCAGAGTCTGATTTTTCATTCAGAGTCAAACATTACTCAGAGACAAAATGCATGTTCAAATTTTTCTTTATAAAATCAAATCTTTCAACGGTTAAAGGTTTTGTAAAGATATCAGCCCACTGATGATCAGTATCAATAAATTGAATATCTAATATCCCCTTTTGAACATAGTCTCTGATAAAGTGATGTTTGATTTCGATGTGTTTGGCTCTTGAATGAAGAATAGGATTTTTACTTAGACAAATAGCAGCAGTATTGTCACAATAAATTGGGATACAGTTTTCAGTTATTTGGTAGTCTTCTAACTGATGTTTCATCCAAAGCAGTTGTGTGCAACAACTAGCAGCTGAGATGTATTCTGCTTCTGCTGTTGACAAAGCAATAGTTGCTTGTCTCTTGCTGGCCCAGGATATTAGATTCTCACCAAGAAACTGACAGTTTCCACTGGTTGATTTTCTTTCAATCCTGTCACCAGCATAGTCAGCATCACAGAATCCAACTAGCTTATAATCTGAAGATTTCTTATAAAGAAGTCCAAGATTAGTTGTTCCTTTCAGATATCTAAAGATTCTTTTAACCGCAGTTAAATGTGATTCTCTAGGATCTGATTGAAATCTTGCACACAGACAGACACTGAACAAAATATCAGGTCTAGATGCAGTGAGATACAACAGAGAACCAATCATACCTCGATACAGCTTTTGATCAACTTTGGTTCCTTGATCTTCTTTGTTCAGAGTGCAGGTAGGATGCATTGGAGTGTTCATTTCCTTGCAGTCTTCAAGTTTAAATTTTTTCAGAAGCTCCCTGGTATATTTGGACTGATGAACATACACTCCTTCTTTGCACTGATTGATCTGAATTCCTAGAAAGAACTTCAGTTCTCCCATCATGCTCATTTCAAATTCTTCCTGCATCATCTTAGAAAATTCCTTGCAAAGAGATCTATTAGTTGAACCAAAAATAATATCATCAACATAAATTTGTACAATCAGAATGTCTTTCTCAAGTGTCTTCTTGAAGAGTGTTGTATCAACCTGACCTCTTTTAAAATCATTTTTAAGCAAGAAACTACTCAGTCTGTCATACCAAGCTCTGGGAGCTTGTTTCAGACCATAGAGAGATTTCTTTAGCTTATAAACGTAGTCAGGATGTTTTAAATCCTCAAAACCAGGTGGTTGTTTTACAAACACTTCTTCAGATATGACTCCATTGAGAAATGCGCTTTTAACATCCATTTGATACAAGGTTATGTTGTGATTTACTGCGTAGGAAAGAAGTAACCTGATTGCTTCCAATCTTGCAACTGGAGCAAACGTTTCAGTGTAATCAATGCCTTCTTGTTGACTGTATCCTTGAGCAACAAGTCTGGCTTTGTTTCTGATTACTTCTCCCTGTTCATCCAGCTTGTTCCTAAACACCCATTTGGTTCCAATAATGTTTTTGTGTTCAGGCTTAGATACAAGATCCCATACGTCATTTCTTTTAAATTGATTGAGCTCATCTTGCATTGCTAAGATCCATCCATCATCAGCTAGTGCTTCATCAACTGTAGTAGGTTCCATCATGGATAGCAGACCCAGGGCAGACTCTTCAGGTCTGAAATGTGATCTAGTTCTTCTGGGGCTTTCTTTGCTACCAATGATCTGATCCTCAGGATGAGAAGACTTGTATTTGAATGAATTTTTGGATTGGATAACTTGCTGTGAATCATCTTGATTTTCTTCAGAAGCTTCAGCAATAGGGACATCAGGAGCAGTCACAGCTTCTGAAGGTTCATGTGCCTCTGGAGTTTGATCAGGTTCTGAACAATCATCAGACTCTTCTGAACCTGCATTATTTTCACTTTGCTCTGGAATTTGACTTCCAGGCTCTTTGTCATCAAACTTGACATGTATAGACTCTTCAACACAAAGTGTTTCCAAGTTATACAGTCTGTATGCCTTAGATCTCTCAGAGTAACCTAGAAAGATTCCCTTTTGAGCTTTGGCATCAAATTTCTTCAGATAGACTTTATTGTTCAAAATGTAACAAGTACATCCAAACTGATGAAAATAAGAAATGTTGGGTTTCCTTCCTTTAAAGAGTTCATATGCTGTTTTGTTCAGAATGGGTCTGATGTAGATCCGGTTCTGAACATAACATGCTGTGTTTACTGCTTCTGCCCAAAAATGTTTTGCCAGATTGTTTTCATGAATCATGGTTCTTGCCATTTCTTGAAGAGTCCTATTCTTTCTCTCTACAACTCCATTTTGTTGTGGAGTTCTAGGAGAAGAGAATTCATGGACAATTCCAAATTTTTCACAAAATATTTCAAATGGCTCATTTTCAAATTCTCCCCCATGATCACTTCTGACTTTTAGAATTTTAAGTTCTTTTTCAGATTGAACTTGAATACAGAATTTTGAGAACACATCATATGAATCATCTTTAGATTTGAGAAACTTAACCCAACTCCATCTACTGTAATCATCAACAATCACCAATCCATATTTACTTCCATATATGGATGCAGTACTGACTGGTCCAAATAAATCAATATGGAGTAGTTCTAAGGGTCTGGAGGTAGAAACAATGTCTTTAGATTTGAAAGAAGTTTTAACAATTTTTCCCTTCTGACATGCACCACAAAGTGCATCTGAATAATAATCAATGTCTGGTAGCCCTTTCACAAGTTGTAACTTGCTAAGCTTGGAGATTAATCTCCAATTAGCATGTCCCAACCTTCTGTGCCACAGCCATTTCTTATCACTCACTGACAGGAGGCAAAATACCTTCTGATCAGTCAGTTCTGAAAAATTTATCTTATAGACATTGTTCTTTCTCTTTCCCTTAAACACTACAGATTGGTCATCAGTGTTGATTACTGTGCAGTTGTTCTTATTAAACAAGACGTCATAACCATTATCACAAAATTGACTTATGCTAAGTAGGTTATGCCTTAGTCCATCTACAAACCACACATTATTGATTGAGACTGAGGAATTACCAATTGTTCCAGTACCAATGATTTTGCCAGTTTGGTTTCCTCCAAATCCCACAGTTCCTCCCTCTTTCATGGTCAGGGTTAGGAACATAGACCTTTCTCCCGTCATATGTCGCGAGCAGCCACTGTCCAGATACCAGGACTTCTGCTTTGTATTTCCTTTCAGACATATCTGCAGCATCAACAATTTGTGTCTTAGGTACCCATACTTTCATGGGTCCTTTTGGGTTAGTCCTAGAAGTTCTGAATCTCTTTTGTGTATTCTGTCTGATTTTTTCTTTGTCAATCTTCCTCCAGACTTTGGGTTCAGAACCTTTAGTCTCAGAATGTGACTTAGTAAAAATAGCTTCTTTTCTCTGAAATCTAGGCTTTTGAGTTTCAGACTCTGTTTTCTTCAGAACCTGTTTGATGGGTTCTGATCTTTTCAGAATCTGTAACGTTGGAGCTTTTGATTTGGAGTCATTCATTACCTTTGTCTTATAACTCTTAGGTTTTGACTTAGTCAATTCCTCTGAATTTGAAGACTTAGATTTTGAATGAGAAGCCTTTTCAGATTCAGACACGAAATGAGTTTTCAGACCTTCTTTGATGTTATCAGAACAAGGTTTTAGAATTACTTCACTAGAGTTACCTCTTGTGAAACCAATTCCCTTTTTGTTGTTCTGATTGATGCTATAAATCATGGATGCAACTTTGGTTCTATCAATTCCTGTGTTAATAAATTCCTGAAGAGCAGCATCCTGCTCAGTCATGATTTTATTATCACCCTTCTTTGTCATTGTTTTCAAGTTATAATTTTCTTGTTTTAAAGCTTCCATTTCCGTCTTAGTTGATTCATGGAGTTTCAGCAGCTTATTGTATCGTTGCTTAACTCTCCTCAACTCAGTGGATTGGTTTTCATAATGACAAAGAAGTTCTTTGAGAGACTCAATTAGTTCAGATCTGGTGAGTTTAGAATATACCTCAGTTTCAGTTTCAGAATCTGTACTTGACTCAGCATCAGATGACTCTTCTTTGTTATCAGCAGTAGCTACCAAAGCCAGAGCTATTTTAGCTTCATCTTCAGCATCATCTTTGTCAGACTCAGACTCATTATCCAGATCCTCCCAAGTTGCCATCAAGCTCTTCTTGAATTGCTTCTTGAATTTGTTAGATTTGAAGAACGCTTTCTTAGATTTTTCTTTGGATTTCTCTTTCTGCAAGTCTGGACATTCAGCAATGAAGTGTCCAACCTTTTTACAGTTGAAGCAACCTTTCTGATCTTCCTTTCTTGAACTTTTGTGATTACTTCCTTTGTTCATAAACTTCTTGTTCTTCTTGGCAAGGTATTGTAGTCTGTTGGTGAGCATAGCCATCTCTTGAACAATCTCAGAGTCTTCATCAGAATCTTCAGATGTAGATTCTTCTTCAGACTCCAAAGCCTTCAGAGCCTTACTTGACTTGCCTCTGGACTTTAGTGCGATGGACTTGGACTTCTTGACAGGTTCTTGCTCATTAAGACCTATTTCATGACATTTCAAGGAGCTTATGAGATCCTCAACACTCAAGGTGTTTAAATCTTTAGCTTCCTCAATGGCTGTCACTTTTGGTCTCCACTTTGCAGGTAAACTTCTCAGAATCTTGTTCACATGATCAGACGTTACGTAGCTTTTCTTCAGAATCTGAAGTCCAGAAACAAGAGTCTGAAACCTTGAGTACATGGTCTCAATGTTTTCATCCTCCTTCATTCTGAACAACTCATACTGATGAACAAGCATAGTAGCCTTGGCTTCTCTGACTTTCTTGTTACCCTCATAAAGTGAGCACAATGAGGTGAACATAGCCTTTGCTGTTGATTTGTCACTCATCTTTAAGTACTCTTTATGAGGCAAGGCAGCCACAAGAATGCCTCTGATCGTATGATGTTTCTTATAAAGCTTTTTCTGCTCAGGAGTGTGAGCTTTCCTATCAAGAGCAGCTCCTTCTTCATCTAGCCTCAGATCACCAACACCATCTTCAAGAACATCCCACAACTCTTCATCCATTCCCATGATGTGACTATACATCTTGGTTTTCCACCAAGAAAACATTTCAGGATCACCATTAAACATAGGAGGTTTGTTGTGATTTGAAGATCTTTCACTTTTGTTGATATTGCTGTAGTCATACTGCACAGCAGCTCCAGAACCAAAACCAGAACCAGATGCAGATGCAGAAGCTTCATCCCCAGACATGTTTTTCACCGATCGTTTACTGTAACACGGTTAAGTGCTAACTACAGAGCCGGAGCTCTGATACCAACTGAAGGTGGGAAAAACACAAGAAGGGGGGGGTTGAATTGTGTTTTCAAAAACGTTTCTTTCTTACGAAAAATAGCACTGTTCTCAGGATTCAGAGTCTGATGGAGTTCAGACTCTAATCAGAGTTCAGAGTCTCAGCAGCGGAATAAAGATCAGATGCAAGAAGGAAAGAAGACACAAACAATTTTATACAGGTTCCTTCCACAAACCGGAAGTAGTCCTGTCCCCCTTGCACTTCCAAGGAGAGTTTCACTAAAATGTAATATCAAATTACAAGTTGCTCAAACACACAAGTAAGAGACTTCCTTTGCTCAATCACACAAGAATGAGACTTCAGATGCTCAAGCACACAAGCAAGAGACTTTAAGACAATTACAGAGAATTGAAAAGAGTTTTGAATACTTGATATACTATCAGAGGTATTCACAAATCAAAACGAAACAGAACAGACTCTGTTTTCTTAGAGACTTAGAAATTCTAAAATGTGATCTTTTGTAAGAATTATCTAAGTTGTTGATGAGCAGATTTTGCGACTTAGAATATGAGATAAGAATTCAATTCGCGTGTGTATCGTTCTTATTCTTGTATATGAATTCTTCAAGTCTTCAGCTCTATTTATAGAGGTTTTGAGAGACGTTGGAGAACAGCCAGCTCATCACGTTTTCTTTACTGAAGCTGATTTGACACCATTGATCCTTTGCTTGATTTGAGGCTTGTACAATGAAATCAAATTCAAATCCATTCCATCAAATAAGGAAAAGTTTCTGCTACAGTTACTGTTATTCTTGTCGTGTATTGAGGACACTGTGCAGAGTTGGTGGTTGCAGGGACACACGTAGGCATAGTGGTTGTACTTTTCGTACATTGCCTTTGTCAACGCTTCTTGGTGTCTGAAGAATCTTTGCTTAGGATACCATTTGCTTCTGATGAGTCTGCCTCTGATGAACTTGCTTCTGATGACGTCATCTTCAGAAGCTCTTTCTTCAGACGCATTCTGACTCTGATTTTCCAGGAGCTCTTTTAGTCAGATATTCTTCAAGCTTCAGTTTAAGAATTCCTTTGCTCTTTAAATTTATTCAAACAGAACCTCTTGTAAATAAATCTTTGATTAATGGTCCTGCACACTTGAATAAATGTTTAGCAAATCCAATTGATAATTTTTAATACCTTGTTATCATCAAAACTTAAGTGGTATACTTGTGAAACACCCTTTGTTCCAACAGTATTAAGTTGTTAAATGACGAGTCCATGCATTTGCATATTTATGAGACGGTGGAGCTTTATGCTCAAAGCGACGGTGGAGCTTTATGCTCAAAGCGACGGTGGAGCATTTGCTCAAAGCGACGGTGAAGCATATTAATGCTATAAATATATGGTACCACATGCATGATGTCAAGATGTTAGGGTTGCATTTAGTTGAGTCAAATTGTGACATATATGAGATGATGTTTTGAGACGTTGATGCTTATGATGTTGTTATGATGATGCTTATGATGTTGTTATGATAATGCTTATGATGTTGTTATGATGATGCTTATGATGGTGTTATGATGATGCTTATGATGTTGTTATGATGATGCTTATGATGTTGTTATGATGATGTTATGGTGTGCTATGATGTATATGTATGAGTTGGATTTATGATTGTTAATCTTGACGTTTGATTTATATATTAATATTATTGTTGTGAATCTCACCCCTTCTGCTGGAATTGCCGCCTCGTGGGCAAGTGCAGGTAGCGAAGGATAGATAGGAGTTGGCTCTCGTGTCGTAGGCTCTGATACGTAACGGGATGGGGATTTTGATGTTTAATTCTTTCATTCCTTATGTATCATTTTATTTGAAGGACATGTCGTTGGAGATTTTATCTTGATGCAATAAATTGTAGTATGATGAGGCCTTTGTGCCAAAGATGATGACATAGTTGTTGATTGATTTTTAAATAAATATTCCGCTGCAGATTTTTATAAAATGAGGTGTTGAATTAAATAGTTTTTATAATCTATTTAAACTGAATTTTGAAAAGTAGATGTAATACTCCGTTGTATGTTGAACTCTGATGTTTTATATAATATTACGTTGTTTTGGGAAACGGGGTGTTACAATTGGTATCAGAGCAGGTCGGTCCGTCAGATCATTAGTAGAGTCGTGTCGAGCCTAGTAGAGTTGTGTGACAGTTTTACACTGTCTTTTGTTGTTCTGATTTGATGTTGCTTTTGTTGTTGTTTCTGAATTGTTGTTTGTTGTGTAGAGAACTAACATGCAGGAGTCTTATCCATAATTGTTGCATGAGGTTCATTTTCGAGGACGAAAATTCTCTAAGTTGGGGAGAGTTGTAACGCCCTAGTCGCTATTTTGTTATTTTTAGTTGTTGGGCATGTTTTATTTGAATTTATAAATGATTATGTGAATATGTGGTGTGTTTATTTGTTTATAATAATTTATGTGAAATAATTGAGTTATATGATTTATTGATGTATTATCTAAATGCATGTTATTTGTTATTTAATTAATTAGTAGTGGGATATAATATTTGCTTTGTTTTAAGAAAATAGAAGGAATATAATTATTTGTAGAATTTTATGAAAATGGGAGAAATAATATTTATTTTAGATAAAGAGGGATTTATTTGGAGTTAATAGAATTAAGGAGGGTTAATGAGAAATTTAATAAGATTTAGTGAGGGAGTAAATAGAAAAAAAAGGAGTTATGTTTTGGTTGGTAAGGAATAGAAGGAGGCAGACATAAGTTTTGTACGTACAGTAAAGAAAACGTAGCTTTTTGGGGAGAAAGAGAGAAGAACCAAGAGCAAAGGAGGATTAGCCAAGAGGAGAGATTTGCTGTAGCTTTTATTCATCTAATCAGGTAAGGGTGAGCCTAACTTCTGTAATATTAATATCGAATCATCTGTTTTTGATTAACTAAGAGATTAGGAAGAAATTGGGAAGAGTTCATAAACTAGGGTTTGGATGATTTTGATGAATTTGATGTGAGAATTGATGTTTCTATGAGATGTTTCTATTGTTATGTTGTATATAGAACCTGTAAACATTGTTCTCTATCAAATTTGGGATTTGGGTAGATGAAATTTGGGTTTTTGAGTGAAAAATAGAGTTTTCCCGAGAGCTACCTTTGACAGCATACCCTGTTTCATGTTGTTGCGTCTTTTGCATCAGTTTCTGTTTCGAACTAGCTTTCGGTGTAAACACAAAAGTTGTAGGTATGAATGTTAGCTTTCTAATGCCGTTGGTCTGACGTCAAAATGATTTATAGAACTTGAGTTATGGTCAAATTACTGAACGTAGGTCACAGTGAATTTTTATGAATTTCAGCACAACTTTGTCCGAATTTGAAATGAAAACTGGTATTGATTGGTACATAATTGGTCTTAGATGTAAACATGAAAGTTGTAGATAAAGGAGTTATCTTTCTAATGGCACTAGTTTGACTCGAAAATGTTTTGTAAATCTCGAGTTATGATAAAAATAGTCCAAGTAGGTCTTCAGAAAACTTTAAGAAAACTTAACATAACTAGTCCTAAGTTAGTCCAAAAACTTATGGTTGATTTCCTAATTTCAAACTTAAGTATTAGAGGTTTAATTAAGGTGTTTTATGAGTAGTTGGCTTAGGTCTTATTGATCGAACTTGATTTGCTTTTCAAGAATGTTTTGGACTTTGATATGAATGTAATTGAGTAATGTATATGTTGTTATTGTTGTTGATATGTTGGAATATATATGTGTATATATGTACAATTATATACGGTGTATCGTTGTTCCCGTTGTTGATGTTGTTGAGTCGTGTTGTCCAAGTTGGGGAGTGTGTCATAAGTATTAGGCACAGTTGTTGATGTCGTAGTTAGTTGTTTGGACTGTTTGTTGTTTTTGCGATCTGATTTCGCATGGGACTTGAGAGGGACCCTTGGGGTAGTGTTGAGATGTTTTATACCCTTAGATGGGTTACGTAAAGATGATTGCTGATGGTTCTTTTTATGTTGTGAATAATTGATGTATTGTTGATAGTAAGTGATGTTTAAATATGATGATTATGTGATTGTGATGATGTTACGTGTTGTGATGTATATGATTGATGAGATGATATTCTGCCATGTAACTATTATACTTGCATGTGTCAGTTTTGCATTATGAATGATGTTTGAGACGGTGTATTAAGTTGTTAAATGACGAGTCCATGCATTTGCATATTTATGAGACGGTGGAGCTTTATGCTCAAAGCGACGGTGGAGCTTTATGCTCAAAGCGACGGTGGAGCATTTGCTCAAAGCGACGGTGAAGCATATTAATGCTATAAATATATGGTACCACATGCATGATGTCAAGATGTTAGGGTTGCATTTAGTTGAGTCAAATTGTGACATATATGAGATGATGTTTTGAGACGTTGATGCTTATGATGTTGTTATGATGATGCTTATGATGTTGTTATGATAATGCTTATGATGTTGTTATGATGATGCTTATGATGGTGTTATGATGATGCTTATGATGTTGTTATGATGATGTTATGGTGTGCTATGATGTATATGTATGAGTTGGATTTATGATTGTTAATCTTGACGTTTGATTTATATATTAATATTATTGTTGTGAATCTCACCCCTTCTGCTGGAATTGCCGCCTCGTGGGCAAGTGCAGGTAGCGAAGGATAGATAGGAGTTGGCTCTCGTGTCGTAGGCTCTGATACGTAACGGGATGGGGATTTTGATGTTTAATTCTTTCATTCCTTATGTATCATTTTATTTGAAGGACATGTCGTTGGAGATTTTATCTTTATGCAATAAATTGTAGTATGATGAGGCCTTTGTGCCAAAGATGATGACATAGTTGTTGATTGATTTTTAAATAAATATTCCGCTGCAGATTTTTATAAAATGAGGTGTTGAATTAAATAGTTTTTATAATCTATTTAAACTGAATTTTGAAAAGTAGATGTAATACTCCGTTGTATGTTGAACTCTGATGTTTTATATAATATTACGTTGTTTTGGGAAACGGGGTGTTACAATTGTTGATTTATCTCAATAAGGCAATTTAGTTATAATTTAGGATTTCTGCATTTTATTTTCTGTTTTTAAATTTTTTGTTACTTTTATTGGTGCAGTGCTACTAAGGTATTTTGCTGTTTATGCGAGGTCGACAAAGCAAGGATGATTTACAGTTCGATCCGGAGATAGAAAGGACTGAACGATCCAATCGGAGAGCTGCCCGGTTGTCAAAGTCAGTCCCACCCATCGCTAAAGGGCGGTCACCTAGTCCGCCACCGTCTGAATCCTTGAAGTCTATCTCTCCTACACCAAGTATCATGGGAGACGCTGAACCGAGACCTAAGTTGGGAGACTACGGGCTAGCTACTCACCGTGGTCAGCTGACACACACCTTCCGTCCTGCCAACCCTGCTGCTTTTGACATCAAGAGCACCGTTCTGAATGGGTTGAGAGACAAGCAATTCGATGGCACTGAAGCCATGAGCCCACATGAGCACTTGAGTCGGTTTGCAGAGACTTGTGAATTCTGCGTACCTCCAACTACGGTTACTGATAGCCAGAAGAAGCTGCGGTTATTCCCGTTTACATTGACGGGAAGAGCTAGAGATTGGTTGCTAACCATTCCGGGTGGTACCATTCAAACATGGGAGGAGCTCGAGCTGAGGTTCCTAGAGAAGTACTTTCCTATGTCCAAATATTGGGAAAAGAAGATGGAGATTCAAAATTTCAAGCAAGGGGAGACTGAATCTTTATATGATGCGTGGGAGAGATTTACATTGATGCTGAAGAGGTGCCCCAACCATGAACTGTCTGAGAAACAATACCTCCAAATCTTCACCGAAGGCTTGATACATAACATTAGAATGTTTCTAGATGCCTCAGCTGGAGGCAGCCTTAAAAACAAGACCGATCATGAAGTCGAAGCCTTAATTGAAAGCAAGGCTCAAAACGAGTACCGTGATAATGTGGAGAAGAAGAAAAGAGGAGTATATGGGGTCAGCGACACTACATCTATTCTAGCTAACCAAGCAGCCATGAACAAGCAAATTGAAGCTCTAACTAAGGAGTTCCAAGGGTTCACTTTGGCTAACAAGCAACAAGTGGCAGCTGTTAAGTGTGATCTATGTGGAGAAGGACATGCAAATGGTGAGTGTGTACCGGAAGGATTTAGTGAGGAATTTGTGAACTATGTGAACTTTCAAAGACAAAATCCTTACTACAATCCCGGGTTTAACAAGCATCCTAACTTGAGTTATTCTAACAACAACACTCTAAACCCTCTACTTCCAAATCCTCAACAACAACAACAACAACCGAGGAAGCCTTCAGCTCTTGAAGAAACAATGGTGAATTTCATGAAGATGACTCAAAGTAACTTTGAAGAGATGAAGAAGAGCCAAGAAGCTGAGAGAAAAAACAATGAAGCTTCGAGGAAGTTGCTTGAGACTCAAATCGGGCAAATGGCTAAACAGTTGGCTGAACAAAGCAAGGGAGGATTCTCAAGTAATACTAAGGATAACCCGAAAAATGAAACTTGCAATGTTATTGAACTTAGGAGCAAAAAGGTGCTCGCACCTTTAGTTCCAAAAGTTAAGAAAACAGTTGATGATGTTGTGACGGAGGGGGTAGAAATAGATTGTGAAGTTGAAAAAGAATTAGAGGGAGTAGTTGAAAAAGAAAGTGATCAAGGAGAAGTTGAAAAAGAAAAGAAGGAAAGATCAGAGGGAGAAAAAAGTGAGAGATTAGTAGATGAAGACTCTATCTTGAGGAAGTCTAGGAGCCAAGTTTTGAAAGATGGTGATAAACCACAAGTTGTACCGTCTTATGTAAAGCTTCCATACCCTCATCTAGCTAAGAAGAAAAAGAAAGAGGAAGGCCAATTTAAAAAGTTCATGGAACTTTTCTCACAACTCCAGGTGAATATTCCTTTTAGTGAAGCCCTTGATCAAATGCCCGTTTATGCAAAGTTTATGAAGGAGTTATTAACTGGAAGAAGAAAGCCAAAAGATGACGAGAATATAGCTCTTTCAGAAAACTGTAGCGCTATCATCCAAAACAAACTTCCACCGAAGATGAAAGATCCAGGTGCTTTTACCATTCCTTGTTCTATTGGATCGGTGAAGGTGGGTAGAGCTTTATGTGACTTAGGGGCAAGTATTAACTTGATGCCTCTATCTATGATGAAGAAGCTTGGATGTGGTCAACCAAAACCAACAAGAATGACCCTCACTTTAGCTGATCGGTCCATCTCTTATCCTTTTGGTGTTTTGGAAGATGTGCTCGTAAAGGTAAATGAGTTAGTATTTCCTGCTGATTTTGTTATCATGGATATGGCTGAAGATGATGAGACACCGCTCATCCTAGGAAGACCTTTCCTTGCAACTGGTCGTGCTTTAATTGACGTCGAATTGGGCCAACTCATGTTAAGGTTCCATAATGAACAAGTGGTGTTTAACATTTTTGAAGCCATGAAACATAGAGCTGAAAATCCCAAGTGCTATCGGATTGACGTTGTTGATGAAATCATTGAAGACAATTCTCGTGAACCTCAACCAACACAATCTATGGAGAAAGCAATTGTAAATTCTATAGAGAGTTGTGACAATGATGAAGATCTTGAGGTGAAGGAATGTGTCAAGCAATTGGAGGCAAGCAAACAAGAGGTGGCATCGGAAAAAATAGAAAAGTTACTTCTTGACAAGAATGAGGGGGCGCTTACTTTGGGTGTGGAAGAGGAAAAAAATCCTGAATTAAAAGAACTTCCTTCTCACTTAAAGTATGTCTTCTTAAGCAAAGATGCTTCTAAACCGGCAATCATCAGCAACACCTTAACACCTTTAGAAGAAGAAAAATTGATGAGGGTGTTAAGGGAGAACGAAGGAGCGTTGGGATGGATACAAACCAGTTGTTCAACCTCAACGGAGACTGAATACAAACCAGTTGTTCAACCTCAACGGAGACTGAACCCCACAATGAAGGAAGTTGTAAAGAAAGAAGTGCTGAAACTTCTGGATGCAGGTATGATTTACCCTATCTCTGATAGCTCGTGGGTAAGTCCTGTCCATGTGGTGCCTAAGAAAGGTGGAATGACGGTGGTGGCTAATGAGAAAAATGAATTGATTCCCACCCGTACCGTCACTGGCTGGAGGATGTGCATCGATTATCGGAGGTTAAATACCGCAACAAGGAAGGATCACTTCCCGTTACCATTTATGGATCAAATGATAGAGAGGTTGGCTGGCCAGGCCTTTTATTGCTTTCTGGATGGGTATTCGGGGTATAATCAAATTGCGGTGGCTCCGGAAGATCAAGAGAAGACTGCCTTCACTTGTCTGTTTGGTATCTTTGCGTATAGGAGAATGCCCTTTGGGCTGTGTAATGCGCCGGCGACCTTTCAAAGGTGTATGCTCTCCATCTTCTCTGACATGATAGAGAAGAACATCGAGGTATTTATGGATGACTTTTCTGTTTTCGGTAAGTCTTTTGATCAATGTTTAGTCCACCTGGATGTCGTCCTTAAAAGATGCACCGAAACTAACCTCATTTTAAATTGGGAAAAATGCCATTTTATGGTAAACGAGGGTATAGTTTTGGGGCATAAGATAAGTGCTAAAGGCATAGAGGTGGACCAAGGAAAATAGAGGTTATAGAGAAACTTCCCCCTCCTACAAATGTTAAAGGAGTGAGGAGTTTCCTGGGGCATGCTGGATTTTATCGGCGTTTCATAAAAGATTTTTCAAAAATTTCAAAGCCCCTTTGTAACCTCTTAGTCAAAGAAAATGATTTCAATTTTGATGATGAATGCTTAAATGCTTTTTCTTTGATTAAAACCAAGTTGGTTACTGCACCAATAATCATTGCACCCGATTGGGATCTACCTTTTGAATTAATGTGTGATGCAAGTGATTACGCTGTTCGTGCAGTTTTAGGCCAACGCAAGAACAAATTTTTCCATGCAATTTATTACGCAAGCAAAGTTTTGAATGAAAATCAAGTAAATTATGCTACCACTGAGAAAGAATTGCTTGCGGTAATTTTTGCCTTGGAAAAATTTCGTTCTTATCTAATCGGCTCCAAAGTCATTGTGTTTACAGATCATGCAGCCCTGAAGTACCTACTGACGAAAGGAGATTCCAAGCCTCGGCTGTTGAGGTGGATCCTTTTGTTACAAGAGTTTGATCTTGAAATTCGTGATAAAAAGGGAGTTGAGAATGTGGTGGCTGATCACCTCTCCCGGTTGGAAAATAAGGAGGTGACGAAGAAGGAAAAGGCTATCATGGCCGAGTTCCCGGATGAGCAGCTGTTCGCTGTTGAAGGGAGGCCGTGGTTCGCCGACATGGCGAACTACAAGGCTGGTAACATAGTGCCAGATGACTTGAACTCAGCCCAAAAGAAGAAGTTCTTCAAGGATTCAAACCACTATCTGTGGGATGATCCTTATCTGTTTAAGGTAAGCACTGACGGGTTGATTCGACGTTGTGTTGCAGGTGAAGAAGCAAATAGTATCATGTGGCACTGCCATAGCTCAGCTTATGGGGGCCACCATAGTGGAGAAAGAACCGCTGCAAAAATTTTGCAAAGTGGCTTCTGGTGGCCCACCTTGTTCAAGGACTGCCAAGACTTTGTGCGGCGGTGTGACAAATGCCAAAGGACAGGTAACATTTCTAAGAGGAATGAGATGCCCCTAACAGGAATACTTGAAATAGAACCATTTGATTGTTGGGGCGTTGATTTTATGGGGCCTTTCCCTCCCTCTTACTCTTATCTTCATATTCTAGTTTGTGTCGATTATGTTACTAAGTGGGTTGAAGCGATACCATGTGTTGCTAATGATGCCAGAACTGTCGTCAATTTTCTTCAAAAGAATATTTTCACTAGGTTTGGAACACCTAGAGTCTTGATCAGTGATGGGGGGAAGCACTTTTGCAACAACCTACTTGAAAATGTGCTAAAAAAGTATAACATCAGGCACAAAGTTGCAACTCCCTATCACCCACAAACTAGTGGTCAAGTAGAGGTTTCAAACCGTCAGTTGAAACAGATTCTAGAGAAGACAGTTGCGTCTAATAGGAAGGATTGGTCCAAAAAGTTAGATGACGCACTGTGGGCATATAGGACAGCCTTTAAGACTCACATTGGGTTTTCACCCTATCAACTAGTCTATGGTAAGGCGTGTCATCTTCCAGTCGAGTTAGAGCATAAAGCTTACTGGGCCATCAAGGCCTTAAATTTTGATCAAGTATCCGCTGGTAAGAAAAGACTTTTGAAACTTAATGAACTTGAGGAGATGAGGCTTAGAGCGTATGAAAATGCGCTCATCTATAAAGCCAGGACTAAAAGGTATCATGACAAAAACTTAGTATCTAGGGAAATTAACTCTGGACAACTAGTTCTGTTATATAATTCCAGGTTGAAGCTGTTTCCTGGAAAGCTCAAGTCGAAGTGGTCTGGACCTTTCTTGGTCAAAAGCGTGTCACCATACGGAGCTGTTGAACTAATCACGCCGGAGGGTGACAGGAGTTTCAAAGTGAATGGACAAAGAGTTAAGCCATATCTGGGTGGCGACCTACCAAAAGCAAGGGTAGGGTTGATGCTGAAGGACCTGTAAAGGTCCGTAGTAGTCAAGCTAGTGACAGTAAAGAAGCGCTTTGTGGGAGGCAACCCACCATTTTATTTTCTCGCAGGTATATTTTTATTTTTATTGTTTCTTGTCTTTTATTGCTTTCAAAAAATCAAAAAAACAAATACAAAAATATTTTCGCTGAAACAATCAGAGGAAGAAAATTTTCAAGTCCAATACTGGGTAAAAACGCGACACGTTTTGGGCAAAACATGCCACGTTTTTGCCACCTCTGAAGCATCTCAAAAACAAGCATTCTGTTTAGCAAAAACGTGTCACGCTGGCCAAAACGTGACACGTTTTCTGGGAACCAAATTTTTTCAAAAGAGTGGAGCGTGTCACGTTTCGCCCAAACGTGACACGTTTTTGGGTGGTTTCAAAAAATTTTGACCGTTACAAAACGAAAAACGTGACACGTTTTTGGCCAAACGTGACACGTTTTTCTCCCCTATATATATCCTTCACACGAAATTCTTCCCATTCACTTCCAAAAGTAGCCAAACTCTGTCAAATTTTCCCCAGAACCCTAACCTACGAACTTCTCAACTTTCTACACCAAAAACCTTCAACTTTCCATCTCCAAATCACCAAAACAACCACAACAACTACCATCAACATCATCAACCTCTCAAAATTCATCATCCTCACCTAACCTCAAAACCCTAATCTCAAACTTTCAATTTTCCTTTGACCTAACCCTAAACCTTCACCATGGTTGATACTAGAAAGAAAGGAAAAGCCCCACAAGCCAAAAAACCCAAAACCACCGCCAAACGCAAACAACCGGTTAAACCCACAGCCCCACCAGCCGTACCACCCACTCTAGCTTACCGTTTCAATGACATCCCGGCTCGTGACCGCTTCAAAGAAATCAGAAGTTATCGGGTGATACCAGAGAGGGGGTTCCTACTCCCTAAATTGCTAGGCAACCCTGAGTTTGAACAAATTATCACGGCTCGAGGGTGGGACGGGCTGAATAATATGGTTTTCCAAGAGGCCAACAAGACCATGACGCTTGAGTTTTATGCCAATGCTCGGTTCTCCGGGCGGCGGTATGAATCTTATGTGAGGGGAAAGACCATTGATTTCTCCCCTGAGGCTATCAATACCATGCTGAAGATCGTTCCTCTAGAACAATGTGATGTCAAGAGGAGGAGGGAGACGTGTGCTAATTGGGACGAGGAAACGTGGGAAGAGGTGAAATCCTTACTGTGTGTGGAGGGCGCTCAATGGCAGAAGAGCAGGAAGATGTTGCTGAAAGTTGATTTCAAGCCGGTTGCTAAGGCTTGGGCATCATTTGTGGTGCAAACATTGGAGGGTACTTCCTGTTCGTCCGAGATTCCCTTATCTCGAGTGCATACTGTTGCTGCCATTCTGGAGGGTAGCCCTATAAATGTTGGTGAGCTGATTGCCAACAACATTGCTGAATTTGTCCAAGGGAACAAGAAGGCAATCCCTCACATGAGCCTCATCAACTGGCTTTGTGAGGAAGCTGACTGCGAGTGCTACCTCAATGACCTCGAGACAAAGATGATGAAGCCAATCACTGATAACTATATGGAGGTCTTTCTGAAGGATTATCTGGAGCGCATGCAGCAGTTGGGAGCTGAGGAGGAAGCAGGCCCTCAGCCTCAGCCACAACCACAACAGCCCCCGCTTCAGCCAGAGTTGGTGTCGGGAGAAGGAAGCAGCCAACAAGGTGCCCATGCACCTCTTCATCCCATGATGCTGGACTACATGTTCGGCCACTGCAACTGGATGAATGAGGTGTCAGACCAAGAGTATTGGAACCGTCCTAGGTTTGGGCCACAGCTTACTGAGGCAGTCTGCCTCAACAGGAGAGCGATTACTGGGTCTTTTGACCGTTTTGATGGGTCCGAGGAGGCGATGGACCAATACTTTGATGTCACCAGAGGTCGTGCCCAAGCAAGAGAGCAGGAGATTAGGGCAGACTTTGCTGCTGGTGGTGCGAGGTCGAGGTCGCATTTTGGCGAAGACACCTATGAGGAGCAGAACCCGAGCACATGGATTGACCCGAACTTGATGCAGGATTGATGGGCTACTGATGGCTCATTTATTATTATTATTATTTTTTTCTGTTTGTTTCAGCAGTTTTCCTTTCATTTTGATGTACTTTTTAATTTTATTTTCGAACAATTTGAAGTTTAATCAGTTGTATTCCCCTGTGATGTAATTGAGCCTGAACTTGTTTATTACTGATGAATTTATGTGTTTTATTGACCTTTTACAGTTTAGTAACAAATGTGTGCTCAAGTGATTTTTCCAAAAGTTCATAAGGAGGAGTGACTTGAGTAAAAGGCGAAGTGAACGGCAGTGCTAGGTAGTCACAACTCCCAGATATCATAACTGTAAGGTTCATGGCCAAATTTTATTTTTCAGTTTACTTATATAGAGTGTTCCATGCATCTACATTTCTAGAACTTGCATTGTTTCTTTTCTGTCGATTGGTTTATGTCAAATACACACTGAGGCAAAAGTGCTTGGTCCTGTGAGCCTTTTGAAGCCTACCCTGATTATATTGAATTCATCCTTTTCTTAGACAAGTTGAGCCGGTAGGATAGAACTTTTTGTTCGGTGACATCCTACATTACAAACTTAGAGACTTTTAGGATTTATCCCATAATGTTTTTCTGAGTTAGGCATGCTAGAATGTTGCTAAAAATTAAGTTTGGGGTTGCTTTTGGAATTTGCAACCAATTAAGTTTGGGGTGGGGGAACTAGAGAACAATACAAAAGAAAAAATAATAACATATAGACACTAAAAATGGTGTATCAAAAAAAAAAAAAAAAAAGAGAATACAGAATGAAAAAGGGACAAAGACATCGAAAATCCGAGTAACTTCAAACTCGAATGTCCCGATGGTGAATAATGTTCTCTAGCCCCATTTTGACTAAGAATTGTGTTCCATAGGTGAAAGATGATTGAAGTATGTTTTAACTGACGTAGGAGTGCCTAACTCACATTTTGTGTGGCCTACTTATCCAAATATCATCCCACCTTCACCTAAGCCCCGTTATAACCCTTAAAGACCTCAAAGTGTGTATTGATATTGACTTTAATTGACGTTTAGAAACTTTTCAAGCGTATGGTAATATGTAGCTTTGTATGTGATTGAGTGTGAACCTTATTCATTTTGTGCGTGGAGTTGAGAATTGGTGGATGCATTCAAGTCAAACTAGCTCACCTTTAGCTAGTAAGGAGATGAACTTTTTGGATTACCATCACTTGAGCAGGTACTTGTTATTTTACTGTCAACTGTCAATTTTGCATGTAAATTCCTTGGGGACAAGGAATGGTTTAAGTTTGGGGTTGTGATGACATGCTGTCATTACGTAATTTCTATGTATATTTTATCATTTTATGGAGTCACAAAGCAACTTAAGCAGCAAGAAACGCATGAAAAGCAAGAAAAAGCAAGAAAACTGAAGAATGGTGCAAGTCACAAAAACGTGTCACGCTTGCTAAAAAACGTGACACGTTTTCACAAGTCAGAGAACATGTTTTGAGAAGAAAGAAGAACGTGTCACGTTGGCAAAAACGTGACACGTTTTGTGAAACCCTAATTTGGTTACTTGCTACTGAAGGAAAAAAACGTGACACGTTTTACTTAAAACGTGACACGTTTTGGGCGAATTTCTGGGCCTATTTAAGCTGAAGTCTTTTCCGAAAACAAGGGTTACGAATCTTGGAGAGCAAAGTGCGATTTTGACATCAAGGCGACTGCAAGGAGGACGATTTCTTCATCCTTTTACCAATTACATGTATGTTTTAATGATTCAATTGATTATGCTATTTGTAAACATTGTTATGAGTAGCTAAATCTCTTAGAGATTGGATCCGAGATGATTCTGTGTAAACCCTAGTTGATCTTATGTTGCTGTGATGAAACTCTATTCCATATTAATGATTATTTAAGTCTTTATTCAATTCAATTGTTCTTAATGCTTTTTATATCCTGATCAAATATAAATATGTTTTCGTGAGAATGGATGACTACTGACCTTAGCTTTCAACTTAGACTTAATTGAATTGTTCTAATAAACACGGTTAGTCTAGGAATGGATAATCGTTTATTAGTGATATTAGGTTAACGTGTTTAAACCTTTAAGAATTATTAGACCACCTAAGGAATTAGGGGCTGTAGTTTAAGAAGAGGGTCCTAACTCAAGGGATTGATTAGGGCTATTTTGTTAACTATCGTGGGACTTAAAGAACCATTAATAGGAATAGAGTACAGTAACCAATTAGGGGAAACATAGAGGATTCGACGATCCGATCTCATCTCTCTCTCCATATTTTCTTAAACAACTTTTATCCTTTTGTTATTTTTGTTATTAAAACAAACAAATCTACTGCCTAGTGGCAAAACCAATAATAACCTTTAAACATCCTTTTGAATAACAAATTTACTTATTGCGATTAAAAACAATCCTCGTGGGATCGATATTTTTACTACTTCGATAGTATTTGGTGCACTTGCCAAACGTCTATCAAGTTTTTGTTTTGAGCAAAGTGCCAGACCCTATTCAAGTTATTTTTTTTGTGAAAGTATCACTGCTGGAAGTGTCACTTTAGTTCCAATGTTGTCTTGTTGTTGTCCGCAGATGAAATAGAATGGGTTACCACAATGGAATGCAAGGAAATAATGTTACAAGTTCATGTAAGAAGAATATGAAAGAGAGAGGAAGAAGACACACAGAGAGATGAAGAAGATGGAAAGGTTTTTAATTTCAAATTTTGTAACTTAGTGATTTTTAATTTCGTCCTTCTGTAATTTTTCGTTTTTGATTTTGGTCCCTGTAATCTTGCATGGAAGGACACATAATCTTGTTTTGCCACGTCAAACAACGCCACGTCAGCCACCGTTAGACACATCAGCGTTTTTGTAACAGATGCTGACGGGAGGGACGAAAATCAAAACGTTTGTAAGTTACAGGGTTTGTTTTAGAACAAAAAAAGATACAGGGACGAAAAGCAAAAACACGCGAACTTACAGGGACGATTTACATATTTAAGCCTATTAAAATTTAGGAATATGCATACTTAAAACTATATTTACAACAAGTTGTTGATCAATGCTAGGATTGTGTGGGGGCAATTGATTGTACCCATGTTCGGGTAAATGTGCCATCAACTGAAGCTATAAGATATCGTGGTAGGAAAGATTTCCCAACACAAAATATGCTGGTTGCATGCTCATTTGACCTAATGGGAGGGGACTGCATCTGATTCACGGATATTGAAAGAGGCATTACGCATAAAAAATTGTCTCAAAATACCTTCCGGTAATTAAAACATCATGTCCTTTTCCCTTTATTTCTAATATATATATATATATCTTAGTAGAATAATGTTTTTATAGGTAAATATTATCTCCTTGATGCTGGATTCATGTTGAGAAAAGGACTAGTTACACCATTTAGATCAACACGTTACCATTTGAAAGAATTTTCTTCAAGGAATCCCCCTCGAACACCTCGAGAATTATTCAACCATCGCCATTCATCCTTGCGTAATGTTGTTGAAAGGGCCTTCGGGATGAGGTATGCAGATTACGAGCGGGCTAACCCATATGTGGGTAGATGGATACCTAAAAAGGGGTTTGCTGATGTCGTGCACTTCAGAGGCTTGTTGGATTCCATGGAGCATTGTCATGTCACCTGGAGGCCGTACGAGATCCGACGAGACGTGACTCCTTTTCAGGACGTGTGCTGGTACTCTGGATGGATCATGGCCGACAAACAGAGGATGGTGCATCACTTGCCGGAGCGAGTACTGAGGAAGTACGAATATGTTCAGACCGTTCCCCGACCTCCTACCGCGATCATGCCTCTTGCCCCAGCAGATGTGGTTGCTGCCTTCTTGGAGTTTGCTCTCCATGTCGTTGCCCTCCAGCATAGGGGTGAGCAGGTCCCGGACGACCAGCCTTGGAGGCATTCTGATAGGGTACATCAGGTGGTTCGACCGTGTATTGTAACACCCCGTTTTCTCGACATGATAATAATATAGATAAATCAGAGTTTTCAACTTAAAACAGGATGTCACATTCTTCTTTCAAAATTTCAACAATATAAATAGTGCAAAAATGCTATTTATTTAATTCATTTACCTTCATAAAAATTTAACAATTATTCAGCGGAATTTATTTCAACAAAACAAAAGTCTTTGGCTCTAAAAGGCCACATCATCAACATCTTAAATAAATTCTCATAAAAATGGTTCAACATTGTTTAAATAAAAGATACATAACAAGAAATGCATTCAACATAATAAACCCCCATCCCGTTACGTATCAGAGCAACCTAAGACGACACAGCAGAGACTACTCACATCAACAACTAGTCTTGATTATCTGCACGTTACCCACGTAGAGGCAACATTCAAACAGAAGGGGTGAGATTTCACATTCAATAATAATAAGCATATAATTCATCAATGAAATTTAACAACATAAACTACAATATTTAGCAATATTATTACTTCACATAATTCTTCATCAACAACTCATTAATAGTAACCAACTTGACAACAACAACAAATACGACAACAACGACAACGACTTGACAATGCAACAACAACAACGACACCGACTTGACTATGCAACAACATCAACTTAACAACTTGACAAATGCAATATGCATGTGGTACCAATCAGGGCACCAAGCCCCCAACATATGTAGCAAAAAGGCTACCAGGGCATAAACCCTCGACTTTAATTGATCTTAAGCTCCCAGGGCATAAGCCCTTAACTTTAATAGAGTATAAACTCCCAGGGCATAAGCCCTCAACTTTATATGATTATGCATGGACTCAGCAACAATGCAACAACAACCAACAACTTCAACGACATCTACAACAACTTACAACTTTAACGACATTGACAACAACAGCGACAACGTCAACAACAACGACTTCGCATCATAATATCATAATTCATCAATTATGAACAACATCATATAACATCATATAATCAACATATACATTCATACAAATATTAAATCATAAACGACATCATATAACAACATATTCATCAATCTAATATATTCATATCAAATCAAGTTAGATTCATCACAACATAGATTAAATACTCATCAACACCTCAACTAAACCCTTGATACTTAAGTTTGAAGTTTGGAAACCAACCATAAGTTTTTAGCCTAACTTGGAATTAGTTATGCTAAGTTTTCTTATAGTTTTCTCTAGACCCACTTGGAATATTTCCATCATAACTCAAAATCTAAAAATCATTTCCAAGTCAAACCAAGGCCGCTGGAAAGCTAACAAAACTATCTAAAACTTTCATGTTTACACCCAAGGCCAATTCTGTACCGATCAATACCAGTTTTCGTTTCAAATTCGAAAAAGTTGTGCAGAAAGTCCATAAAAATTCACTGTGACCTACGTTCAGTAATTTGACCATACCTCAAGTTCTATAAATCGTTTTGACGTCAGACAAATGACATTAGAAAACTAACATCCATACCTACAAATTTCATGTTTACACCTAAGACCAATTCTGTACCGATCAATACCAGTTTTTGTTTCAAATTCGAAAGAGTTGTGCAGAAAGTCCATAAAAATTCACTGTGACCTACGTGCAGTAATTTGACCATAACTCAAGTTCTATAAATCGTTTTGACGTCAGACCAACGACATTAGAAAACTAACATCCATACCTACAACTTTCGTGTTTACACCTAAGATCAATTCTGTACCGATCAATACTAGTTTTTGTTTCAAAATTCGGGGCAGAGATAAAAAAATCAGAAAAAGCAACTTATAATATTCAAACTTCACATTCATTCAAAATCATCACAATCAACAACAACTCAACATAATTCATACCCAATTCACAATATGACATTAACAACAACAATCATCAACAATTCATTTATCAACAAATTAACATACCTAAACATATCACTACAACTAGAGCACGAATTTCATCAATTAAATTGCAATTCGAAACTCTAACTTCTTTTTAAACCCTAACTTCTCTAATCATCAAAATAAAACAACAACAAACATGTTAAACCCTATTTCAGAACCATATACTTATGATTAAAGAAGTTTAGTCCCACCCTTACCTTAAATTTACTCCTGAATTAGCAGCAACGTTCTTCTCTCCTAAGGTCTTCTCCCTTTTTCTCCAAACTCTTGTACGTACGTGTTTCTATTTTCTAACTTTTCTATTCTAACTCTTACCGACTCTTTAATATAATAACTCTAATTTCTCTTACACCCCAAAACTACTCTTCTCCTCATAATCTTATTTATTTCTAAATTAAATATATCTCTCCCCCACTTAATAATAATAATACACCAAATAACAAATATATTTCCACACAAAATAACAAATATATTTCTACACAAAATAACAAATATATTTCTACACTAGATAACATATATATTTCTACACAAAATAACAAATATATTTCTACACCAGATAACATATATATTATACTAGTAAATACCAACATATAATATAACAAAATATCACTCATTAAAATAAATCGACTAAATTATAAAGAGACATCTAATTTTAATAAAATAATAAATAATAAAAGTAGGGCGTTACATGTATCTCATCCTATCATCGTCAACCCTCCTCCAGAGCTTGAGATTGTAGTGTCGAGACCTGTCTACCACGATGTTCTTGTTGACCAGGACTGTGGCAGACATCCTCCTGATCCATGGCAGGTCATTAGCACCATGCGAGCCAGAGTGGAGCAGGCACTGCAGCTTCCAGAGGTGCTTTCAAATCCACTATTCCGAGGCCTTATGGAGGACCTCTGTTCCGATGCTAGCGTGTTTGACCAGCAGCCGATTCCGAGGAGGAGGTTTAGGAGTCCGCATGAGTAGTCTTATTTTTATGAGTTGTTTGTATATTTGTAGTATTTTGTTGACATTTTGTTGGATTTGTATGTAATCCATTTACATTTGCGCCGATGCGTCTATTTTATGACATTTGCGATAATTTCGTTAAAATTGCGTTTCTAAATTACAATTGAATGAATGAATGAATGCATGAATGAATGAAGGAATGAAAGAAATTTACAAAAAATAGGGATCATGGCAGAAGCAAGGTGCAAGGTTCTGCCATGTCTGTTCTGGTGCCAGCGTGAGTTAACTCACGCTTAACTTACGCTGATTTTTTTTTTTAAAAAACAGGATTTAAACCTAATTTTAACTATTGTATATGACTTAACTAGTGATAATGTGCCGATGCGCGCCCCAATGTTGTTCCAAGGCCCAATTCAACTTTTCTGATTCCTGCACCTCCTAACTCACTGTTTGCACCCCAGTCTTTTATTCTTTTTTCTATTTTCATTCTATTTGCATGCATTTTTTATTTTCTTTATTTTTGTTCAGCATTTATATTTTTATTACCGTACGCATATTTACATTATGTCATTTATTTTCTTCATGGACTTTAGAATGTACACGTGGTAAATCCTTATTATTAATTTTTAGGCTTAATTGCACTTTTGGACCCCTATCTTTCTAAAAGTTGCGGTTATGGACCCTAACTAATTTAAATACAAAACAACCCCCTATGTTTTGATTCTTTAGTAGTTTTGGACCCCAAAACAAAAAATAAATAAAAAATTGACACGTGGCACCTCACTTAGGGTGTCATGTCAGCGTTGACCGAGTCAACAATGAACTAGGGGTCCAAAACTGCCAAAGAATCAAAACATAGGGGGCTGTTTTGTGATTAAATTAGTTAGGGGTCCATAACCGCAACTTTTGAAAAGATATGGTCCAAAAGTGCAATTAAGCCTAATTTTTAAACAAAAAACCTAAGTAAATCTAAAAAAGCTGAAACAAAAAAAAAAAAAAAAAAAACATAATCGCAAACGCCTTGCCCTCACTGCAATTTCATCTCCCCGCTTGAATCCGACAATCTGTTCGTTGAATCCGACCACCGTTATCGAATCCGACAACTGCCGAATCTGAAACCGCCGCCGAATCCGACCACCGTTATCGAATCCGACAACTGCCGAATCTGAAACCGCCGCCGAATCAGAAAAATCTCTCTTCGACAATGTTTCCTCTTTTTCTGAAAAATCTCTCCTTTCTACCGTCTCGTCTTTCTCGCAAGGTTTTTACTAGGTTTAAAGTGCGTGGGTTCTCATCATCATTATCATCTTCTTCTCCTCCTGATGTATCAGTATGGTGGCACCTTGACAGCTGTCCCGTGCCTTCTGGGTTTAGCTTTTCCAAGGTAGCACCTTCAATTACGGCAGCCGTTAGAGCTAACGGGATTATGGGTACAATTCATATTCGCGTCTATGGTAATTTTAATTCTTCAGATTTCGACAAAGAGGCTCTTATTTCAAACAACATTACTCTAGCCTCCTTTACCGCTCCTACTCGCATGCACAAAATATATACCGGTTCGGTTCCTTCTCCTCTCTATTATTCTGTTCTTGTCAAAATTCATCATGTATAGTGCATATATAGTGTTAGGACTTAGTAAGTAATTAAATGTTTCTTTCAATTCCATATTATTTTTTATCTTTCAAATAATAAATAATGACTACATTGTTGCAGGTGCAAAGAACAATACCTATAAGCATTTTCTTACGGATTTTAATGATTGGGTTTCCACAAATCCTCCACCACTTCACCTCTTTTTGATATTTGGTAATGAAGAATTCTCTAGCAGCGGCATACTGCAGCGGTTAAGAATGTGCAACTACAATATCTTGCTTGCATGTCCCGGAAGGGCTCATGTTGCTGCCCTCTGCCATGCAGCAACTATAATGTGGGAGTGGTCTTCCATGCTCAAGGGGGATGACCTTATAGGAAAACATTTCAACTATTCTCCTGATGGTCCCACTTATTCATGGTATGAAAACTCAAATGTACCTCTTGAAAACCCCTTCTCAGTTGTTGAGTTGCACACATCTTCACAAAATTCGGAGGAGATATACAAACCTACCTTCAACATAAAGGTAAGTCAAGCTTCAAAGTCATTTTCTAGGCAAGTTCTGAAAATATTGTGTTCGCATCCAAATGGGATCTCCATAGGAGATCTTCGTGCAGAGTTAACAAAGTGTGATATGCCTTTGGTTAAACGCTTCTACGGAAATAAAAAGTTTTCCAACTTTCTAATATCTATATCATATGTACAACTCCAGTATTTAGGAGGAGGTAATTTTTGGGTGTGTTTGGTCCCATCAAAGACATCTGCTATTACGAATAACCAGAAGGATGGTGCCGCAACTCAAAAGCTCCACAATGACGGTAAAAATATGGATAGAATTGCAGATGGGGTTCCCAAAATATCCTCATCGTGTGTTAGCAGTGAAGGTGATGATTTAAAATCATTCCAATCTATCCCTTCACAAGGAAAACCTCTCGGGGAATACGTTGATGGTAAATCATCATTTCCTTTGTTCATGGACAGTATTGTGCATCAGCCTCCAAATGAGTTGCAGAAAAAATCTATGGAGGTGGATGTGGCCCGTGCACCATTGCCGCAGATTCAACTTCTTCCAAATGACAACAATATTTCCAAAAAATCTGACAATGACATTGTCAAGTCTGATGATGGAAATCCTGAATTTCTTGAAAAAATAAACCCTTCACAGAATCCCTCTACTTCTAATGATTGCACCATATTGAAAAACAAACATGAGATTCCAACTAGAAACGAGGTTGATGAAGTTTGTCGTAGCCCATTTACTTCAACTTTCTGTAGTTGGATTAGTAGTTGGTGGACATTTTGGAAAAGCAACGCTAAGTCCGAAATAGACCAGAGTTCTAGTCATTTTGAAGAGCCCAAGTCATCAGAACTGCAACAGGATCTTAGTCATCCCCTACAACCTCATTGGGAAAACTTTAAGTTTAGGGTTGCAGTATGGTGGGACTTTGACAGCTGTGGTGTCCCCTCCGGCATTAGCTTTTTGAATGTAGCACCTTCAATTATGGGAGTTCTTAGAGCCAACGGGATTAAGGGCCCAATTCATATTGACGCTTATGGCGATGTTTCTCAACTTTCACAGATCAAACAAGAAGCACTTTTCCTATCCGGCATTGATCTCCACCACATTTCAGGTTCTTTTGCCTTTCCTTATAACTAAAACTATTACCATCTTCATTTTTAGTTCTATTGTTTTTCTTTGTTTATTAGAAATTAAGGCCCCGTTTGGATTGGCTTATTTTGAGCTTATATGGGCTTATCTACTCCCATAAGTCTTTTTAAAAGTGTTTGGGTAAATAAATAAAAATAGCTTATCATAGTTTCATAAGCTGCTTATGCCATATTTTAATAAGCCTAAATTTTCAGCTTACCCTCCGGCTTAACAAGGAGCTTATGAATTTATGTAACCTCCTTCGATTCTCTCTGGATCCACTTTTTCAAAACATATATTTTAATTATAATGTTAGTTATCTTTGGCGGTGCATGAGTAACAAAATTGCTATATACTTATCTTACTAAAGTAACAGACGTAACTAAGATTTTTTTTTTTTTAAGGAAGATTTTTATTATTTTTTGTTAGATAACAAAATGAAACTGAATAAAAAAAACAAACTTAACTTGCCTTTTTTTTTTTTGTAACAAACTGTACACTAATAAGCTTATTTTATTCTTGTTTTTAACTATTATTTATAAAAAAAATTCAACAATGGTGTAAGACTATTAAATTTTTAAATACGTGATTATTTCTTACTATTATATTTATATTATTATATTTTTTTTTAAAAGAAAGTTTAGCATACATTATTACACTTGTGTAATGTTAATTTTTTCTTATATGAATATTGATATATAATTAATATATTATAATATTTTTTTTACATCTTGATTAATTTTATAAAAAAATCTTGATAATTGTGGTTCGATTCTTCTATTTTTTGTTAAATTAAAAAATATTTAAAATTTCGATAATTGCTTATGTAATATCACATCCAAACTCTTCAATTTATCTAAGTACTTTTTAGTGTGCATATCCAAACATAAATAGCTTATCAAGTATAAGAGCTTATGATGTAAGCTCTAATGCTATAAGCCCTAATGCAATAAGCATCTATATAAGCTGTTTATCCAAACGGGGCCTAAGGGGTGTATTGGTTTTGGATTTTATAGGACTGCTTTATTAGGAAAAAAGTCCTATAGATTTTAAAAGACTTTGGAAGAATTTCCCGGGTTTTAAGACTCCGCCGAGCTTTCAAAACATTTTTGTTTCGATTTCAAAGGATTTGTATCATAAGAATTTATATGATTCAAAAGGATTTTTTGTCTTATGAAATTTGACAAGACTTTGATGATTGCTAGCATACATTCAAAATTTAAGAGAATCAAAGACAGAAATAACAAAAACGATAATGTTGAGATAAAGAAAAGTAAAATTAGTACAATTATTATTTATCTCACTGCAACTTCATATTCTCAAAAGCAAGCGTAAAAAGATTATTATGACATAAACCAATTACATCAAAAGAAACTTCATAAAAAAAATTAAGAGAAAACTTATTAAGATTATTATTGCAATAGAATTTTACTTTTTATTTTTTATTTTTATGTGTTCTCCTTATACTTTTTGTTTTTCAATTTTTATTTTATTTTTATCATTGATCTACATCTCTATATGATTACAATACCAAGGGTAAAAAAAAGGAGAGCACCTAACAAAGTTTGCTGATAGCGAGATTAAGAAATTGAGAGCAGAATCAAGAGCAGTTGTTGATCACATTATTTGCAATACATAGGATAAGATTTATAATGTTGGATAAACTTTGAGTAGAAAAAGGAAGAGAGAGATAGAAATACTCACTTGAAGAGGTGTACAAGCAGGGAATGATAGAGTTAAAAAGTCTCATGAGTTTAGGTGGGATTGTTTGATGGGTGTAGTGTTTATAGATTATACTTGTTGAATAAGAGAGAAAAGAGAGACATATGCTAAAAACTATGTCTGAATAACACTACGGAAGGTCTATTATACAGGAGATCACAAAAGGAATATTCTACATAATATTTTATCCTAAGTAACTTCGAGAGTAAGCTGGAATATATTTACAATGTAAATATAATTGTTTACTATTTAATTAAATATTAACGGTACTAAAAAGTCATATACAAAATCTATCTAGTAAAGCAATTCATCAAAATCCGTGTTTTTTTCTTTCTAATATCGATGGATTCTTTCTTAAGTAGTAACAAGTCTCAAGTGAATACAATTGAGTTTTGTGAAACTCTTTAAAAAATCTTGAAAATCCTAATTGAATACCATTGGATTTTTTGTATTATATAAAAGTCCTGATTAAATACCGCACGATTATTTAGTCCAAAAAAGTTTTTTAAAACTCCATTCCAATCCACCCATATCAAGAATCAAGTTTTGAAATGTTGAACATTGCTCTTTAGCTATCACAATTAGATAGATGGCTCTTTTGTAGTTTGAATGTAGTGTCCTTGTTTGTTATGGAGCTTGGTTCTTATGGTTTGAGATGGATGTGCAGCTAACAAATCAGTTTTAGAAACTTGTCCCTACGACGACTTACTGAAATGTATCATTCACTCTTATCTTTATCTTTTAAAATAGTAATGACCTTTAACTACTATGTTACAGGTGGAAAGAACAAGAACAAATGCCTTGTGGATTGGTTTTCTCAAAATCCCTCACCCATACACCGCTTTTTGATATCTGATGATAAAGACATAGACTTCTCCTGCACATTGCTTCAAAACTTATGGAGGAGGCACGACATCTTCTTCCTTGCATGTCCAGGAAAGACTGATGGTTATGTCAGTAGAGTAGCATTTATAAAATGGCGGTGGTCTTCAGTGCTCAAGGGGAAATATCTTACTGGAAAATATTTTTGTTATCCTCCTAAGTGGTATACTAAGATGCGGTTGCCTCTTGAATATCCTCGCGAGTGGTATAGAAACTGGAAGGTGTGTCTTGAAAATCCCTTCTCAGCTGCTGAGGAGCCCACATCTTCACAAAATGCAGAGATCCATATAGCTGCTGAGGAGCCCACATCTTCACAAAATGCAGAGATCCGTATACCTTCCTCGTGGATAAAGTTTTTTGGTGAAGATCTAACTGAGTGTAATAGACTCAGCAGGCAGATTAAGGAGGTATTGAGTTCGTACCCAAACGGAATCTCCATCGGAGAACTTAAGATAAGAATGGGTATTCCTGGAAGGATTAAAATGTTTACCGAAGCGATAGCATCTATGTCACAAGTACAACTCTTGTATATAGGAGATGATAATTTTTGTGTGCGTTTGATGCCATCAACAACATCTATTTTTAAGAAGAAGAAGCAGAGGGATGCTGATCATTCAGAAGTGCCTGTGTTATTTTCTACTGATTATTTTGGGGATGATGTGGAAAATTTTGTTTTCTCATCTAGAGGATCGCGTCTTATTTCCCAATCAAGAAGCAGGTTTGCTAGTTTTGTAGATCTTTTCTTCCTAACTATCCCTTTCGCTATGCAATATTTTTTATGATCATTATGTAGCTACTTGTTGAAGGAATATTTCAATAGTAATAATTTGCTACATGTTTTTTATGTTGTCAGGGAGGATCTGGCTCATAGATTACAAAGGCATGGACCCATGTTTATGTCTCTCACCGAAAATGAAATCCTTCAATTGGTGGAATTGTTGATAACAAAGTTGAAATGGTTGAAGGAAAGCCCCTCAGAAGCATTTCCTTTTATGCTAACTCAATCAGTTAGGCTAACTAGGTCTACTTTAGTTGTGAAAGAGCTGCTAATTGGTGGCACATCGCACAAAATTCTTGTGATCCCTCTCTCTGTTTTGCAAGCCCGATAAATTAGAAGACTAAAGGATCAATTAAGCCAATAAGATACTATGTTCCTTAATGCAAAATTTAAGTACTTTAGCTTTGAATTAAATTTTGTAACGAGTTTCAGAACCTGTTCTGCTATAAAGGCTATAACCCAATATATGAAAATAAATGGTAAGAATAGGTATTAAAAAAAAAAAAAAAAAAAAAACCTTTCGAATTTGAATGAGAATTTAAAATTAGTTTTGCAGTCTTTTTATGTATTATGTTCCTGCCCCTTAGTCTTACTGATGTTTTGTTCAAATATAGCTATGTTGCTTTCTTATTTAATTAGTCACTTTCTACAAATGCTAGATATCGTATTTACCGCGACCTTCTTTAGAAAGCAAAACAAGAAGAGCACCATTTTACCGTGCTATAAAATCATGTCTTCCTCTTGGGTTACAACTTACATGTAAGACATTTTCAAAAAAAAAAAAAAAAAACCTTGTGTTAAGTATTTAAATGCGATACTTCAGAATGCAAAGGACTTTAACTCTTCTATTAAAAAACATCCTTCTTTGAAATGACATGCAATCTATACAACATCTAAGCCTTATCCCGCTAAGTGGAGACTGTGGGGTCAGCTACATGGATCAAATTACGCCATATTGCCATAATGTTCTATCATAAGCCATATGTTGGTCCACCTCATTAATCTCCAAGTTTTTTCTAATAGTTTTTCTAGGTCTTCCTCTGCTTCACGTGCAATCTATACAAGTCGATAAATTAATATTACGAAATTCCCTATAAACAAGAAACTAGAACTTAGATGTTTGTTTTCAGTCTTGATTAAGTTATTCATCATCCGAGTACTGCTGTAGAAGTAATTGCTCCGGCTCCTGTTCATTTCTAGCGAATGACAGGGAAAACACAAAGATTTGGCTTCACAAAAAGAAAACACTTCCAAGATATAGAAAATGTTCCTTTCCCAAGCCCTATTATATAGCATACAAATGGAATAAATACCTTTAATAGCTAACATTTTTTGCCTCGGTATATTCAGCTGACCTTTTCTTCAGCAAATTGAGGTCTACTTCCAATCCCTGGTATGTAGAGAGTAGAAGGGAAGTTATGAGATAATAAATCACAAACTAATATAAAAACAATTTATAGCATGAGATTAATGATATACTACATTTATCAAGAGGCTGATTGGTTTCTAAAAAGATAGATATCAAAATCTACCAAGACTGATTAATATGCTAAAATCATGTACTTGAAATCCATCAAGCTTAGTTAGTACATTCAAACAAATAAATTGTTGGGTTAAAGCACTAACATGACAACACGACAAAGAAAGAAGGATATTGAGCATAAGTTCAAAAGTTTAATATGGTGATTTACTTTTCATATGCAGCTTGTATACGGGACTTCTGTATTTGTTCGAGTTGGTTTACTGTTTCTGTGACAGAACTTTCTGCTAAGTCAACAGCACCAAAAAGGAACGTGTTTCTATCCAGCATTCTTTTGCCTAAAGCAGGCACAACTCCAATATCATTTGCCTTTGCATCAATAACAAGAATTCTAAGATTCTTTAACTCTCCAGTAGAAACATGCAAATTTGAGTCTGAATTATTAAAACTCACGAAATCATCGCATTCTCATAAAACCACATCATCTTTATGTTATGACACATTCAAAGTTTTCATATTAAATTAAATAATATTAATTTCTCCTTAACTAATTATCAATCAAATGAAATTTTAACCTAGTTAAAAATGGACATATGCATCACTGTATAGACCACTCGGCTAAGACAATGAAGCTTGACTCATTAGGGACATAGAATAGCATATTAAGAAATTAGTAAGCCAGTACCTACCCTACCAAATGCATGTGCAGTGTCAAAAAATATCAATAACCATTAAGACATTTCACCAAAATAAAATTCTCTTGGACACCCGTATTAGAGAGCATCATCAGCGCACCTACAATACTGGGCCTGTCACTAAAACACAACAATGCCAAAATATGAATATTGAATCATGGCTAGGTCACAACTTGCAAGTAAACTTTGCTGCAAAATCATACAATACTGGGCCTGTCACTAAAACACAACAATGCCGAAATATGAATATTGAATCATGGCTAGGTCGCAACTTGCAAGTAAACTTTGCTGCAAAAGCATTGTTGCAAAAGCATGTATATGTCTTCTACCATTTTAACTGTTGAAATAAGCATGTATATGTCTTCTACCATTTTAACTGTTGAAATTTGGGGTATAACTCATCCTTACAAAACCGGCTTGTAAGGTGAGGAGTGACTCCTTTTTATAAACTCTTCTCAAGAGTTTTATCTATCCGACGTGGGACAAAATCAACCCCCTCAAAGCCAACACAATGAAGGTGTTGGAGGCTGCAATGAAGGCTAACCAATGGCCACAATTAAGGCGACTAGGGGGGGACCACAATAAAAACGGAATTTCCAACACTAACTAAAAAAAATATTAAATATACGAATGCCAGCATATTTGCATGGTACAAAACATGTTGATCCAAATACATAATCAGGGAAAAAATTAATGAACCTATGAAACCACAAACAGAAAATAGAAACATACATGTGTAGCCTTATACAGCTCAATTGAGTAAATACAAAACCATAATTAAAGCTTATGTTAGGAGCAAATCAAATAATTGATTCCTTCCAACAAGAATAATTGTATGGCACTTATGATTCAACTAAAAAATTGTCATACCAAGGGATATATAGACCTTAAAAGGAGGTTTGAATGGTTGAGTCTCGTAAAGACAGTACAGGCAATACAGGCCACCCAGACTGTGTGATAAAGAACCATTGCTGACCAGGTAACCTGCATAGGAATATAAAGGAGTTTCTATATTGAAATAAAAGGTAAAGGCTAAAAGTAAAACCTTTGCAACATGACATAATTAACAAATACTGCTGAATATTAACTAATACATTGCAATTTTTAATTTCTTTGTGCTTTTCAGCATAAAATAAAGCAATTCAACATCTAAATTACCCAGAAAAAATTCAGAAGCATCATAAATGTAGGAAAACTTCTTAGAAATCCATACTCTTTTCATATCAGCCAAAGTTTTTGACTCATCCTGTCATTAACCAAAATTGAACAACAAAAATTGATTGTTAATAATCGAATAATAGGAAACAAGTAGGACCGGTTGAAAAATGGTTTTGAATCAAACCAAACCAAACTGGTACAGCTAAAAGAAAAAGAAAGAAAAAAAAAAAAAAAAAGAGAAAAAGTTAATCAAGTTACTGGAACAAGCTGTGTTTCCGTTTAACCAGTTTTTAAAATAGCTTCACCAAAACAACCAAACAGTCTCCTTTCAAACTTTCAAGATTAGAAACTTCACTCACAAGCCCTAATCTTTTTTCAGATAAAGATAGTACAGAAGGATGAGGTATTACCTCTCGATCCTATACTTTTTGTGACAACTTTATAAATCCATGGTAACAAAATAGTGGTTTTCTAAAAACAGTAATTTACTAACAAGTATCTGTTTTATTACAGCCTCAGAATTTTGAGGGAACAAGGGCCCAGCTGGCCCTGGAAGGCATTATGAGAATGGTAATCAAGTGATGAATTTCATAGTCCTTCAGATGATAAATTTAACATCAAACAGTTCCAAAACAATTCTAAAGCTATATTGGTTTTAAACTAAAA